>OY748305.1:7611660-8211660 GCA_963556515.1 Nudaria mundana | reverse complement strand
GTGGCCCTCAACTTGACGACCTACTGATGTGCCTCTTCACGCTCCGCTTAAAGAACCCAGGATTATATGTGGGAGGAAACACGTGCACAGGCAGGGCGTTCCAGGCCACTATCGTTCGGCAGAGAAACGAACGTTTAAAACGTTCGGTTCTCGCGAACATGCTATCCACTGTGTGGGGGTGGCATCTCTGCCCGGCACGAGTCGTTCGGGATCGGAAGGAAGAGGGTGGGATCAGATTGAAGAGCTCTTCAGAACACTCGCCGTGGTAAATACGGTAGAATGCGGCCAAGGAAGCTATTGTTCGGCGGCTGTAATAGATGTAATAATCCATCCCTAAACTGATCTCGCCAGCAATAGCAGAAGCACTATCCGAAGGAGCCTTTCCTATAAAGCAGCGCTGGCTCCAGGGGACGGACGCATAATAATCGCGTAGACCGTCCCAATCCGCTGACGAGTAGTGCCATAGTCGTCGTGACGTTTGTACAGGACGTGCAGGAGGTGACACCTTCATGACAGCGTGAACAACACAGTGGTCGGAACTACCCAGTGGGGCTCCTACCGAAACACTGTACTGTGCTGGGCGACTCGTCAGCAGTAGATCCAGCAGAGCGGGCACGTGATCTGACCTGTCTGGTATCCGGGTGATCCCGCATACCATCTGGGTCAGACCGTGGGAGAGAGCGAACGCATGGGCGGCTCTACCCGCATGATCAGTCTTGAGGGACCCCAGCCATTCAATGTGATGGCCATTGAAGTCCCCCAGAAATACTAGGTCAGCGTTCGGGAACCGCACCTGCGCTTCATCAGCCGTCTCGCTGAGGTACTGGAAGAGCTTTGTTGTCTCAGAATCCCCTGTGTGGGATCGGTAGACGCACACGTAGATCTGGTTCATAGAGCCATGGTCTACGTGCAGCCAAAGGACGGAATTGGAGGGGTTCTCTAGGCAGCGCAACCGGCGGCAGCAAACATCCGCCCTAACGAACACGCACACCCCGGCTTTGTCTCGAAATTGTTCCTCGATGACATAGCCGGGGTAACACAGGTAAGACGTGTCGTCAGGGCGGCGTATTTGTATCTCCGTGAGGAACATCACAGCGGGCCGTGCCGTCTCAAGGTGGTGGTGAACGGTATCGAGGTTCGCATGGAGTCCACGGACGTTAGTGAACTCCACCTCGAAATGTGAAGTTGTGGGGTTTCCTAGGGCCGCTGTGTAACGTTTATTTCTTTTTTGTTGCACTGCCATTGTAGATTTTGAAGAACAAGCGTGAAGACAGGGCGACATTTGGTGCAGCAGTAAGTGACAAAGCGCAGGGGCTAGCTTTGTCTAGAACCGTGTGGTTAGGTCACCGCCGCTACCCCACACCGGTTACCACCCAGAGCGGCGATCCCACATCAGGATTATGCGCAACATGTGGGGCAGCCTCCTGGGGTGGTTGGCCCCAGGCGGGCCCCATGACTGTGTTGCGGGCCGCCGCGGAAACGCCGTTGCTAAGGGTCTCCCTGGCCGGCGAATCGACCCACACCACCCACACTAGACTCCGTTTCGCCCCCACTGGTCCCATGCCTGCTGCACCATACATCGCCCCGGGCCCGGCGGTGCAGCTGCTGAACCCCTAACGCAACCCAGCCTGGGCTGGGTTACTTGGGGGGCTTTAGCACAGCTGCACGGTGGTACCCCCCCGGACCAACACTGTTGTACCACCTGGTACCCACGTAGGGGCCGAAGCCACTCCATAGGTACCGTAAATTAACGAGCCTCGTCCGTTTATCAGCAGGTGCGCCACTAGCAGGTGAGGTCGCTGGGGCCCTAAAGATGTTGGTAGAGCCCCTTTGCACCCAACATTCTCATACAACGTCATTTAGCCCAAACAAAGCTATAAGCTTGTGCTATGGGATAACTGATAAACATACGTACTAAATAAATACATACATATGTACTAAATACATACGTATGTACTAAATACATACATAAAATATGTAAACTCCGAAACAAACATTTGTGGATCACACAAATATTTGATTCGACTCGTTTTCGATTCGAATCGAACCCGAGACTCCGGAGTCGATAGCCGATGCACTACCGACCACACCATCGCCCAATAAGTTATAGTGCTCATAAGTACTCATAAAATTACTTTTATGTTAAACGAGACGCATTAAACTGATTTTAATTTAGTCACATTAGTGAAGAAATCTGAGTCTGAAAATTTATTTGACGTATTTAGACAATATCTCTGAATGGTAAAGTATCTTGATATCTTAATACTCTACACATCAAGTCCAGTGTAACCTAAAAATCATTGTACCAAGTGGATATTAGTTCGTCCCCCTTCCCATTCACGGTCGTGATTCAATAGACATATATATAATTTGTCCACAGCCCTAAGTTGACCTACTCAAATCTAGACACTGATGTGTCAATCTCATCATCTAGTCACAAGGTTAGTAAATTGTTATTTTTAAAAGAATACTAGCATCGCTAATCAGTGCTCAGCATTTTTGCTTGTCAAGATATAAGTTGCCACTAGTATGGCTTGTAGTGCTTGTGTAGGAGTGGGATCGCGTAAGTCTCTCTACTTCAATACTCATTATTATCACTTACAGCCCATTTGACGCTCACTACTGGGCATAGGTTTCCCCAAAGATGGGGGAAACCAGCTATAAGTATCATCATTCACCGAGACTTTCCCAACTCAGTTGGGGTCGGCTTTCCAGTCTAACTGCGATTCGGCTGAACTACTATATTTTCCGTGGAGCGACTGCCATCTGACTTCCACTATCCATGGGCGCTATCGAAGTTCTGTAGTTAGACCGGTCGGATTTTTGATTCAGGGTTCCAACTACCCCTAACGACTGCCATAGATGTTCGTATGACCACCGGGACCGACGGCTTAGCGTGCTCTCCAAGGCACGGAGGGGTCTCAGTATTTTAAGAAATGGTCACCCATCCTAAGAGCGGCTTGACTAGATGTTGCTTAACCTTTGCAATGTGTTAACATTGTCGGTTACCACTAGACCACGAGCCCCTCAGCCTATAAGTATATATCGCATTATAAAATTAAGACAAACGGGTCTTTTACGCGATTATTGATGATATATACATACCTCTTTATTAACCTTAAGTTTATAATGTGTACAAAACCCGAAAGTTTAAAAAGTATATACACCACTCTGGCCAGACGGGTTGTTATAAGATTTGGTATCGAGTTTTCCTTCTCTAACCTTATCTAACTCGATACCTTAAGTAAATAGGATAGGAAGTAACCTTGACGCTCTCTAGCTACATACAGAGCTACATACGCTACATAACATACTAGATACATACATATTTTATATTATGTGCTTTGTAATGTTGTAATTTTTGTAGTGGCAGTATTCCATTTTAGTTGGTTGAAATTTGCATAATAAAGCGGCAACACTGGCTTTCTCCTGATTGGACGCTGGACCACGTGACTTGTGTGACAGCCATTTTATACAAGCGAGCTACGCTCGCATCACATATTTATATTACAATTTAATTTATTGTAATTTATTTCGAAGCTTGGTAAGTTTTAGATAAAATGTTGTTGTGCTAGCGTGAGTTAGCGTATGTACTGTATATTTTGACAGTGGGTTCTCGTTCCTTACAGGTTTGAGTTTGAACGCACACGTGTCTGGAGTTGTCTCACTAAATTTAAACAGGAATCTTTGCCTGATCTGGCCAGGATTGGCTAGAGACCGACTTACACGATACGCATGCATGCTTTGCATGTGTTAGCCGGATTTAATCGGGTGAAGCTTGGATATTCGCCTCCGAAAGGTATGTACACATAATATGTACGACGTGGTAGGCGCTTAGATAATAACAGTGGCCATAATGCATGGAATAAGTCTTTAACTCCTGTTACAGGAGGCTTACGGTACTACCATACTACCTGGGTGAGAACCCAGCTTCCTTCTGCCTGGAGTGGGCAGAGACCGGAACAGAGACGGTGTCTGCCGGCTTGCAGGAGTGGCGTATTTCACCGGGAAAGTATCTTATAAAATCCCTTAACCTATTACCCTTAATTACCACAGTATCTTCATAAAGATACTCTATCGTTACCGACCAAGCGCACCAACCATATACCCTGTATTACTGAATAACATAGCACCTAGAATAGACCTAAATTGTATCCTAGGCTAAAAGTACATTAAATCCTTGCCGAGGGGAACCGTCAGTTCCCCTATATTATCTTAGAAGGTTCTTACAATAAAAATATAGTGGCTTAAATGAATACTTTATTTCTAATCATTGACAACCCAACTTCCAAAATTATAAACATTACATGGCGCTCGAACTGGTTTGTTGGTCTGTGCGAATATTTTCCCTCTCAATAATCATTGCTTACTGAAAGGTTGGTCGGTAACTATACAAATACATAGTATTTATTAGTGTTGATTTGTTTTTCAAATAGATGTACTACACAAATACACACTCCTTGGTGAGTTGTTACTAAACAATGCTAGACATAAGCTTATACCTAACTAACCTACAAGTTAAAAAAAAAAAAAAACCATATTCCTTTGGTGACATTCATACTTTTTTTTTGTTGTTTTACATAATATTATTATTGGTGCCTACTTATTATTGGTTGCTAGTATTGGTACCCTGTTTGTATTTTTTTTTGTTGTTGAACAGGAGATTGGGTAACTACCTATATGAATACAAATTTCTTTGTATTGTTTTCACTACATATCCAAATTAAGACTTGACTTTTTGTCAATAGTAATTTAACAATTCAATCTAAGTTTTCATTGAAAACGTACCTATACAATTACACAACTATAGATGTGGGTCACCATGACCAAACGTTGAACCTATTTTTATTTTCTAAATACTACTATCTTTATTTCTTGTTCGTTCTATTGAAAGGTGTACCATATACAGGTCTCATTTGACAATTTACAAATGTTCTATATACAAGACATTAATTGTACCCTACTTATCTTTTTATCATTGTAACAATGTGTTTTTTGTTGTGTATTTCGATAACTGTGTATTATCATAACTTTTAACATGAGTGTACTACTTATGCGCATTTATTAACTTGTGTACAAACTAGAAGGGGTCTTAGAGATACCCATGGTGAATTGTGTGTTGGTCGGTCACGCTAGGTATTTGAACCTATAATACTTTACTTACTTTACTTTACCTACGTTAGTCTTGTACTGGTACTGAAGGATGGAGGATATAAATAAAGGTGATCACACACCTTCAACTATAAATAAAGGTGATCACACACCTTCAACCATAAATAAGGGTAATCACACACCTTCAACCATAAATAAGGGTGAGCTCACACTTACAGGTGCCGAGACAACTATACACCCAGTGATTACTTGCGATGGATATTCAAATGTACATTCGTTAGGGTTGAAGTTTAATGGCAAGGGTTGTGTCATCGAATTTATTGAGCGTGTACAGGAGCTTTGTTTGTCGCGGGGTATATCAGACCAAAAGTTGTTGGCATCTGCTGCTGAGTTATTTACAGAGGAGGCATTGTTCTGGTACCGAGGCATCAAGACGGAAGTCGCGTCCTGGGCTCAGCTAAAGAGTTTTATGCTCGACGAATACCTACCCTTCGACTTCGACCATCTATTTTTACAGGAAATCCGTTCTCGAACTCAAGGACCCGATGAAAACATTGTTACTTATTTAAGCATAATGCAGAATTATTTTTCGAGACTACGGTCTCCTATTACCGAAGCTGAGAAGTTAACTATAGTTACTTATAATATTAGGCCTTTCTATTCCACAAAGCTGGCACTACAGCAAGTCAGTACTTGGTCTGAGCTTAAGAAATATTGTCGTCTACTTGAACATGCAAAGTATAGGGCCGGTATGTTTATCGAACCACCGCGGCCACACGACAAAATGCTCGCACGCGACTTGGCTTACAAACCTAATAAGTCTGTAACATGTGCGGCAGTAAATAATACATTAATTAAGTTTTGCGTCCGTTGTCGTATTAACGGACATTCGCTTGGGGAATATAAAGCGCCCAAGATATTAATTTGTTATAGGTGTGGGGAACGAGACTTCACTGCCTTAACTTGCCCTAAGTGTTCAACGAACACGAACACTTACAAACCTAATAAGTCTGCAACATGTGCGGTGGTAAGAAATACATTAATTAAGTTTTGCGTTCGTTGTCGTATTAACGGACATTCGCTGGAGGAATGTACGGCCCCCAAGATAGTGATTTGTTATAGATGTGGTGAACCAGACGTCACTGCCTCAACATGCCCCAAGTGTTCAACGAAGCAACAACTACCGAGGAATACTAATTCAAAAAAACGTGTAGGCGTGAACCGGGGAAATCGTTCCACAGTTTCCAGTAGAACGTTTACCAATCGTACAAAATTTCTTTTTAATAATAATAATAAGTGTATTGCCCACAAAAGGCATAACACATCTCGCGGGCTCCCTATTAAGGACAAGCCCTTGGTTCACGTGATTGGCGGTTCTGATACTCGTCCCTTTTTACCCGTAACCATTAATAAAGCTAATTACGAAGGCCTGTTAGATTCAGGCTCTGAAATCTCAATTATTAATAATGTTATTTTAAATGAACTCGCTAACATTGGGGTTCATGTATCTTATGATTTGGATACAATTACTGCTGCTAATGGTTCGTCTTCCCCCGTCACCGGTTATGTACTTTTACCGGTCACGGTGGGAGACAATACCAAGGTTGTAAAGTTTTACGTTATCCCTGGAGTTACTACAGCCCTACTACTGGGTATTAACTTCTGGAGAGCTTTCAATATTGCCCCTGAAATTGTATCAATGTGCAATGGGACCACTTTGGACACCAAAGTTTGATCATGTTTCGGAGGTGCGAGAGCTGCGCGATTTTGATTCTCTCTCCGAGCATCAAAGAAGGCAGGCGGAGCACATCGTGAGACAGTTAACTTCGGTGCTTCCTTATATTCATTTTTTTTTGTTCTCTCTCTTGCCATTTACTATTTGAACTAGTGTTGGCATCTGCCACTACGGCTATCTAGCCGTAGTTGAGTAATCGTGTAGATTAGTCCGTAGGCCCCGATGCGTGGTCTCTTGACTGACCATGATGCCAAGGACGACCCACACCTTGTTAAACAGTGTGTACCTTACGTTAGGCTCCACCTAAAATTTCTACGTATTGTTGTTTGCATGTTAGGATTAGTGCTGTGTGTATTCACACTTAGTATTCCCGATTACAACCTTGACAAGGTTTTTTTTCTCTTCAGATGTTTTTTTTTTGTTTGTGTATTAAGTTAAGTTAACATGTTAGGTTAGTTCGTGTGAATTAGTTCGTAGGCCTCGATGCGTGGCTCCTTATAGGGACCATGATGCCAAGGACAAGTCACCCTAGTTATTTCCTTCATCTTTACTTATCTGCTTAGGATTTTCCTATTCCTAATTTTTGTTTTACAGTGTTTAGTGCTGTATTGTTGTTGTTTTCTCCTTGTTTTAGGTCCTTAATTTAAGTACCGACGTGGGCGTCGGATCGAATTCCCTACGTGAATTCTTGCGTGGTTGGGGGGGTGTTGTAATGTTGTAATTTTTGTAGTGGCAGTATTCCATTTTAGTTGGTTGAAATTTGCATAATAAAGCGGCAACACTGGCTTTCTCCTGATTGGACGCTGGACCACGTGACTTGTGTGACAGCCATTTTATACAAGCGAGCTACGCTCGCATCACATATTTATATTACAATTTAATTTATTGTAATTTATTTCGAAGCTTGGTAAGTTTTAGATAAAATGTTGTTGTGCTAGCGTGAGTTAGCGTATGTACTGTATATTTTGACAGTGGGTTCTCGTTCCTTACAGGTTTGAGTTTGAACGCACACGTGTCTGGAGTTGTCTCACTAAATTTAAACAGGAATCTTTGCCTGATCTGGCCAGGATTGGCTAGAGACCGACTTACACGATACGCATGCATGCTTTGCATGTGTTAGCCGGATTTAATCGGGTGAAGCTTGGATATTCGCCTCCGAAAGGTATGTACACATAATATGTACGACGTGGTAGGCGCTTAGATAATAACAGTGGCCATAATGCATGGAATAAGTCTTTAACTCCTGTTACAGGAGGCTTACGGTACTACCATACTACCTGGGTGAGAACCCAGCTTCCTTCTGCCTGGAGTGGGCAGAGACCGGAACAGAGACGGTGTCTGCCGGCTTGCAGGAGTGGCGTATTTCACCGGGAAAGTATCTTATAAAATCCCTTAACCTATTACCCTTAATTACCACAGTATCTTCATAAAGATACTCTATCGTTACCGACCAAGCGCACCAACCATATACCCTGTATTACTGAATAACATAGCACCTAGAATAGACCTAAATTGTATCCTAGGCTAAAAGTACATTAAATCCTTGCCGAGGGGAACCGTCAGTTCCCCTATATTATCTTAGAAGGTTCTTACAATAAAAATATAGTGGCTTAAATGAATACTTTATTTCTAATCATTGACAACCCAACTTCCAAAATTATAAACATTACAGCTTAAGGAAGGTATTAGTCGATGAGGTAATCGTATACCAAACTCCCAAAGGTAATACCAATGTACTCGTATCTTTACGATATACATGTTTATTAGAACTCGGATTATTGAACGAAAACAAACATAATTTTATCGCGGAAGGTTTAAGGAAATGTTTTCGTAAGATTTTCGCTATTTACGATGAAATATTGTGAGAAGTGTTCTCCTTTAAGAATTATGTAGTAGGAAATATTTTAAACCAGTCGGATCCTTATCGATATCGCTAAACGTCTGATGGATGCTTCTCAGGACCAGAAGACTGGTTATTTCTTGGTCCAGAAAATTAGAACCGCCTCTCGATAACATTCTGGGAACCTTACCTTAACCTCCTGGACGATTTTTCACGACTTTATGTCAATATTGCATGTACCTACTGAATGTTTTTTTTTTGTGTAAATAAATTACTAGTCAGATAAGATGTCAATTCGCAATTTTAGGTAAGTTGGAGTTAACCTACGACTCTATAATGTCCCAAAAATCGAGGGTTCTGCTTGGTACCTGTAACAATAAAACATTATATTATTAGTGATTATTATCATAATATCAAATTATTGTTTAACTAGCAGACGCCCGCGGCTTCACCCGTTTGAAAAATTATATACACAAAAACTTCCTCGAGAACCACTCTATCTATTGGTGAAAGCCGCATCAATATCAATATCGTTTTAGTGAAAAGGCTGCCATTTGACATTATTGTAATCTAAATGTTAGATGTGCTTTAAGCTTTCATCTTCACCACAGAGGCTATAGACAACCACACCTTGACTTCAAGAAGTGCTCACAACCCACTTAATGAGCTCAGGATTGTGGAAAGAAAGGAACACGCGAGTGAAGGAATTCAAGGTTGGAATGATGCAATTATATGATTGTATAAACCAGAAACTGAATAGTTTGGGTTGAGATGGAATTGCTCCCACAGAATGAAAAGCGTCTCTGCTCAGCAATGCCACTATCACAGTAACATCATGGATTATACATGGTATAACATCATAATTTAACTATAATTGGCGTGTGAAAAACTCTATTGCATTTTAAACATTACTTAGTTAAAATACCAAAATTATATTAAAAGAAAGTTTAAATACTTTTGTCTGGTCGTACGGAAAATGACCTTCGTCGAGAGCTCAATAATAAAAAGTACATCGAAAGTTTCGCGGAAACTAGGAATACTGAATAAGGTAAAGCGATTCTTTACACCGCACCAGAGGTGTCTGCTGTACAAGACGCAGATTAGACACTGCGTCGAATACTGCTCTCACCACTGGGACGGCTCCGCGAAGTATTTGCTGGACGCTCTCGACGCTATGCAGCGACGCGCTATCCGTATTATAAATTGTCCGGAGGTAACGGGAAGCCTTGAGCCGTTAGCTCAGCGCCGAACAATAGCTTCCTTGGCCGCATTCTACCGTATTTACCACGGCGAGTGTTCTGAAGAGCTCTTCAATCTGATCCCCCCTCTTCCTTCCGATCCCGAAAACGCGTGCCGGGCAGAGATGCCACTCCCACACAGTGGATAGCATGTTCTCGAGAACCGAACGTTTTAAACGTTCCTTTCTCTGCCGAACGATAGTGGCCTGGAACGCCCTGCCTGTGCACGTGTTTCCTCCCACATATAATCCTGGGTTCTTTAAGCGGAGCGTGAAGAGGCACATCAGTAGGTCGTCAAGTTGAGGGCCACTCTCTATAGTATTGTGTGCTGTGGGAGTGGCCCACAATCGCTAGACGTCGTCACGACTTACCACCATGGCGGCGTCAATTTGGCGAACCAAATATAAAAAAAAAACTGAAATAAATTGCTATGCTATGGAACAACTTACCTATTGTAAAATTACTCTTACTTTAGATTACACGGAATCACCGCGTACTGACTGTATTAGTAGCGAACAGAAAAAAGATTACCAAGTCAGTATTGTTCCCTCTTCTGCTTACCCCTTCGGGATATAGGCGAGTTCATTATGTATGTATGTATTGTGTTTAACACCTAACTCCTCCTAAACCGTCAGGGCGATTTAGATTAAATTTTGTGGGTTCCCGAATAGTTTTAAAACCCAGTTGGAATGGTATGTGGTACTTCTGTGCCGGTACGAAGTTCGCTGGGTCATCGTCATATATTATTCGGGCATGACATGGGATGTAATAAAAGTTGTAAACTTATGTATAACATAATTATGTAGGAAGTTATTCGACATTAAACGTTGTGCCATGATTCGACGTCACGATTGTAACGACAAAAAGGTCATCATAGCGGAGTTATTGTACTGTTATATTAAAATATCTGCAAAAGATATTATTCTAAATATTTTTGCCAAAAAATGTTGTTTAAAACGTTACAGCCCAAATAAAATTTTCGACACTATTCCGTACGGTGCCTATTCACAATTTGTTCACGGCAGCGCAACGTTCCGCATTCGTGAATCACTTCGAAAGTGAATGCATTGTACAACAATTAAGATCTATATTCTATTGTTTTTATTACATCAGCATCTTCAATGAATAAAGTGATAATATATTTACGGCATACAACAAAGCAACAACAATACAAAAAGGGTTAACGTAGAAAAATGAGAAAATTATCTGTGATCTAACTAATTTGCAAATTGACTTCTACCAAAGAATGGTGGGACGTTTATAAATGGTTCTTTTTCAATCTTATATCTAATTCTATACATTAAAATTGAGTAAACATAAATATTATTATACTAGTTGATGCCCCACAAGAAAAGATAAAAAACCAGCCAAGTGCGTGTAGAGCTACGCATAAGATAGGGTTCTGTAGTTACTCATAAAAGCCTCTATAACTGTGAACTAACAGGTTATACCATCCATTATAGTTTTCCTTCCAAGTTAATTATATGGAATACCATCATGATTTTTTTTAAGTTCTTCACGACAGACATGTTTTTCGCAAAAACATGCTCTTCTAAGTGAAATGTCTCGCAAACGGCTACTTAAATCAAAATATCATCGTAGCAACCTCTCAATGTTATTAAAAGACCTATCTTATGATACCCCACACGATGGAGTAGACGAGAGAAAATAATACGAGTATCATTCCCACAATACGTGTAGGGAAGGTACCCAAAAAATATACTTTTCAAAATTTTATTTTAGCACTTTGTCGGCGTAGTAAATATACATATTCATGGAAAGTTTCATATTTCTAGCACTAACCGCTTTGGAGGAAAACCGAGGACGGACGGTGTAACGTGGCAGATTTTGGTAGAATTTCACAGATGGCCAAAAGGGCCGTCTATCAAGTCAACAAAAAGTTTTCAAGGTGACACGCGCAGTCGGGTAGCCATTCGTGTCTGGGGCTGACATAAAAGGCAGACGCGAATGTTTTATTTTCTCGGTTTAAAGATGTAACGAAGAGTTGAGAAGCGGCGGAAAGGGGCTATGGGCGGCTGGGGCGTGCTGCGTAAGGTGTGTATTCGGGGTTCCCTTTTTGTGTGAGTTTTGGCATGTCGCGATGACACGTGCTAAAGTGAAAGTCCTTTGTCTTGGTTATAGGGTTTGCATATGACGCATGTTGGGAAGAGGTGGGAAGACGCACAGGCGAAATTATCGCCGGATAGCGGTAAGTATTTCGACACCTGCACGCTGGGGCGTCGACACCCTTTAAATTAGGTACTCAATTCCCACATATGTTTCAGAGGGAAACAACAACAAGTAACAACAGCAACGAACTGCACCAATAACAGCAACAAACCCGTGCAATCAACAAACATCAATCGTCAACATTGGCATCGGCGTTTGAATATTATACAGGAGCTGAGGCACCTTCGGCACTAACTGATCATCACCGTGCCGCCAGGGTTCTGTTGCGCGTCCTGTAGGAACTGGACGCGCGGCCCGGATAGCAGTCAAGAGGTGGTAATCCTAAGAATAACGAATCAGTCCCCTTCCTTTGTCGCCGCCGTCCGTGTGTAGGAATGGGGTTCCTAGGGCAGTAGGGGCCTAGCCCTCCCTCTCTGCTCGATCGCCCTCGTGGCGTTGTAGTAGATTGCTTGTACTCAACGACTCAAGAGGTCGCTGACACAAGTACAGCATTTAGGTAGAGGTTGCATCTCGCCTAAATAACGTTTATTATTTTTGAAATTTTTAGAAAATTATTTAGATTCGTCAAAAGTTGGTGAGACTCTACCGAGGGTTCCAAAATGCAACGAGACTGAGAAGAGCCCTCAAGAAACTCAGTTCGGCTTTTTTCAAAATATTTCATCTTAAATCTAATACTGAGTTATTTAGAAAGGAGCAATTCGTGTTACAACCAGGCAGCCTTGTCATCTAAGAAATCATTAATACTATAATAAGCTTTATGGCACAATTTACTTTTTATTAGTTTTTTAAATTTATTGACCGATAAATTTGCTATTTCTGTTGGCAATGTATTGTAAATTGGAATAAAGTTCCCCGCAAAAGAATTACTCACTTTATGAAGCCTAAATTTAGGAACAGCCAGTTTATCCTTATTTCTTAAGTTTAGATTATGATTATCACTATTTTTCACAAATTTACTTTTGTTCTTGTGGGTATACTATAAAATTTTATAAATATACTGTGAATACACTGTAAGGATGTTAATATGCTTAAACTTATCTCTTAATGACTCCCGAGACCCCATTCCATAGATAGGTCCGGACAGCCCTCTTCTGCAACACAAAGATGCATTCAATATCGGCAGCGTTACCCCACAGGCCCCCATTGCAATTTGGAGTCTAACGTTATGCCTAGAAAGACAGTGTCATCGACCAATTCTATTATATCATCCCTAACCTTAACACTGGTTTTAACAAGTCTTACATTAGGTAAGGTGAATCTTACACATTTAGTTAAAAGTCACTCAATAGATCGTTTTAATGAAATGAAATAGCCCACAGATACGTTGTTTCAGTTTTTATTATTTTTGCAAATGGCGTGGTCGTCTTGTTATCGTTATCCGGCTACACAGCTGGGGTTTTGATTTTTTTTTTACCTTTTCAAGTTTTTCGATTTTTCCTGTTGGTTCCATTCCAGCACATCTGGAAGTGGGTTAGAATTTGTATGGGTCAGTCAGTCAGTCCATGATTTCTGTAAAAAGTGCACTTTCGGGGTAACTGTATCTTTGCAACCGCTGGGGGTAGGAAGCTGATTTTTTCAGGGGTTTTAGTTGGCATTATATCTATCATGAATATAAAGTTTGGTTGCTGTCGGACGTCTGGGCTAGTCGCAGTGAAGGTCCAAACATGGCGAAAATCGGGTAAACTCTGGTAGGAGATATACTTCTAGGCAGCTCATGAGGGGGGTGGTGCGGGAACTTGGTCGATAGCCTACATCATACTCATGCTTATTAATATTATAAAATTATTGCGTTGGTACAGATTGATAGGATAACTCGAGTAAATATAATATCTCGAGGAGTAGTAATAATAATTAGTAGTAATAGTAATTTAATATAAACCTTTTAAACGAGCTTGTACAAGCTCTTGCATGTAAGATTTTACCTATTGTTATATTGATAGTATCTCATTGCACACCAACTAACTTCAAGTTCGATCCCGTCTCATGCTATAGCTAGGTTGCGATCCTGGTTTTTTATAGGATAATATGATGTATACTGGATAAGGTGTGTTACTTATTTATTTCCTCTAGTCTGTATATGGTAAGTACCTTTTATATATATAGACCTTGCAACACGCGTCCCACAGAGAAACCAACCGGGCTGGGATCCATGTGGGGTGCAAGCGTCTTCGTGGTTCGCCGCATGGAAGAGTCTTTGAGGACCACCAGGGCTCCTAGGTGCAACGACTGGGTTCATGTGACCACTCTCACATCTAGTTCCCTAGAGGGAGTCCTTAGGTGATGCCAGTCGGAGCACACAACGTTACATGACTGAAATAAGGGTTCCGAGACTTTTACTACGGAACCTTAAAAGTAGCAGATGTTACTCTGGGATAATGTAGCTACATTATTATCAGTGAAAGAATTTTCAAAAACGGATCAGTAGTTACGGAGCCTATTCCACGATATATATATATATATATATATATATACATATATATATATATATACTATTATATAATTGTAAAGTGGTCGTGTCTGTACATTGGAGATATTTGAAAAAAAAATACTTGGGTTATGTTATGTTAACGATACTGAACACGAAAATATTTTTTTTTTATTTCCTGTCTGTTTGTCTGTTTGTTCGCGATGGACGCAGAAACTACTGAACGGATTTTGATGCGGTTTTTTTTGTTAGACAGGGCTTGGTCAGACTTAAAATCTTACGTTTGTGTTTCATCGCAATCGGTTGATTAGAACCGGAGATGTGACCAAAAATATAATAAACTGAATTTAACGGAGATATATAGATGTCACTTTTTATTATTATTGGTCAATTTTTATAGCTTATTATTGTTAGGTATTTATGAAATTTGGCTGATATTGATGAAATTTGGTACAAGGATAGATTAGATCTGAAGACAGGACATTTATGATGGTATGTTTTGTCGCGATAACCGACATCCACGCGGGCGGAGCCGCGGGCAACAGCTAGTATATATATATAGCCGTATAGCCGCTTCAAACAATAAAAAAAAACATAACATTATTTTTTCCTAGTATGGACTAAATTAAGTAGGTAAAAAAGGTATACAACGAAAACCTAGATTTCTCTACATTGCAGTTAATTATGAACTAACAGCGCGTAATAAAGCGAAGGTTACTCACCAACCTTACATTAACTACTTAATAAATAGGCATTTGTATACATTTGCACTCAAAATACGATACTTACGTACGACTACAGCTGCGTATATGTTATGAGAAGGCACTGTATGTATGTTCATTATGAACAGAAGGTAACAATTAACGTACTATTCCTAAAGAGATTTAATATAGTTTGTAAACATTTACACATAAATGAACACATTTATACCTACTTTGATTATTGACGTTGCAGATTCAACAAGAAGTTAAATGATTCACTTAATGCACTGCGGGTTATATAAAATTAAGAACAGAAATTCTGTATTTGAATAATATGCATGATAATAAAAAAACACAAGATAATGTAATTAGTAAAATAAATGTGTGTCGAGGAACTAACCGTGACGAAAGAAGTATTTTATTCGCATTTCTAATACTTTGCCGTTGAAAGAAGTTATTGAGACAGAGATCACATTGGATGTCGAAAGTAATAACAATAAATTGAAGATTACGTTAATTTTGATCTAAATATATAAAACATCTACTCTGTAGTAAGTGTATCCAAATAAATTACACAAACAAAAAATCTACAGTCCTAAAGTGTGTATATTCTTTGTACCCTCTTCACGGTTAAACGACTTGACAGATTTGGATGAAAATTGGCACAGCTATACCTTTGGAAACGGAGAAGATAAAGTATACTTAAGTTTATAATTTATCACCGGCGAAGTCCATGACTGACGGCGCTCGCTAGTATTTACATAAATTCGTGTAACAATCGACTGTGATAGTCGATACAGGTCGAAGTGACTGGAAAGGTTCCCACAATACTGGCAGAATGTCAGAATACAAATGGGTACATAACCAACGGTCTTGTTCTGAGGAGGATTCTTCTGGTTTTTCTCTAAAAATACCAGATTAAAATCTATACAAAGGCGCATTCCCCCATGTAAAATGCAGTCTTCACACTAGATGAAACTAAAAAGTCACAGAAAAAAAAACAGCCATTAAATAATAAACTAAGGTAGTTTAACGTTTATAGTTAGCCAAATTATTATGAAAGCTACAAAAAACTAAAGTGTCACAATTGAATTCATAAATGGTTTTGCACTTGGCAACACTGCTTCGTTGTATGCACCAACTATTTAAAATTAACATGCATACACTGAAACAGGGTGGTTAGCGTGCAACGAGACGAGATTGCGAGACAGACATGTGGTGCACTGAAGGATAGTGGAAATTGTGCAAAAGTATGAAATTCAAACGCCGAACAAAGGACGCTGTAACAAGGATGTGAATTGTTCCACTGTGCACAGATGATATTTTTTTTAATGTTTACACTGCACAATGTATTTGAAATTAGAACTAGCCATTCTTTTGGCTACTCTATTATTCAATTTGGTGTTTTATGTTTTAATTTATAGAACATGGACGTAGCTGGGAAATAGTACAGAGATATTTATATTGAGGATGCTGAAGTATTTAGTGTAAAGTAGATATATATTTCTATGAAAGCTAAATATCAAGTTTAAGGAAGAAAGAAGTTGGGGAGTATCTTCTAAAACCAAATTACCGCGAAGGACTCGAGGAATGACAACAAGATAAATATAAGTACATACCAATAAAAGCATACCCAAACTTGGAAATAAACATCAAATATTTGATCCAATCGGGTCTGACCTTCAATCCCGGGGATTGAAGATCAGACCCGAGATCTCTGAAGTAGCAGTCTCGAACAGGTCGTTAACTTGAATGTCTAAAAATACACGTCAAAAATTGACACAACAATCGACTTCAAATTACCGAAATGGGACCAAATAATTGTTAGAATGGGACCAAATAGAAATGGGACCACTTAGGAAGTAGTAAAATTCATTTAAATAAAAAAAAATCAAAATCGATTCACCCAATCCAAAGTTATGAGGTAACAAAAAAAAAACATACAGTCGAATTGAGAACCTCCTCCTTTTGTTGTAAGTCGGTTGAAAATATACCGCAGAAGATTCCACAAAAAAATTTCAACGTCAACACTTTCATACAGTCACGAAATACTGCAATATCACGATCAATTTGAAGCCTCGCCTACAAGGACTATTGCACATCTTGTGCGCAACCAAACGTGCCTAATCAGTTCATTTAACAAGTAAAAAGTACTTAATTAGGGTAAAAATTAGAGCCATTATTTCTGAAGTACTTTTTTAGGCACGGTAAAGAGACGATGATAGAAGAAACAACCTAAAAATAAACTCCTGCTCTTTCATCTATAGCCTAAGCGTACTCAGGACGTCCAGCTCTAGTATTAGCTAGTTAATAGTAAGCTGAAAAAGTTGGTTGTAATAGTTCAATTTACTATAGTAAAAACTTTTTTTATTACATTTAATTATTTTCTTAATTGAATTAATTATCGTGTTATCTGTTTTGAGAATTTGGTTTCCTGTATTCAACTGTAGGTATAAATTCTAACTAGGTATGCAATGCTCCGCTCAATAAATGAATAGAATTGATTTAAAATTCGAAATTATTCTCTATTCAAGGATTAAAAAAAACCTTATTATTATACACATACATAAGTCTGGGTGTTTCCTAAGTATAATATGTTTATATCAGTTTATCTAGTACTCATATCACAAGTTCTGCTTAGTTTGAGACTAGATGCGTTGTGTGAATTATCCTAACATATTTACTTATTTATATTTGTGGAACTTCCAACCTTTCAAGGGAAGCACAAAATCTGTAGCCTAGTAGTCGTTTAAGTAGATCTCAAATGCTATATCATAGGTCATATTAAATTGTTCCGAGCCTTTTCTCGGATGTCAGAACCTGAGAAATGATTAGCTACCTTTCTATATCATAATAGATGATCTTTCTTGTAAAGACGACATTGAGATATTCGTGAAACGGAATATCTTGAATAGAATATAATAATATATGATCATAATCAAACTTGTATTCAAAGCACTTAGGCTGGATTCCACCAAACTCGAATGTTAAACTATCACGGTGATAATTTTACTCCGACTAGAATACGTGGGATATTACGAGTATTTGTACTAGCTGTGTGTTTGTACAGTATCAATTGTCAATGTCAACATTTTATACGTTTCATTGTATTATCGAACAAAATTAAATTATTATGACATTTTACAAATAATATCCCACAGATTTTAGTGCGACTATAATTATTACCATCATAGTTTTTCAATGATGAGTTTGTGACGGTGCAAAGTAGGAAGCGCGAACCAAAGGGAACCGTTGCGGCACAGATGCAACGCAGTCCAGCACAGCGCTGCGTGCCGCAGTACCCAGTACACTAGTGTATATATCCCGCCTACACTACACCACTAAGGCGGAGAACATCGTGGAGTACGTGCGCAAGAAGGGCAACTTCGCGCCGAGGCTACAGCTGTTGGAGTCGAGCCGCAATGTCAGTTTCCTGTCGTTCGTGGTGCGAGTGCCCAACAGTCTCCTGAGCCTCGTCATGCAGGAGAACTTCTGGCCACAGGGCGTGGTATTCCGTCGCTTCTGCGGATCGTTACCACCGGAACGCAAAAGGACCTAAGTGCGATAGTGAAGTGGCTACTAACACTAGTCTTAAGGTTCTATAACTAACACAACTTTATAATATCTATCTATGTATTCTTAGGTTTAAGGTATTTATCTATGGGCCGTAGAATAAGTTTATACCACCTGTAACTTTTCTATTTGTTGCCTGAAATAAATAAATAAATAAAAAAATAGTGTATTTTATAGTTTGGTCGAATCTGGCCTTAGTAAGATAATTGTTTGCAAAGGTAAAGGTAAAGGTAATTTTGGGTGCAAAGGGGCCCTTCTTACATCTATCGGGCCCCAGCGACCTCACCTGCTAGTGGCGCACCTGCTGATTAACGGACGAGGTTCGTATATTACGGTACCCATGTGGTGGCTTCGGCCCCTACGTGGATACCAGGTGGTACAACAGTGTTGGTCCGGGGGGGGTTACACCGGTGTGGGGTAGCGGCGGCCTTGCATCAGGGGGGTTTGGGAGCCCTTCCGTCCGGCGGGTCGGTTCCGACCTAGCCACACGGGTCTAGACGAAGCTAGCCTCTGCACTTTGTCACTTACTGCCGAACTAATGACGCCCTGTCTTCACGCTTCCCTATAGCTCATCATGACAGTGCAACAAAGTTATAAACGATACACAGCGGCCTCTAGAAACCCCACAAAGTCGATTCCTTTTGAGGTGGAGTTCGCGAATATCCGCGGACTCCATGCGAACCTCGATACCGTCCACCATCACCTAGAGACGGCACGGCCTTCTGTGATGTTCCTTACGGAGACACAGATACGCCGCCCTGACGACACGT
Source organism: Nudaria mundana (assembly GCA_963556515.1). Classification (NCBI taxonomy): domain Eukaryota; kingdom Metazoa; phylum Arthropoda; class Insecta; order Lepidoptera; family Erebidae; genus Nudaria; species Nudaria mundana. Next base: position 8,192,076 of record OY748305.1, on the reverse strand, counting down.
CTTACCTCAGTTACCCGGGTTATGTCATTGAGGAACAATTCCGCGACAAAGCCGGAGTGTGCGTGTTCGTTAGGGCGGATGTCTGCTGCCGCCGGTTGCGCTGTCTAGAGAACCCCTCCTACTCCGTCCTTTGGCTGCACGTGTATCATGGCTCTATGAGCCAGATCTACGTGTGCGTCTACCGCTCCCACACAGGGGACACTGGGACAACAAGGCTTTTCGAATACCTCAGCGAAATGGATGACGATGCGCAGGTGCGGTTCCCGAACGCTGACCTGGTTTTCCTGGGGGACTTTAACGGTCATCACGTTGAGTGGCTGGGGTCCCTTAGGACCGATCATGCGGGACGATCCGCCCATGCATTCGCTCTCTCCCACGGGCTGACCCAGATGGTACAGGGGATCACCCGGATACCTGACAGGTCAGACCACACGCCCGCCTTGCTGGATCTACTGCTAACGAGTCGCCCAGCCGAGTACAGTGTGGTTCACGCCAGCTTCCAAGTGCCACCGCCTGCTCGTGCTGAACAAATGACTCGACGACTATGGCACTACTCGTCGGCAGACTGGGACGGTCTCCGCGATTACTTTGCGTCCGTCCCGTGGAGCCAACGCTGCTTTGTAGGGAAGGCGCCTTCGGATAGCGCTGCTGCCGTTGCTGGCGAGATCAGTCTAGGGATAGAATATTATATCCCTTTCACTGATGTCGCCAGCATCCGCAAAGCTCGCCCCTGGTTCGGGCGTGAATGTGCCGAGGCTGTCCAGAAAAAACAGTCGGCGTATCGCGCCTGGGTCAGGGCTCGGGCGGCACGTGACCCGAATGTGAACCGCCTCAAAGCAGCGTACAATAGGGCCACTAGGTTCAGCAAGAGGGCCTTCAAGAGAGCGGATGCCCAGCGCGTCGCGCGGCTTGGTCAGGAGCTCACATCCCACCCCACGGGCAGCCGTGGATACTGGCAACTGGCCAAAGCCATACAGTCAAATTTTTGCCAACCCTCGCTGCCACCACTGCGTTTTCCTGATGGATCACTGGCTCACAAAGCCCAAGAGAAGGCGGACATGCTCGCAGACCTCTTTGCGGCTAATTCCCGCGTCGATGACCGTGGCCTGCAGCCCCCCGCCATCGCCAACTGTAGCCACACTATGCCTGATATTGTTATCAGGCAATGTGATGTACGGGCAGTGCTGCGGTCGCTCGACATGCGGAAAGCCAGTGGCCCTGACGGCATGGTGGTGTTACGAAAATGTGCCGCTGAGTTGTCTCCAGTACTAACGCGTCTGTACCGCCTGTCATACTCTACAGGGCTCGTGCCGGAGGTCTGGAAAGAGGCGAACGTACAACCGATCCCCAAGAAAGGGGATCGCTCCGATCCAGGCAACTATCGACCCATAGCTGTCACCTCAGTCATTTGCAAGGTGCTTGAGCTCCTTATCAATAAGCAGCTCATGCGATACCTGGAGGATCACTCGCTAATCAATGATCGGCAATATGGCTTCAGGCCAAAACGATCAACGGGTGACCTCCTGGCATTCGTCACGCATGTATGGGGTGAGGCTATGGAAAAGTACGGCGAGTCCTTGGCTATTAGCCTGGACATCGCCAAAGCTTTCGATAGGGTCTGGCATGATTCGCTCCTTTCCAAGCTTCCGGCATATGGTCTACCTCCTCAAATGTGCAGCTGGATTGCCAGCTTTTTATACGAGCGCCGAGTGCGGGTCCTCTGCGATGGCCAGGCTTCTCGCTTCTTGCAAGTGAATGCCGGGGTACCGCAGGGGTCCGTACTATCACCAACTCTCTATCTTCTGCATATCAATGATATGCTATCCCTCGGGAACATTTATTGCTATGCAGATGACAGCACACTGCCCGGGAGTTACTCGGTTCGTCCGACGGCGGGGCGATCTGAGATTGAGGAGGAGGGACGACGACTCGTGGCTGATCTCGACCGTAACCTCGACAGTATCTCCCAATGGGGTGCCGAGAAATTGGTCGAGTTCGATGCCCGCAAAACACAGGCGTGTGCATTTACAGCGAAAAAATCCCCTTTCCTTCCCCTACCCACTCTTCAGAATGCAACATTACCAATGAAGGATAATCTAGACATCCTTGGGATAGACGTACGTCGAGAGCTCAATAACACAATACATTGAGAGATGTATTGGGCTAGCTTCGCGGAAACTAGGAATACTGAACAAGGTAAAGCGATTCTTTACACCGCACCAGAGGTGTCTGCTGTACAAAACGCAGATTAGACCCTGCGTCGAATACTGCTCTCACCTCTGGGACGGCTCCGCGAAGTATTTGCTGGACGCACTCGACGCTATGCAGCGACGCGCTGTTCGCATTATAGATTGTCCGGAGGTAACGGGAAGCCTTGAGCCGCTAGCCCAGCGCCGAACAATTGCTTCCTTGGCCGAGTTCTACCGTATTTACCACGGTGAGTGTTCTGAAGAGCTCTTCAATCTGATCCCACCCTCTCCCTTCCGATCCCGAACAACGCGTGCCGGGCAGAGATGTCACTCTCGTGCCGTGGAAACCGTCTTCGCGAGAACTGAGCGTTTTAAACGTTCGTTTCTCTGCCGAACGATGGTGGCTTGGAACGCCCTGCCCGCGCACGTGTTTCCTCCAACATATAACCCTGGGTTCTTTAAGCGAAGCGTGAAGAGGCACATTACTGGGTCGTCAAGTTGAGGGTCACTCTCTATAGTATTCCTGTTTACTGTGAGAGTTGCCCACAATCACCAGACGTCGCCACAGCTTACCATCAGGCAGGTGGCGTCAATTTGTCGACCTAAATATAAAAAAAAAAATATAAAAAAAAATTGTTGGTATTTTATGTTACCAGGTAACGTAAAAACAACACACACACATATCACGCCTATATCCCCGAAGCGTTTAGGCAGAGATGCATCACACACCCACAATTTGCCAGAATTTTTAGTCTCACGTAATTATAAGCGTATTGCCGTCACCGGACACATATGTGTGTATAACTGAAAATAAATGTGTAACTTAAACTGTTGAATCAATCAGTCAAAGGCAGGCAACAGAGACGCAGCTACGCTTACACCAGTCAAACCGTAACCACAGTTCATGAAATTCAACAAAAGCCTTTGGGAGCAATAAAGTATTTGTTCCTTCATAGCTAGCTCGTTACATATCGTCATCGGTTCTGATCAATATTGCAACTCTTCTGTTGTAAGAGCAAAGTAGTACTTTTGATATAATTATCTACTACGTGGCCACTAATGTCTCTGGCAGATATACATTTAGACCTAAATAATTCTGGTTAAAGTTTTCAAAGTCTATCAATGTAGTCGACAAAAGATATTGCGCTCCGAAGAAAGATTTTTAGGGGACCCTGATTACACTTTAGTTTTTTTTTAATTAAGTAAATCTTGAATTGTGAATTGGACTAGATTCCTATTATATATGTTTCTATAATAACGGGAATCAACATGAAGATACATACTTGTACAAACAGTTACTGCAAGTAAAAAATACATAATGAAACGCGAAGTTTAAAACTACACACTAAAAGCATTAGTACCTACCTACTTATTTTACTACTATACAGTAAACTCAGTACTAATGTGTATCCTTAACGAGAATGCCAGTAACTTGCGGTTGCTAATGTTCTTTTTTTTTAATTTATGAAACTAAAGTTGTGAAAGAAAAGTAATTACAAATATTATGGTATCGCACAGCTGAGTTGAAATTTACTTTCTGTCAGTTACGTTATAACATCTGTCTTAAACTTTGTTGATAAAGAACTTTGTCTTTATTATTAGAGACAGTTTAAAAAATACGCTCCAGTTTGTAAAGTTAATATATCATCCGACCTCGTCGTTATAAAATTAAGCTGACAGTTGGCCGATAGTTTTTGCAAAATTTTCGCTCATTTCAAAATAATTATTTTCTCATCTATATTTGACTGAGGGAGGAAGGCGACCGAAGTCTCCGTTTCAACTTGCAGACTGGGGAGAATAATAATTTCTTTCTTCTGTACACATATCTACATCTACGGGTTCTGTCAGATCATGTTTGCGGCCGTATTTATCAACCGATTTTCATGAAACTGTACACACACACTCCTTGCTTACAATAAATAACATTTGAATGATATTTTTTGGATTAGATGAAAAATTAAAGAGTAATAAAGAAAATTGAAAAATAAATTTTCTAAACAAAGCTCCCGAAGTCTACGGTTCACAGAACCACTAGTATTAGGTAACTCTGAAACTTTTACGCCAATAGCCTTGGTCTCTTATATGTGGGACCGACTAAGTTATTAGTGATAAGTAGTTCCATAATATGGTTCTACTTAACTCTTTAAGGAAACGGGCATTAATCTCTTTGTTAATCTAAGCTACAATAAAGTACAGGACCACTGTACTTTATGATGAGTTTTGCATTTGTGTGAGTGCAGTGTACGTGAACGTATTATGTGACCTCTTTTACACACACATGTGTAGTACACACAGCTACAAAAAGAGTTTTTATACTAATTTTCGTGATCACTCACACAAATGCAAAGCTCCGCTTACGCCTCATGACCTGTACCTTGAATGAGCATATAAAAATATTCTTATTATATTTCACTATGTAACTATGTCATATCAAGTCTGTGTTAGGTCTCATTTATTTAACTGTCAAATCGACTGTCAAAGTCATTTTGACTGTCAAAAACTGTCAATTTCAAGTCTGATTTTGCAAAATTATTTGAATAAGTTAGCAAGCTTCCATTTGCTTAAAATACATAACCACCTGTCAATTTGTCCAGAATATACTTACGACCTTTTTATAAGGTAGGGAGAAGCGTATAGCAGCTACATACGGCCTACTATCAGCAACAGACTATCTGCATTCTGGAAACAAGCCCTTAATGGTATTTCCGAGTGAAATTGATTTTAGCCAGCTTCATTAAGTAGAGGGCTAGGCAATTTTAGTTGGAGAGTTATTTATTTAGTTGAATTTGGGTTGTTATTGCACAGTTTGCTCTTGAGAGAGTTGAGAAGTCGGTTAACTGGCTACGTCGAATTTTAATCCACTGGACATAACGATTTAATGAAAATGGACTTGGTAGTTCACTTGTTATATAGTGAGAGCATTCTCACTGGGAAGGGAAACGCTGGTTATAGAAAGATTACAAATTTTCTTTGTTTAAAAAAAATATTTAATACTTAGAATGAATATTATTTACTAGTAATGAAACTACAAATGCGTTTAAAACAAATATACCAGCTACTGTGTGTTGACATAATATGGTTAGTACAAACACAATAGTAAATTCATTGTTGGCGACTGCTGTGTAGGTATACCTACCCACTGCTAGGTATATCATTGACCAGAATGATCGCCTATAAATTACGGGACAAAAATTTAATCAAACATGTCAGCAGTAGTAATTTCGAAATTAAAAATATTTCGCATAAAAATGTACTAAGTAATGTGAACCTTTTATGTTATTGGTACGCAAGTACTTTTCCCTGTTCTGTGGTATTGGTAGGATAACAGTTTCTTCGAATTAGTAAACAAATGTGTTTTATTGCTATTGATGTGGTAAGTTGTTGCAATTTAATGTCTTGCTTAACACTCCTTTGAATCCCTACATTGTGCTTGGTACTCATATACCTATCTTACTTATGTTTCAAAGTGGAGCAAACCGCGTAGTTTTGTTTGTACAGACGCATCTGGTATTTAAGTAATATATCAAGAAGATGCGCTATGTGTAAAATAGGTCAATGATCTATACAATACTGTTAGAAAAATTAACAAAAATATTCATGGTTAGATCGCACGTTTCTTTATGTATAGTGAAATGAAATGAAATATTGCATTATACTTTTTTAAAACAACGGTGGCAACGGTTACAGATACCGTGGGAATTATCGACAACAACGGTTCGAATACTTTTTTGTTATATTTCGCACTACTGCAGTTCTGTACTCTTCTATTTTTCCCATCTATATGAATGAGAAAAGTAGATATTTTTCACAGAACAGAACGTGCGGAATCACTGTTTTAATGGAAAGAAACAATCCTTACTCACAAACAGTATTTTAGTGCCACTTTATAGAGAGCCTTTTGTCATAAGCCAGTGACTCGTTCAGTAGGTTGTAATGAATTGGAGTTTACAGCTTTATAATACATCACACACAAAATTTTATAACCCTGTATGAAGTTAATAAATCTGTTATCTATCTTCTTATATTATATATATATATATATATATATATATTCTTTTCGTACCCAAATTTACACATGCCCTCCGTTCAGGACAATTTTGGAAAAATGTAGAAATTTTGGGCAGACTAGACAACTTAATACAAAATTCTTTGTGTAAAATTTTAAATGTAAATATTAATGACCGGGCCTGGGTCCAAGCGTCTCTTCCAGTTCGCTTGGGCGGGCTAGGTATTCGTAGAGTCACAGATGTCAGTCTGCCAGCATTTCTGTCGTCGGTCCATAGCACCGAAGAATTAGTCAGGAAAATTTTGTCAAATACACTGATTGATTCCGAGGTGCGATGCAAGACCGATGCCATAAATGCTTGGAGGATGTCTTGCCCCGACACTGACCTGCCCTCACGCCTAGGCTCACAGCGACTGTGGGATTCACCGCTCTGTAAATTGAGAATTAATACACTAATTGACACTTCTGTCAATATTTCAGAGCGTGCACGCCTACTAGCTGTTGGAGAATGGGAGTCAGGGTTATGGATCCAGGCGATCCCATCGCCCAACATCGGTACAATGTTGGACGACACTACCTTCCGCATTGCCACTTGCCTTCGGCTGGGTACACCTTGTATATCCCCGCATCATTGCACCTGTGGAGTAGCCGTCGATAATCTGGGACACCATGGCCTTTCTTGTAGCAGAAGCGCAGGTCGTATACCTCGGCACGCTATTCTAAACGACATAATTCGTAGGGCTCTTTCCACCGCAGGTCTTCCGGCCGTACGTGAACCAAATGGTTTAGCACGAAGCGATGGAAAGAGACCGGACGATATGTCGTTGCTACCGTGGAAGATGGGAAGGCCTTTGGTGTGGGACGCTACATGCGTTGACACCTTAGCACTTTCACACCTTCCAAGCACATCCGGATGTGCCGGCGCTGCTGCTGCATCGGCTGAAGGCTTTAAACGGCGTAAATATGCTAACCTAGCAGGTGATTACATATTTGAGCCGTTTGGGGTTGAGACACTGGGGTCATGGGGTTCGAGTGCTCGCCGCCTTTATAGAGACATTGCTAAACGCCTAATCGATGCTTCTCAGGACCAGAAGGCTGGCTATTTTCTGGCCCAAAGAATAAGTATCGCCATCCAACGTGGCAACACAGCCAGCATTCTGGGAACCTTCCCAGTCGGCAATGACGCGGAGGATTTTTTAAACGATATTTTGTAATGTAAATATTTTTAGTCTATGATTATGTTTATTTTGTATACTGTAATTCTTATTGTAAATAAATGTTAGTATATATATATATATAATGCTATGTTGGTTTGTGTACCCTTCAAAAAAACTCAAAAAGTTCTGCATCGATTGAGCTGAAATTTTAGCATGATATATAATCCGCATCAAGGATTGTCAAAAAAAAAAACAATGTGCCACAGCGAAGCGTGGCAGGGTACAGCTAGTATGTTATATGTCTGTGTAATAAGTTTGTTTGGTGTTTTCTCCCTGGAAGATATTAGACTTCATTTTCAACAGATTTCCAAAAAAGGAGGAGGTTCTTGATTCGACTGTACGTTTTTATTTTAATTTTTGTTACCTTATGTCTTTGGTCTGGGTGAACCGATTATATTTTTTTTTTAATGAAAGCCACTTCTTTCCAAGTTGTCACATTTCAATTTGGTCCCATTCCAACATTTATTTGGTCCCATTTCGGTAATTTGAATATTATATATATACTATATTATTTACTAGCAGATCGCCGCAGCTCTACCCGCGTGATTTAGTTTACTCGTTCCCAGTTCCCGTGGGAACACTTTACCAGGATATAAAGTAGCATATGTTGCTCAGGGTGAATGTAGCTTTCCAAGAATTTTTGAAATCGGTACAGTAGTTTTTGAGTTTATTCATTACAAACATCTTTGTAATAGTACATATAGTAAGTAGAAGTAGTAGTAGTGTAGATATAGAAATAAAATAAAAATAGGTCGTTTTCGTGTTATGCTCGGCCTGTAGTAATATTTATCTTGGCTGTTGGAACTTTGCTTTGAATTACAGAGTGGTTATGGACTTTCTGTAGAGCCCGGTAAGGGTAGTAGGTGAGCCTCCTATTACGTGGGACCAACAAAATTACTGGCCAAATGTGGGTGTGTTATGTACCTCTGGCTCTATCTTCGGGGAAATAGATAGGATAGGATAGGGGATAATAGGGGGAGTTGATAATTGACCGAGCGAGCGAAGTGTCTCAGTTTTAATCCTATGACTGCCCGATTTGGCATTGTTAGTATGTGTGTCAGTTCCGGTCTACAGGCCGCATTTTTCAGCCGATTTTCATGAAATTTGGCACAAGTGTTCTTTGTTGCAAGGCGCAACTTTTGTCGAAGGGATTTTTCGATTGGGGGGACAATGGAGGAGAAATGGGTGGAAAATGCGAAAATAACGCGAGGTCTACTGTTCACAGAACCACTAGTAATATGTATGTAATAAGAGAGAGGGAGACCTACAACAGTTACAAAAGATAAGGACGGTAGTTAGAGTTACTGAAGGAACGTAGGTAATTGATAAACAGGGGAGCTCGAGCATTCTCATGAAATTTAGATGAACCATGGCGGTTCGACGTGATAGAGCGCTAAGGTACCTATATAATAATGGCATGTTGGTATACTAACATCCACACATTACAACACCGTCAAATCGTAAGAGTATAGATGATAAGATTTTATTTTTGACCCATTTCGGAATGACAAAACTTGTTTAGGCATACAATAAAATTATTTAACAACATAAAATTAATAAACTTTCGAAACTAGTGTGTCTAGTACCAGTTCCTTGCGTTAATTTGCTCGAAATACGTTTTCGTATTCCCCATACATTTCACACCAGCGCCCCTTGCGGTAACGTCAGGGAACTAGACACTCTGAACAGAAATTTAACATCAGTCTTCGTTTAGCAATTTCTGTCAACGTTTCACGCCCCTGCGTGTCAATCTGTCCCAACCAATTTTAATAAAAAAATACCGGCCATGTGCGTGTCGGGCCATGCATAGAATAGGGTTCCGCAGTTGCCCATAATGGTCTCTATAACTCCTGAACTAGCAAAGTAATGCTACCCGTTATAGGTTTCATTAAAATATCATTACTTTAGCACTTTGTCGGCGTAGTAAATATACATATCCATTCAAAGTTTTATGTTTCTAGCACTAACCGTTTGGGAGAAAAGCCGAGGACAGACAGACGCACGGACGGACATGACGAAACTATAAGCCTTTAAATATACATTATAGGTACAAAGCTTAACGAATTATAGAAGATACTCCACTATCGAATTATGTCCGTGCTATAATGATAGTTGTAGGTTAAATAAGTAAATATATATTATCATAAATAACTGACATACCTGCTCATAATTTTTATTGTGTGTTAAAAATGCACCTCGATGACAACACCTCTACATATAAGTACCAACATAGACCTAACGTAGTTTTTCTAGAAAAAAGTCACACGCTCTATAGTAACTGTACCTTAGATTAAGTTCATGAGGTACTGCGTTCTTAACACAGTATAACATCGGTAACTACATAATATTTATAATACCTACCTACCTGTGTAAGAACTGTTCTGCGTAATTTTTGAAGATGTTGGCATTATCCACGAATTACTAAATGTCCAAAATGGTCGAATTAATTTAAAGAAATAAGCAGTTATTTTATAATTTTAAAACAAAATTTGAAACCGGTGCCGTGCGATGAAATGTTGATGAAAGGCAACAAAATCTTACGTACCAGCCGCTGTGGCACAGGCAATTAAAGCCCCCAGGGCTTTAATTGCCTGTGCCACAGGACTGAATTGTTATCCATGGTTAAAATAATATTAATAAACAATGGCAATCTTCAAAAAAACAATCTTCTACATAATAATATTTGTACTAAGTTTTTAAACGAAGACAGTATAATGTAAGTAAATAATCAAATAGAATTTGCTAGCACAGAATAAGAAACTAAGTAGGAAATATTGTCTACAGATAGAGAACGATATAAAAATTATTGGTATTAGACCCATGCACCCCAACACGAATGGGTAATGGGAAGATCTGGTGCATAACTGGCCTACCACCCTCTCACTTCAACATTTGCTGTATTTTGAGAGTAGAGCTTCTTCCTACTTCCTTTTCATCTTCTCTCTTTATTTTTCTCTCCACGACTGACAACGAGCAAATAATACTTCGAATGTTACAAACGTATGTCAGATAAAGTTAGGCTGCGGGGTTACGAGACTACTGCCCGGGTAGAAGGTAGGTATAATAAATAAGTGGTCGCCTTATGGTCGAACAGTAGACCTCGCGAGCATTAAAAACATTATTTGAGCAAAATCTCTTAAAAAAAGCTCACAACCAAAAAAAAAATTAAATCAAGGAATATTTGTGCCAAGTTTCATGAAGATCGGATAAAAACTGTGGCTGCTAGTCCGGAACACACAATTATCGACAGACAGACGGACGAAAGCAAAATTGTCCAATCTCGAAATGTCGCTGGCTGGCTTGGTCAAAAAATCATAATGTGAACCCAGTCCTAAACAGTTCTCGCAGGGCAAGGTGGTGGTGGCGGTGTCTCTTGACATCGCCAACGCGTTCAACACCTTGCCATGGAGCTGCGTTAGGGAGGCGCTCGTGTATCACGAAACGCCTCTCTACCTCCGTCGTATTGTCGGGGCCTATCTCTCGGAGAGGGCCATAGCTTTCCCCAGCTGGCTCGGGCCAGCTCGGCGAGATGTGTCGTGCGGTGTTCCGCAGGGGTCGGTCCTGGGGCCGCTTCTGTGGAACATCGGCTACGACTGGGTGCTGCGGGGTGCGTTGCCTGAGGGCGTCGGCGTAACGTGCTACGCCGACGATACCCTCGTCATGGCGCGGGGTGCAACGTACCAGGAGGCAGCACTCAAGGTCACGACGGGTGTTGCTCAAGTCGTGGGTCGGATACGGCGGCTGGGACTGGAGGTGGCCTTGCACAAGTCCAAGGTTCTGTGTTTTCACAGACCTCGGAACGGTCCACCTGAAGGTTCCAGCATAAATGTGGGAGGCGTTAGCATCGGCATCAAGCCGTCGATGAAGTATCTAGGGATCGTACTTGATAGCCGATGGAACTTCGGACCACATTTCCGAAGTTTGGTCCCCAAGGTGACACAGGCATCGGTCGCGCTTTCGCGACTGATGCCCAACCTAAAGGGACCCAATGCTTCCTGCAGGAGACTTTACCTGGGGATCGTGTGGAGTATGGCCCTATACGGGGCTCCCGTATGGGCGGCGCAGTTGACGGCCAACAACTCAACGCTCCTTAACAGACCGTTGAGGACCTTGGCCGTCAAAACAATAAGGGGCTACCGCACGATCTCCGGAGAGGCTGCATGTCTCCTAGCCGGGACCCCTCCATGGGACCTGGAAGCGAGAGCCCTTGCGTCATTGTTCCAATGGCGCAAGGAGGCGCTGGAGCGGGACCACAGGCCTGCGTCTCGAGAAATCGATGACTGGCGGTCCCAACTCCGACAGGATCTCATGGAGTCATGGAGGGTGCGACTTGAGCAACCCAAGTGGGGTGCCACCATCATCGTGGCGGTGAGACCGATCATGGACGATTGGCTGCAGAGACAGCATGGTGACCTCACGTATCGTGCGACGCAGATCGTTACCGGGCATGGATGCTTCGGTAGCTATCTGTTTCGCATCTATCGTGAGGTCACGCCCCGGTGTCAACACTGCGAGGTTTCCGACGACGACACCGCACTCCACACGTTGGTGGAGTGCTCAGCGTGGGCGAGTCAGCGCCGGGACCTCATAGTGGGTCTGGGCGTGGATACCCTCTCGCTGGAGACCATGCTTCAAGCCATGGTCTCCAGCGGGAGTAGTTGGAACGCGGCCGTGTCCTTCTGCGAGCAAGTCGTGCTCGCGAAGGAGGCGGCCGAGAGGTAGAGGGAGAGTACCCTCCCCGCCGAGTTCCGTAGTCAGCGGCGAGGCTACGCCCAAGACCATCGACCTCCATGATCGGGGCCTGAGGACGGCGGGATCGCCACCCGTCGTCCTTACAGAAGCAGGCTAGAAGGGTTGCGTGCTGCGGGGCCTTTGCCCCATAGCACGCAACCAGATTCACTCACTGACGCGGGATAAAACCCTACCCCAACGACGCGGGATAAAACCCTACCCCAACGACGCGGGATTCTCATCCCGACCCAACCCCCGCAGAGACCACAGAGGTGGTCAAAGTCCGCCGGGCGCCACTGGAAATACGTTCTGCTTGTAACCAGAGACGCCCGGCAACGGACGTTAGAGCGGCCGCGGCCTTGGTCGCTGAACTAAAAAAAAAAAAAAAAAGTCCTAAACAGTTTAGGCAAGTATATTGAGCTTAATTGGAAAAAATAGGTAAGGATAATGTAGAAACATTATAAAAAAACAGTAGCCTCATTAATTAAGTAAAATAACATGACGTAATTGCAAACTTTGATGAACAATTTATCTTAGACTTAACAAACATAAAAATTCTAAGTTTTATACTTTGAAGATTCAAACAAAATATCAAGTAACATTGTTTTTAAAGTTACGTTATTAATTTTAAGTTACTTTGTTCTAAAAAGTAATCAATTGTTCATTTAGCTGCTATTACGAGTATATTTTATAAAGAATTTTATTGGATAACGATGTTTAAAAACACTAGGGAAGTATTAAACTTGGCTTACCATAAATATTTATTTTTTAAACTGTACCTAATCACCATTATTTGTATTTACTAGGTTAGGGTGTTATTATTAAGGTATTTATATAAATTAGCAAAACGGTTTAATATCCACTGTAAGCTTGCTATGATAAATAAAAGTTAGTAAAAATTAACCTTGAAAATAATTTTGAAAAACAATTTAGTTAACAGTTAAATTTAAGTTCAATACTTTCCCTACCTCAGAAGTGGCTAAGTTCCATAATACTATTACAAATAGGAGAGGAATCTATCTTTGTCTCAACCAATTTGATTAAATTATGATCGAAAAGCCAGAGGTCATGGGCTAAATCGACTTTCCTCTTGAGGAGGAATATTTAATGATTGGCAGGTTAGGCCTGCCAATTATGCAAATTAAGTTTAGGTAATTGTCAGTCGAAGGAACCATCATTAATAAATCGACAGTTGAATGGTCGATTATGTATGATTTTAGTATTAATTTGACATTTTATGATGACATAGACGAAGGATGTCTATATGTATAGATTGTCTAGCTCCCTCCGGCAGTAATACCCTACTTGCGGCGCTTATTTCTCCCTGCAAACTTGGGTAGTTATTTACCACCAGGCACCGTTTTTTCTTGCCATGGAACTATCCTCTCACCGATATAGAGCAACGTATTAGCAAGCTGAACTAGCAGTGAACCAGTCATCTTTGTCGGCGACCCGGCGATCGGCGATAGTTGCGTTCTTGAGTGGAGACCTGCTGGTCTCCAGTGGCGTGTTGCAGGCTCGGTGGTACGACGATACCTATCCGTGAGATCGTGTCATGAAGAAGGTCTTTGGCGCTTTAGAGCGTGACTTGACATTTCTTTTCCCCTCCTCTCTCCTATTTCCCTTACCCCTTTTCTCTTCCACTGGTAATATTCCACTCACCATCGGGTTATCAATGTGCTTGTTTACTGCTCGACTAACATATAAATATATGCTCATCATGAACATCCATCCCTTATTCGTCTATGTTGAGATGTTAACTGATGTTCTAATAAATATTCTTTATTAGGAAATAGAGAATGGATGGATGGTTGACGTGAAGTAACTACGTTCGTACGTACCAAGCCAGGCGTAGCGACATTATAATAAGTTATAAAATAAATAATTTATTTATCTATAATACTTCAGATATCTAAAAAGGAGGTTACTAATTTGATTGTTTTTTTGTTTTGGAAGTGATAAGTGAGTAGGAAATTAATGTATTGGCATAAATTATATTACAGAAATGGACATTAAGGTATTGAAACGGAGGTTCATTAGATGTGGTATTTATTGAGAAAAAGGGAGCGATCAGACACATGTTCAGTGTTTATTAATTATGCAGGCCCGGGCAATATGATTTAATTATAGATTATTTCATAATTAAAGCAGCTAATACAACCAATCAACACAATCAAATATCAAACTTCCAGACAAAGCAAACACGATACGCAAACTGTCTGGTCAAACTTAGTAAGACAATAAACTTTACGTATCGATTGAGTGTTAGTCCTAGATTTCCAATGCAACGTTCAAGTTAACCAATGTGGGACTATTTAGAGACGCGACCTGCTTCGTGTTTAATAGTTCATATATGAAAGTACTCAAGCACAAATGTATTGTATTGTGGTGTTGATATTTGTATAGTGCTTTGCGTTACACTATGAATATTAAGCGACGGGAGAACAATAAAGATTGAAATATGAATAATAGGTAGGTACGTTGAACTCAGTCAAGCCCTTTAATAAGTAGGTACAGTACTTACTGTTTTAAATGCAAATGCATGCAAATATCTCGAACAGTCTTCAAACAGTTTGTTCCTTCTTGCTGCATTCCTTCCAAAGAATTATCTACCTGTCATTCCTCATCATTTATTCCCGGTTTCTAGGTGTGAAGACGTGAGACGTTTTAATTATTTATTTAAACCTATTAACTAAGTATATAAGTGTGATACTTAATTGATAGGATGGTGACTTCGGTGCCAACGATGGACGATGATAAAATTATTTGAAAAAATGTAGGTATAGATGTGTGCATATTTCTAACATTTTCACGCAAAACCGATACCTAATAGGTTTACTAAACTAAATGGATTTTGAGGAAACTTTAAAACAATATAACTCATTTATCAGAATCACGCATAAGGATACTATTTATCCTACTAGCTTGGGATTAGCTCTAATTAGGCGAAGCCATAGGTAACAGCTAGAAAATCATTCGTTTATGGACAAAGAACTTTTGAATGTGGAATGTGATGATTCTGGTCAAGTCGAAAGTCATCCCACCACACCAAATATATTTCATGTCAAGTAAGTAAGGCCAAACAAGTTTGTATTGGTTGTACTGTAAAAAGTTGTCAGATCTAATGGAGAGCCAAGCTCCTAACTCTACACGTCCTAACCCAACACTTTACCACATCTTTGCGTATAGAGTTCTGTGTGACTTTGAGTTTTAAGTTCGCAATAAAGTCTACTTAGGCAAATCTGGCTTGGCTGTTTCGTTACTCAAATATAGCTCTACACGTAAAATTTTGCATGTTTAATAAGTACTTTACAGCCATCATATCCTGAGAATTTGAACTTTCTAGCTCTATCCAGTCCGAATCTATAAGGATACAAAAATACGTCGAACCGCTTCGAGAAAAGGAGGTAGTGTCTGGACACTACCTCCAGCAAAAAGCAGCTGGCTGCTTTTTGCTGTCTCGTTTGGCCGGGACACTACCGTGGCCCCATGATTTGTATAGAATTGATACACAAAACCACTGTGGTGCAATTGTATCGCCCGAAACGAACATCGATCTCTCGGGGTTATAGGACAAATTGGACAAAGCGAGCGTATTTATTGCTCTTCACATGATTTACGAGTATACCAAGATTTATCGGCAAATACGGCTAATAGAATCTAAACGATACCACACGATACTACTGTATAGTTATTAAAGGAATAAATAGATGTTTTATGTATGTTTGTAGAGCTTGTACCTACCGTAATTGGAAATAACATGGTTTTTTAAGTATTCTCTCACAGGTATCACACGTGTAGTGTCTACTTATTGCTTTGCGAATCTGTCAGTACATGTAAATATAGAAGCAATGACATTTTTTTATTTTAAGTACTTACTGACGTTTGTAAGAGCCATTTAGTGACCTATACAAATAAATAAATCATTTCATTTCATTTCATTTCACCTCACGGCTATGTGACTAAAGGAGAGTCTTACGACCAAATACTGAAACGTCACTCAAATACTTAGGAGCTGTTTAAATACTTGAGCAGCACTTAAATTTAATTTATTCATACAAAAACGTCACTTTTGAGTATCTACTTATTTGAGTGACGTTTCAGTATTCGTCTGTTAGATACCTATATATTAATATATTTTATAGCCGCAGGCGATTGGAATAGGTCCCTCGTTCTAAAAAGTGTGTGTCAAGTCCATATCATCAATTATTATTAACTATTTCCGTGTGATTGAGTTACAATAAAGATCCAAACATCTTTACATTACAATATTAGTGGAACTTACTGATGCCCGAGGTTTCACAAAAGTACGAGTATACAGTAAATACACAGTAAATACAGTAAATCACTGCGCGTCCGAGAGTGACAGAGAACGGATGTCTACGCGCGCGCGTCAAGTAGTTAATCGCGATGTCACCTACAACTACCCTAAAGTGTGCGACGTGTAATATAGTGATTTGTGAACTTCTTGCTTTCATACAAAATAAGCAAGATGTGATGGATGAAAAATCCTTAGTGACTTTATGTGTGTCTAGTTTCTCGGAAGAGGAAATTAATGCCGCTAAAAGCTTGTTGTTTACGGCGGTATCACGACGGAAAATAACTAGAAAAAAGGCGAAGAAATCGTTTAAAGATTTATATGATGTTATAGCTGTGTTTAAGGAGTCTAATCCAGACGAATTGCCTGTGTTTGTGGCCAAGGAGTTGCAGAGGCTTCCACCATTAACCTTCGATCATATTGACGCCTCACGTTTACTTAAGGATATAATCGTGCTTAAACATGAATTACAGGCAATGAAGGATACGTATGTTACGCAGGAGCAACTCAGAGAGGTCAAGACAGATTTGTTGCAAAATAAACATGCTTCGATCATTGATATCCCGGATCATTTTATAAACTTAAAAAGAGGCGGTAGGGGGCGAAAAAGTGAGTGTTACGATGAGAGTGGGCCGATTGGTTTACCTCATATACCGCTATCGGGGCGGCCCGACGACAATAAGTCTGCTGACTGCCTCGGCGGGCGACGCTCGCTGTCTCGCTCGCACTCAGGCGAAATAGTGCGCTTGTCTCCCTTACAGCCGGCGACTCCGCCAATTCAACAACCGCCGCTTGCGCTGTCACGTCTGTCAGTGTCTAATCGTAACATTCGTGACAGCTCGCCAACTGGTTTTGGTAACGATTTAGGTAACGATTTAGGTAACGATTTGGGTAACGATTTGGGTAACGATTTTGTCTCCCCGACAAGATTAAGAACTTTGACTGCTGAGATTGCACCTATCCAGGCATCAGGTACGGGTATCAGGATCCCCTCGACACAGGAATTAGAGGGAATGCAGATAAAAAAGAACTATAATGAGGACGACTGGGTGCGTGTTGAACGTAGAAAATACAGGAATCGTTTTGAGACTGTACAAGGCAAAGCCACTTCGAATCCCCAGGAAAAGTTTAAGGCAGCGGATATTAAAGTCCCTTTGTTTATTAATAATGTGGACAATAGTACGAAGGAGGCGGATATCAAGGAGTATATTCATAGAAAAATGCAGGTTAACGTGAACATAAGAAAAGTTAACACTAAAGAACAAAAACAATTCAGTGCCTACATAGTCTACGTGCCTAAGAACAAGTTATCTTTGTTTCTTAATGACAGTTTGTGGCCTGAGGGAATTTTCTTCAGACGTTTCGTTGATTTAAAAAAAAAAATCCTAGACAAACATAATTATGACAAACATAATCTTGAAAACAATAAAATCATACATGGGGGACAACAACAACAGAGCAAAGTTTGTCACATTTAATTGTAAGTCGCTTGTGAGATCAATGGAATGCATTAGAACACTGTGTCAATCGTCACACTTGATTGCACTGCAGGAGACGTGCCTTCTTCCTCATGATATCCCCCTTTTGGGTACAGTGCATAAAGACTTTGAGTATACAGGGAAGTCGGCCGTCGATACGTCGGAATGCGTTCTTCGTGGGCGCCCCTACGGTGGGGTAGCTATCCTGTGGCGGAGGGGCGTGTTCAGCTCTGTGTCGGTGGTGCCGTGTACCAGTGATCGTATCGTAGCTGTGAGAGTTCAGTCTGTGAACTGTTCATTCTTGGTGTTTTCTGTGTATATGCCCACGGATGAGCCCACAAACTTAGTGGAGTTTACACAGTGCTTAAGTGAGATAAGTGCAATTATAGACAGTTGTGACACTGAATTTAGTTATATTCTAGGTGATTTGAATGCTCATCCAGGTAGGCGATTTGGCATAGAGTTAATGGGTTTTTGTGCAGATCAGGACTGGTTATGCGTGGACTTGGAAATACTTGGTCTGGACTCGGGCTCCTATACTTATGTAAGTGACAGTCATGGTACTAGTAGTTGGTTAGACCATTGTGTAGTAACTCAGGCAGCTAGAAGTTCAGTAGACAATGTGAAGATACATCATGATACTTTTTGGTCAGACCATTTTCCCTTAGAAATACACTGTAACCTTAACATTTTAACACCCAAAAAGGTATCAGGTGATTTTGTGAATAATCCTGTGTTATGGGGGGAGAGGGATGAGTTACAGATATCACACTATTCTAGTTACTGTAATGAAAGATTAAAACTAATAGATTTTCCACCTCAGTTTTCAAAATGTGGACAAACAGTTTGTAAAGATCCTACTCACAATGTTGTAATTGAACATCTGTATGAGCAAATAATTGACATTTTGAAGGAAGCCTCAATATCTAGCTGTAAGAGTAAGAAATATAGTTGTAAGAAATATATGTGTGGCTGGAACAAGCATGTGAAAGCTGTACATAATGAAGCTCGTTTGTTGTTTCAGTACTGGGTTATGTATAATAGGCCCCGCGAGGGATATATATATGACAAAATGTGTGCTTCCAGAAAAGTGTTTAAAGCAAAACTAAAATGGTGTCAAAACAACCAAACAAAAATTAAAATGGATATTTTGGGTATGGCCCATGCAAACAAGAAGTTTGGGACTTTCTGGAAGAACACAAAAAAGATGACCCCTAAGACCCTGGGTCCAGTAAGTGTAGAGGGGTTAAATGAACCCTCGCAGATAGCCGAAATGTTTAAGGAACATTTTAGAGTCCCACCTGCTACTGTTTCAACAATGGCTGAGTGTGCTGAAAATGATGGTATTGTAGATGGTATGTGGGAGGCACCTGTGATTCGGGCAAAGGATGTTAGATCTGTCTTGAGAAACATGAACAAGGGTAAATCGCCTGGCCATGATCACTTAAGTATTGAGCACCTGCAATATGCAGGTGTGCATCTGCCACGTGTCCTGGCGTTGTTCTTCTCTCTTTGTCTGAGTCACAGATTCTTACCTGACAATATGTTGAAAACTATAGTGGTGCCCATTGTCAAAAATAAAACTGGCAGTACGAGTGACAGGTCCAACTATAGGCCAATATCACTGGCCACTATAATAGCTAAGGTGCTGGACAGGCTGCTTGAGCTAAAATTAAATACCTGTATTAAGCTTCATGATGCGCAATTTGGCTTCAGACCTGGTCTCTCCACTGAAGCTGCAGTTCTGTGCCTCAAGCAGACTGTTCAGTACTATACTGCCAGGGATACACCAGTATATGCTGTGTTTTTGGACTTGTCAAAAGCATTTGACCTGGTCCAATATGATATCTTGTGGAAAAAGTTAGCGAATGATACTGATTTGCCTCGAGAATACATTGATATTCTCGAGTATTGGTACTCCAACCAACAGAATTATGTAAAGTGGTCTGGAGGGGTCTCTAGCATGTATGGGTTGCGGAGTGGGGTGAGGCAAGGGGGAGTAAGCTCGCCGGCGCTTTTCAACCTTTACATGAATGACCTGATCGTGGAGCTCAGCGGGGCGGGTGTCGGTTGCTCTATTGATGGTACTTTTGTTAACAACTTAAGTTATGCAGACGATATGGTACTTCTGTGCCCCTCGATCAGTGCTCTGAATGGGTTGATTAGCATCTGTGAGCGATATGCGGTTGCCCATGGTCTCAGGTATAATACCTCAAAGAGTGAGTTGCTTGTTTTTAAAAGTAAAAGCAGGGCCTATAAATTTCCCCAGTTAGGCTCAATGGCGCTCTGCTGAAGCAGGTTCAGTGTTTTAAATACCTGGGACACTGGGTGACCGAGTCGCTCAGGGATGATATGGACAAAGTACGGGAGCGTAGGGCCTTGTGCGTTAGGGCCAATATGATTGCTCGCAGATTTGCACGATGTACTGCACAGGTTAAAATTACACTTTTCAAAGCCTATTGTAATTCACTGTACACGTGCAGCCTGTGGACAAGTTACACCCAGGGGTCGTACAGGGCTCTAGGCACTCAATTTAACAATGCATTCAGGATGCTGGTGGGGCTGCGCCGCTACTGTAGTGCGTCGGGGATGTTCGCAGAGGCTGGCGTTGATAGTTTTGCAGCCATCGTAAGAAAACGCATTGCATCTCTGATCGATCGCGTGCGGAGCAGCCCCAACAGCCTCCTGCAGTGTGTTGCGGCAAGGCTTCATGTGGACAGTGCCATTATGCGGCATTGGACACAGGTTCACCTTGCCAAAGACACACATATAAACTATGTACATTTTAGTTAAGTAAGTCTTCGGCCTATATAATTACAGTGTTTTACTAACATAGTTCATAAGCTCTTTTGTTACTAAAATTTTATGGGCAATGCCTGAAATAAACAATTTTTATTTTATTTATTATTTATAAATACAATATACCTACATGTTATTATATCCAACTACAAAGTAATCGTAGTCGTCGTGCAAACAAAGGCCGAAGGCATGCAAGAATGTAAAGTACGCTACAACATCAACAATACAAGTATGTAGAGTATGCATCATTTGTGGCAGTGCTGTGGTTGGTGGAGGACTTGCATTAAACCGCTCACCACATAAAACAATGCGCGTATTAACTTTATAACAATGTTAAACACCTCTACGATTATAATTGTTGTCATAATAAAAGCAGCATTTTTGCGCATTTTGGGTGTAGGTAGTCCATATTATTATGAATTTTAAATCAACAAAATATCGGTTAAAACCATCATCACAAAGTTTAACAAAATGTTGGTAGCTTTAGGATAAATTTTGTGCAAAATTTCACATTTTAAAACTGAATTATATGATAATTTTATATAAAACTAGTGGTCCCGGCGAACTTCGTACCGCCTGAAATTTTGCTTATGAACTTTCCCTGAACCTCCACGAATATTTTAAGACCCAAATTAGCCAAATCGGTCCAGCCGTTCACGCGTGATGTCGTGACCAATGGAAATAGGGATTCATTTTTATATATAGAGATTATATTTTTATTTTAGTTTGACTGAATCTGAATGTGAATGCAAAAGATGGGTATTGATCCATCTTTTGCATTCACATTCAGATTCAGTTGATTGATTTGACTTTGATTGATTTGATTTGACAATTGATTGCAATTGTTTATGTGTTTGTGGACCAATATTAGTAGTAGGTAGTCAAATAAAGTGTTTATCAAACATGTTTGATGAATAATTGGATTCTCGTAGTGTTTGAATGGTGTTTGTCAATGACATGACGTATACGGCGGTGTTTGTCAAAAACGTAAATTAAGTTTGTCAAATTTTTATCGGTCACTTAAGAAACTCAAGTCCTACGACGACAGACTGAATTAAACAGTGCAACAGGCATTTTTCTAGTTGAATTTACCCATGTACGTATAGAGAGAAGTAGTGCCTAAGAAATAATAAGGTAATGGAGATTCTAAGTATAACTTCTATAGGTCAAGGCAGAATAAAATAAGGCAATAGCTAAAAAAAGTCATAATATTTTAGGCGGTCTTCGGGCGGTCTAACTGCTTTTTATGGGTAAACCGTAATTTTATATGAAGGTTTGTAATAATTAGTTAAGTCAGGGGCTCTACTAGGGGCCCTAGTCATCCACTTGCACCCAGTGGGCTTGCTGACAGAAGCTCTGGCTAAATGCCCAGCAATGGCCCTATTAAGGGGGACTAGCTATGTAGCGTGGGCTACATAGATAGTCCCCGTTTTGCTTAGTTGCCAAAATATGGGCGAAATAATCGCCTCTGTCTGTCCCTTCTTGAATAAAATCGTGATTATGTGTTGCAATAATTCATTGATTTATCGTTAATAAATAAAACATACATCAATCCTATTTATTACAAAACACATAACTTGACATTTTATTGTATCGCAAGAGTTATAATATTTTAAGATATATTATAATTTTTTATTTTAATTTATTATTATGATATTGTAAGGTATGGGTACTTTGAGATTATGTGGCACCTTTAACTAGTATTTAACTTTTTTTTGTGAATAACAGAGATTCATAATTTTTAAGTTCACTTGGTCCACACATGGTCACGTACTGCCCTTGCCCTCTTTTTATTGTTGTAACAGAATCATTGTATTTACTGACGAATAAAAAGAGTGGCCGTGAGTTTTTCTTGCCAGGTCCTTTCCTCACAGGCTCTACCTATTATCTTGCGAATCTGGCGGTAAATGTAAATGTAAATGTAGAAGCATTTTCTTTTTTTTTTTTTTTGACGTTCATAAGTGTTACTTTGTGACCTACATGAATAAAGATATTTTGATTTTGATTTTGATTTTGATTTTAAGTATGATGTGAAAAATTAATATTTTCTCATTTTGAAAAATAGTCAGTTGAAGCTTAAGATCTGATAAGTATTCTGCCGCAGGATTTTTTGAATTCGATCAAAACTCGTCGAGATAAAAAATGTTGAATGTGACCAATTTTGCGCTTCAAAATGGTTGTAACTTCTTTAAAACCCATTTTTTCGAAAAAATCACAAAAGTGTTCTATTTTGCCCGTTTTACCCTCAGAAATCATTTTCCAATATAAAAACCAACTTTTTATCAGTTAACAAATTAATTTGTTTATAACAATTAATTGCCCAACCGCACAAATTTTGTTTTCTTACCAATCGACGCCTTTTGGTCCAAGGTTTACAAAAAGTACAAATTTGTTTAGGGGAAATCACATTTTCACTGATTGGTCAGTCATTTTCATTTCTAAGCACTTTTCGGGGGTTTGTCGCTTGCCTACTAGGTACTGCGAGTATAGATACAATAGTTACGGCTTAAAGCGTTTGTTTATGTGACGGTATCTTTATTTGAATTGAAAAGGCTTCTTAACAACTCAACCGATCTTAAAAATTCTTTCACAAGTATGTAGCTACTGTCATATCCCTGAATAGGCTACTCGTTAGCCCGGTGATGTGTTCCCACCGGAATCTGAAACGTGAAAACTATGTCACATGGGCAGAGCCGCGCCGGGCGCCACTGGAGATACCTCCTGGTCAACCAGAGGCCCTCGGCAACGGACGTAGTAGTGAACCGAGCTCAGGTGGATCTCAAAAAAAAATGGGCAGAGCCGCGGTTATCAGCTAGTAACTAATAAAATTGATAAGTATTGCTATCGTTTCTGTATCTCCGAAAATACCATTATATTACTATATTATGTAAAGCTATATAAAATACCAATATACTGTTATTGGTATTTTCAGTTCATTTTATAGCAACAAAGAAAAATACTCGTAACAGAATAAACTAATATTATGAATAAGGAATAACGACAATGGGCTCTCTGAACCAACATTATAAGTGAAGTTAGATAATAATTGAATGAAAATTCTTGTAATATTTAATATTAATGACATAAAGACCATAAATATGAACTTGGAGCGGCAAAAAAACGAAATATGAGAGACGTTTGTTAACTTTGGGACGTAATAAATAATGGAATTTCATTTTGGCAGTAGGACATTGTTTCCAGATGTTTAAGTATCTGTATTTGAAATCTAATAAAATAAACAGTAGTGTAAGTTAACTTTGAAGTAAATTATTTAAAAAGTGGGTCGAGTGTTTGTTTAGTAACATAGTTAGTATATAAATAATTAGTAGTTCATGTATGTGGGTTCACTCACAAGAGTCGTAATACTCCTGTCGTATAATCTATCCAACTGAAAAATAAAATTGAAATGTCTGTAGGTACTTAACCTGTATCTGTGTACAGAAACAAATTCTTTGTAACAAAATTATAAACAAATAAGAAGTATTAAAAAAAATAGTCTCTTAACAGTATATGTAACGAGTATATACAAAAAAAATCTGACAGGGGTTAAACATAAGGTAAATTACTGGGTAATCGCTTTACAATAGTTTCGAGCCTTGTAAGCAAACTGGACTATATTACAGTCTGAAATGAAATGAAATGAAATGATTTATTTATTTGTATAGGTCACTAAATGGCTCTTACAAACGTCAGTAAGTACTTAAAATAAAAAAATGTCATTGCTTCTATATTTACATGTACTGCCAGATTCGCAAAGCAATAAGTAGAACCGAGAGAAATAACCTGGCAATAAAACTCTCGGTCACTCTTTTTCAATAATTGACTTACACATTTTCTTAAGACTAAATGTGGACGAATGTACATTGGTCTCGTGTCAAAATCAAAAAGCGTGTATAATGCAATAAAACAAAAAAAAATATATTGTCACCTAAGTACAAAATATGCTACAATTTGTAACCATAACATAACATAACATAACATAGCATCACGCCTTTTTCCCCGAAGGGGTAGGCAGAGGTGTGCAAACACACCCACATCTCGCCAGCTATGTTAGGTCCCATGTAATAGGGGGCGAGCCTATTGCCATTTACCGGGCACAAGTTCCAGACTCTGGGATAATTATCTGGGTAAAATTCTAAAGAGAATTATACATTATCCACCAGACCCGGGAATCGAACCCGAGACCTCGAGCGTGGCAGTCCGTACATAGTACGATTGTGCCACCGAGGTATTTGTAATCAACTGTCTTATAATATGCTTTTTGACATAAAGTGGTCTTTATAAAGGTTTTGAATTTGTTGTCGTTCATACAAAGTACCGATTCAGGCAATTTATTATAAAAGCGTATACCTTCTATAGTCTTTTTATTTAAGCCTGCGCTACCGCTGCCGCTCATACGTCCATTGCCGGGCGTCTCTAGTATGCACCAGAAGGTATTTTCAGTGGTGCCCGGCGTATATTGCAGTCTACACAATAGGCGTGTGACGACTTTATTTGCAGTTTTGGAGCAAAGCTATTTATCGAGCTCCAGGAACAACTTCATTAACTTCTGGTTATTGAGAATTGGAATTACAAACAGTCACTTCACCTTTTAATTATCCATGCAGCACTAGCTGTTCCGGCGAACGTCGTACCGCCTTTTAAACCTTCCCTGAACTTCGACGAATAGTTTGGGACTAAGATTGGGTAAATGTGTCCGGCCGTTTGTCGAGTTTTGGAGAGACAAACAAACAGCAATTAATTTTTATATTTATATAAGATTTGGTTGGAAGTAAAATAACAGCTTCTTTCCTTCCACTAACTCATCAAAACAATTACAATTATTTAACGTGGTTCATTTAGGTGAAAATAAAAATATTTAAGTAGTTAAGTAAAAATAGAAAATTGTTAACCACTAACAGCTGATGCATCAGTCGTGTGGTATAGTTTTCTAATTCCCATTTCCCACGGAACACATTCCCGGGATAATTCTTTTTTTTTATTCCGCTCCCACGTCCGTTGCCGGGCGTCTCTAGTATGCATCAGAAGGTATTTCCAGTGGCGCCCGTCAGCGGGAATAAAATAAGTCTAAGTTACTCCTTATAACATCGGCTATGTACTAATGAAAACCCCGTTAAAATCGGTACAGCCGTTTCACAGATTAGCTGGAACAAAACTGAGTCACAGACCTATAGGCAATTATATTTTATATGTAAGTACCGTGCCAAAACAATAAACAATATGCATTTAGTGAATAGCTGTATTTTTTTAAGAAATTACAAACATCTACCAGAATCCTTTCGTGCATTGAGCTATATAAGTAAATTAGCAGGCGCCCCTCGGCTTTGCCCGCTTGACAATTAATATATCAAAACCTTCTTCGAAAGCCACTTGTAGTTTCACAACTCTAAGCATACATAGGAACAACCAGACAGCGGCAAGCGACTATGTTTTGTACAAGGTTACGATAAATCAATACATACTTCTATACTGAATGGAATCAGGCGTTACCTTGCGAAAGTCCATGATAAAACAATGGTAAATATGATGTTTAATTTTTAAAAATAATAGTATAAATTTTGCTTCAAACAAAACGTTATAAACGTCGACATATGTTTCATCTCTACACGAGGCATTATCAAGACTGTCTCAAAGAGAACAGTACATACTTCTATGTTTTAAAAATGTTACATTATTTTAGCAGCAAACTGTAGCTTTAAGTAGGTTCCTATACCTACATATTTTTACACTTCACTGGATAATTTTAGATAACCCAGTTTCCCGGAAAGTGTCTACGAATATTGTTTACCAACCTTCGTTTTTGATATGAAAAATTCTTATGGATTCCACGTCTCATAATATATCTCAGATTATTTTTCCTGAGGATGGTTTGGATATTTGATATCTCTTCTCTATATTATTATAAAATTGTTCACAAAAGATAAGTAGGTACTTACATACTTTCAAATCTAACTTAGGGCACATAATTACCGTGGGATACCGACGTGGGATAAAACCCAACCCCAACGACGCGGGATTTTCATTCCAAACCCCTGAAGAAGCCACACAGGATGGCCAAAGTCCGCCGGGCGCCACCGGAAATACCTTCTGGTGTGTACCAGAGACGCCCGGTAACGGACGTGATAGAGAGAATTAAAAAAAAAGGACACAATTACCGTAATTCACTTACTGTGCGGGATGTGCCCTAAGTTAGATAAGATTAGTCAGTTAGACGGTCAAGTAGTTACACCCTTTTAGGTATCCCGATCTGTGTATATAGCAGTAAAATAAGTCGGCGGTGTAAGATAAAGCGAGGCCTATTATATTATTTATTTGTATGGGATGGACACAGAGCAACGAATTTCCACCGTCTCTGCGTGTTGGTCTAACTAAGGCCTAAGGGGACGGGGCACCACACACTAGCATACTCGTATTTTATCTGTGATCAAGGCAACTAGATGGTTGTGTGTGTGTCCGAAATCATGGTTGTTCGATACGCGTCTCGGTCTAGTGTTACCAAACTTCAACGCTTTTTTTTTAATTCCGCGAGAGTGCGGCTGCTCCTATGTCCATTGCTGCGGGGTCTCTGGTGCACCTGAAGGTATAGGATTCCAGTGGACGCCCGGCGGACTTTGGCCACCCGCGTGGCCTCTTCGGCAAACTTTAATGCTTAGGTAGGTTTATAAAAATATAAATTCACGCGTCTGGACACTCATTTTGTTATTTATTTACTTATTTGTTTGTATAATAACATATTCGCGTATAAGAGAAAAACGGCTAGACACGTTATTGTATTGATGGTTTGAGGGGGCTATATAATACTTTATTGTAGCAAAAAATAATTTTTGAAACCAATCGTATCACTTGGAATTTTTTCAAATATTATGTATGACCCCTCCGTGCCTCGGAGAGCACGTTAAGCCGTCGGTCCCGGTCGTCGTACGAACATCTATGACAGTCGTTGGGGGTAGTTGGAGCCCTAAATCAAAAATCCGACCGGTCTAACTACAGAACTTCGATATCGCCCATGGGTTGTGGAGGTCAGATGACAGTCGCTTCACGGAAAATGTCGAAGTTCAGCCGAATCGCAGTTAGACTGGAAAGCCGACCCCAACTGCGTTGGGAAAAGGCTCGGTGAATGATGATTATGTATGCAAAAAGTCTTATCACATCGATTCATTAATAACCACAAAGTGCATCAGCATGAATGCATCTTTGCAACAACATTGGTTTACATTAAACATACATTATGTGATGTATCATGAATAATGATTCATGATACATCACATACAACCGTATTCATTACGAACTTGGCAATTATCTGATGTTATCTGTTTTATAACATTCATAAGGTATTCTTATCAGGTACGTATTAAATAATGATTGATGTATTTCTTACGTTTATTATTCAAGTGCATAAATCGTGGCCTGCATTTTTGGGATTATTATAATATCCGGTATATATTATAGTATCATATAATTTGAAAAGGTACCATGTATACGGTAAATATTTGGTACGTTTTCAACAATAATACTCGTACTAACAGATACAGGTAGTATAAACCTACTTGTTGCCTGAGACTTAAAATATACTAGTTATCCCGACGAACTTTGCATCGCCTCAAAAAAAAAAAAAAAAAATTTTAATATTTCATGCAAATGTATGTAAATTGAAAAACGCGACGGACGGACAGACAGACAGACAAATTGTCGTATTAAATATATAGATTCTTAAAAGAAGAAATGTGTTTGTATTTATTTTTGTATGTTTGAAATAAACTGAAAAATTACGCGACCGATTTCCAAAGTTGCCTCACTATTAGAATGCTTTTTAGTCCCCGCAGTTACGGCTACTATCCAGTACATTGGCGGGCGTCCCGGGTACCTACGCCCTTTAAGGGTGTTACTATTAGAAGGCTACATAATTCTTGAGTATGAGACATATTATTGTATTATTTATGATCGTATGTCATTATGAAAATTAGAAAAAAAAAAACCTTTTTTGAAAAAAGGGTTTTTTTTCTAATTTTTGGGGGTCTCAAAAAGTTCTTCAAAAAGAACTAGGGATTTTTTTCTCTAATTTTAATGTCGAAAGTCAGAACTTTGTTGACGCCACCGCACCGTAGTCTAAATATTTAAACAATTCATTATTATTTAAAAACCGCAGTAGAAATTTCCATGTTTGTAGCCGGTAAATTCATTCGTCGTATTTAAGGGACGACCGGAGTTCGTCATCTCGGAACCCCGACTCGGTAGTTTCCGTTCGCGGACTCATAGAACAATTTCCGCTTCAAATATACCTACGTAGTAGTAGGTTTGAACGAGATAATTTTATAAGAAAACTAGCAGAAACCCGTGAAATACATACCTACCTACCTCTCAAAATAAATTTTCTCCGTTTTTTATACACTCCTATAGATCTTAGCCTGAAGTTTTATAGCTTCTGACACTCACAAATAATGTGATTTACAATTAGTAAAAGAATATTCAAAATCGGTACAGTAGATCCGAAGATTACCCCCCTACAGTCCCGCCGGGCGCCACTGGAAATACCTTCTGGTGCATACCAGCGACGCCCGGCAATTGATGTGAGAGCGACAGCGGCGCTTGCGCGGACTTAAAAATAAAAAAAAAACCTACAGCCGCTCAAACACACAATCACACAAAATTTACATATAATTGATAAATAAAATTGATAAATTACTACAATAATTTCACGGCGTCTAATGATGGTATACTGTATCTGTTACTTACATAACTAGGTATGCACTGCATTCTGCTGTTGCAATAATTGAGCTGAGTTTGTCGATCCGGGTCGAACTCCTAAACGACTGGACCGATCTTTATGAATTCAGATATATGCACTCACGGTGGTGGTCACTATGACCGTGCCAAATTTCAAAAAGATCGGTCCAGTTGTTTAGGAGGAGTTCGATCACGAACGAAATACACGAGTCGTCTAAGAAAGAGCTTCCTAAACTCCGCTCAATAATGTTGTTAGTTATTACAACTATGTCTCCATAAAATCTGCTAAACGGTTTAATTAAGTTATTTGCTCTCACTGCCTGGACTGTACAAATTTTAGGTATGTAATCTACTCGTATCCACGGGGCGCCACTAGAAATATCTTCTGCGTGTGTACCAGAGAAGCCTAGCAACGGACGTGAGAGGGGCCGGGCATTGGGCAGCGGAATTAAAAAAAAAAGTAAAAAGGTATGTTATCTATTTAACATCAGTGCTGGCTGCTGGAATTTAGGTTCAAATTGAGAAATATACTAATATTATAAAGACGAAAGATCTGATTGTTTGTTTAAAAAGGCATAGTGTGCAGCATAACTACTGAACCGATTTTAAAACTCTTTCACAATATTAGTATGTAACAACAGCTATATTATCAGTGTCATAGGCAACTTTTTATCCCAAAAATGTGTTCCCGTGTGAATTGGGAAGGGCAAAAACTAAATCACACATTAATAATAATGTGTCGAAACAAAATACAATATTCAAATTAGTTTTTACGATAATTACGTTAGTCAAAGTTACATTCATAGTTAACTCACCTCTTTTAACCATTTGTGTTAGTTAGAGTAATGTAGAGAAGAGAAGAATTAAGAAACCATCAGCATTAAATAGCACGTTTCTATTTAATGGATTTTATATTATCGTACATGTATTTTATTCACGTATAAACAGTACCAAACAATGTGGTACGTTAAGGTAAAACTAAATTAAAATTCTGAATTCGAATATTAGAACGTCAAATTATATTTAAAAAAATTCACAAACCTACATTGAATTAATATGCTTTTAAATTTATGAGAAGTTTAGTTATATGGCCTTCAAGACGTTCACTTTTATGCAATTAAAATAAACTCAAGTGCACTTGATATCTGTATAGCTTTCCTTTAATTTAATCAAAAACTCCAGGTTTTACCACGGAGTTGTCTTTTATTGATTTCAAATCAAATATTTTTGACTGTAGTAAGCGAGCACAATCCGATTTGCGTTAATCATCGAATGGTCGGCGTCCAAGGTACGCTCTCGTAAGCAGAGATAACTCCAGGGAGACCAAAATCATGTATAGGTAAGGTAGGTCAAATTATGAACTTGAAGCTGCATGACCTTGGGCTTCTAAGATGATAATTCTTTAATATCAGTTAAATCTTTTTCTTGTGTCGAGGCGTACATAAACGTCGTACATAAACCATAAAGCAATTTGGGGACTTATAGTCAATGAATTAATGATACCTACTAATGGTTGTAACTGGTACCATTGACTATTAAAATCATTAACTGATCC
Source organism: Nudaria mundana (assembly GCA_963556515.1). Lineage (NCBI taxonomy): Eukaryota > Metazoa > Arthropoda > Insecta > Lepidoptera > Erebidae > Nudaria > Nudaria mundana. Next base: position 8,161,059 of record OY748305.1, on the reverse strand, counting down.
CATGGGAGAATAAGTCAGGTACATAAATATCTAATACAAAAGATACAAATCATTTTCTCTATCCAAGTAAAATAAATGAAATGTCCTGAAATCTATAAATCATATTGTAAACTGCGTATCGTAATATTTACCTGAATACTGAAGCCAACGATCAAAACCAATTTTTACCAGTGCGAAAATCCAACAGCTGATCACTGAACTTAACTTTGAAGTATAGTATAATCACCAAATCACTAAATAACACAATAATATAATATCATCCGTACTTATAGTTAATGAATTCTAGGACGCGTTCATAGAATTCAAATCATCTATTTGTTTACATTCGTTTCGTATATATCACGGATTACGAATTTCCACAAGCGACACGAGCGTTTCGTTTGCGTGTGAGATCGGAACTGGCGTAGCACAAGCATCAAACAGTGTTACTGCGTAGCTGAACTACGAAAGTCGTCGGTACAGTCTTGCCGTACAGCTGTGTGGAAAATGCTTTCGTCAGTGTCTTTCGGTCTTTCACACTGAAGAACGATAGTGTGGTTTATTCACGAACGCATATTAAACAGTTCTCAGCTTGAACTGCTTACAAAATAGTTTTTATTCGCTATTTTGCAGTAGATATTCTTATAAATTGAAAATAGGCTACTACACGACGTATCTCTGTATTTAAAAGCAATAAGTTGGCTTCTACTATTCATAAATATTTAAAAAGAAATTACAATGCCGATGTCATTTTAGTTTTAGTGATTTCTATTTAAATATTTAGGTTACAACTAAACAATGGTTTCAATGTAAGTACTTTTTAAAGTACCTATATTTTTTTGTTTTTTTAATCAATAGAGTGTGATATTTCACACAGTCACCTTACTAATTTCAGTCACACCAATTACTTTTTATGTGGACGATTAGATGTATTTAAATTTTAATCTACATTTCGGTATAACCTATTTTGTAGGTAGGTACTTATAATATTACCAACAGTTACTTAAAATTACTTTCATTTCAAGTAGTGATGTCACAATTGATGTATGAAGCAATTATAAAATTAACACAGTGTTAAAACATACCTTGCAATATAGTGTAGAAATTCATAACTTTAGTTATTTTATTAAGAAAGAAATTATAAATAGATCACAAAAACTGATGTCATCGGCGGGACTCGAACCCACGGCCTTTACCTAACAGAGGGAGTGCTCTGCCAACTGAGCTACGATGACCACTACCGACAACATCGAATTTTTGCTTCATATCATATTCATAATTTCTACATCGCGCTATTGAGGTTAGCGTTGGTCATCGTAGCTCAGTTGGCAGAGCACTCCCCCTGTTACGGAAAGGCCGTGGGTTCGAGTCCCGCCGATGACATCAGTTTTTGTGATCTATTTATAATTTCTTTCTTAATATTTTAAGAATAGTTTAAGCAAACTCATTGCTTTGAAATACATAAATATTTAGTTATTTTAGTCTAGAAAGAACTACATAGTAGAAAATTCTGCCAAATTCTACTTACCCATAAAAAATAATATTAATCTATTAGTAACTACTGTTATTAATTGACCGAGCGCGCGAAGCGTCTACATTTCGAGATTGGACAATTTTGCTTTCTTCTGTCTGTCTGTATACTTATGTGTTCTGGGCTAGCAGTCACAGTTTTTATCCGATTTCACGAAACTTGGGACAAGTGATCCTTGATTTAATAAAACTTTTCGTAGTGAGCTTTTTTGGATTGGGGGGGAAATGAATATGGTCAAATAACGTTCTAATGTTTTTCCGGGCTAGTGGCCCCATTTATTATCCGGTTTGAATTGAAAAATGTTGTGAAATGTAACATCACACAACCATATCAAACCAGTTGTTTCGCTGGTCCCACGTAATAGAGTTACTCCCTGTTACCGTAACAAGGTGAATCATAGGTAATGTCCTACTAATATTATAAATGCAAAAGTTTGTATGTATGGATATTTGTTACTCTTTCACGTAAAAACTACAGAACGGATTTTGATGAAACTTCACAATAATATAGCTTATACATCAGAATAACATATAGGCTACAATTTATAATGATACGACGACGGGAACAATAATCACGCGGACGAAGACGCGGGCGACCACTAGTTTAAAATAATGTAATGATTGACAATAAGATTCTTGACTCTTTATTTAATATTAGCGGACGCCCACGGCTTCGTCCGTAAGAAATAATATATCTAAACCTTCATCGAGAACCACTCTCTCCATTGGTGTAAACCGCATGAAAATCCGATGTTTAGTTTCAAAGATCTAAGCATACATAGGGACGGACATATTGCGGAAGCGACTTTGTTTTATACTATGTTACTAGTGGACGCCCATGGCTTTGTCCGTGACAAATTATATACTAAAACCTTCCTCGAGAACCACTCTATCCAACAGTGAATGCAGAATGAAAATCAGTGCAGCAGTTTTTGAGTTTAGGACTTTGTTTTATAATATAGTGAAGTAAATAATGAAAGAAGAGATAGAAGCATAACGAAAGTGTACAATAAAAGAAATATCCAGAGTATGATTACTATATCGCGTTTGTGTTACGTACTACAGAAATACGGTTTCTGTGAACGGTTCGTCTGTAATGGATCAGTCAAAGACAGCGTGACAGTCTTTAATGAGGCTTCGATGTGTCGGAAAATTACACATTAGCACTTTACTTGTGCAGTTAATTTACCCGCTATAGTGTAATTTAGTTGAAAATTGTTACGAGTTGGTACCTACACTACCTATACTAATAAGTTTTTTTCTTTTCTTTTGAACATATGTTAGACAGTGAAGTAAAACACCTTTGATAATGCTTTTTTTTTTTAATCCGCGGCCCGAGGTCGCGGCCGCACCTAAGTCCATTGCCGAGCGCCTCCGGTAGAGACTGAGAGAATTCCCGGTGGCACCCGGCGGACTTTGGCCACCTGCGTGGCCACTGCGTGGTGGTCGGGTGCTACCCCGCATCTTTGGGGTCGGGTTTTATCCCGCGTCGGTGAGTGAAAGCGTGCGTGGGGTGCAGCCCCACATCACGCAGCCCTTCTAGCCTGCTTCTGTAAGGACGGTGGGTTGCTAATCCATCGTTCTCAGGAGGTCGATGGTCCTGGACGTAGTCACGTCTGCGGCGCCCTCGCCGCACACTTCGGAACTCAGCGGGGAGGGTACGCTCCCTCACCCTACCGGCCGCCTCCTTCACGAGCATTACCTGCTCGCAGAAGGAAACGGCCGCGTTCCACTGACTCTCGCTAGAGACCATGGCTCGTTGCATGGTCTCCAGCGAGAGCGTATCCACGCCCAGGCCCACAACGAGGCTTACTCGCCCATGCTGAGCATTCCGCCAGCGTGGTGAATGCCCTGTCTACGCCGGAAGTCTCGCAGTGTTGACACGTGGGTGTGATCTCACGATGCATGCGAAACAGATACTCACCGAAGTTTCCGTGCCCGGTGATGATCTGTGTCGCACGATACGTGAGGCCACCGGGCTGCCTCTGCAGCCACTCCTCCATAATCGCGGCTAGGAGACATGCAGCCTCTAGGGAGATCGTGCGGTACCCTCTTATTGTTCTGACGGCCAAGGTTTTCAACGATCTGTGTAAAACAGCAGCGTTGTTGGCCGTCAGACTCGGCGCCCATATGGGAGCCCCGTACACGGCCATACTCCGCACGATCCCCAGGTACAGTCTCCTGCAGGAAGCGTTGGGTCCCTTTAAGTTGGGCATCAGTCGCGAAAGCGCTGCTGTCGCCCCCGTCACTTTGGGGACCAAACTTCGGAAGTGTGGTTCGAAGTTCCACCGGCTATCGAGTACAAGCCCCAGATACTTCATTGTGGGCTCGATGCCGATGCTAACGCTCCCTACATTTACGCTGGATCCTGGAGGTGGCCCGCGCCGAGGTCCGTGAAAACACAGAGTCTCGGACTTATTCAGTGCCACGTCCAGTCCCGGCCGCCGTATCCGACCCACGACTTCAGCAACCCCAGTCGTGACCTTGAGTGTTGCCTCCTGGTGCGTTGCTCCCCGCGCCTTGACGAGGGTATCGTCGGCGTAGCAAGTTACGCTGACGCCCTCTGGCAACTCACCCCGCAACACCTAGTCGTATCCGATGTTCCACAGGAGAGGTCCTAGGACCGACCCCTGAGGAACACCGCACGACACATCCCGCCGAGCTGGCCCGAGCCAGCTAGGGTAAGTTATAGCCCTCTCTGTAGAGAGGCACTTCGTGGTATACCAGTGCCTCCCTAACGCAACGCCAGGGTAAAGTGTTAATGGCGTTGTCGATATCAAGAGACACCGCCAACACCACCTCGCCCCGCGAGACTGCTTCTTCCGCCAGGGTCCTCATGCGCATGATCGCGCTCACGGTGGACCGTCCCCGACGGAAACCGTACTGGTTGTCCGCCAGGTCTGGGCCCACACGCGTGAGATGCTCGACGAGGCGTTCCGCGATAATTCGCTCAAAGAGCTTACACACCTCGTCGAGCAACACGATCGGCTGGTAACCGGACGGTGAGTTCCGCTCCAGGGACTCCAGGAGCTCCTCACGGGCTGTCGTCTTAGCCTGCGTGATCGCTTTCTGGATGGTGCCCTTAGCCTCTCTTTAGGACGCATATAGCTCCGCCTCCCGGGCTGCCGCGTCGTCTGGTTAACGATGTCTCCGGCGTAACCTGGTGTACTGGCGGCGGGCGGAGACGCATGCTGCACGCAGCTGTGCAAAATCCGACGACCACCTGCGTCCTGGCCGGCCCGGGTGTAACCCTAGGCATCGCCGCATCGCAGATTTGCGACATGGCTCTCCTCCACCTCGGCATCCACGTCGACAGGCCTGTCCGGCGCCGGAATCCAGGCCTGCACGATGGATGCCTCCAGTACCTTTGATAATGCTGAAAAGTGAAACCGGTCGATGAAAATAAATATAAAGTTGGGAAATAGTGTACAAGTGTATATTACCTACTAATAAGATTTTTTTCAACTTTCGCGTTTTATAATCCACAAGTGGACGCTCGTGACTTCGCCCGCTTCACAAAATCCGTTGCGTAGTTTTAAAGATCTAAGCAAACATACTGACGGACGTGACTTTGTTTTCTAATTATGTAGTGATAGTGATGATTATGATAATAATGTTACTTTAACACGGGAATTAACCGAAATACGTCGTTGATTAGATATACATAAGCCTAACTAACTATCAACATGTAACATCGTAATTTCATTACACTCCCAAAATGTAAACAAACATTTGTAATGATATTATGAATGTCATTAGTGTCAGTGGATGTATAGATGTCAACTTGACGAACGTCAAGTCTTGACTATGATTCATTCACCATACGGAATTCTACGCATTGTATAGCGCACCCTAATGGATCTAGTGGGAACATGGCAAAATACGAGATAGCCAAACTAGACATTTTCTCTTAAAAAGGTAAATATCTGTGGTGGTAATAGAAATTTTGTTGATATGTCGTTGGTTTCCGCTGATTGACAAATTGTTTCCGTGTAGAATCGAGTTTAGAACTGGTTTTTCGTGAACAGAAGGTTCTAGATAGGCTCGCGAATTAATAAAAAGGGAAGGCGCAGAATCGCCGGCCTCTTTTACCACTTATATCTCTTTATTGTCTGACATCTATATGCGATTTCTACGTTTCACACCTAAAAAAAAATCAAAATAGGTTCACCCTGTCCAACAAAAATAATAATAAATAGAAACGCATACAGTAAAATTGAGAACCTCCTCCTTTTTTAGAAGTCGGTTGAAAAATTGAGTGAGTGCGATATTAAAAGAGTAATAAAACACAAAGTAGTTTTTTTTTCTTGTGTGTGTCTACAGTCCATGGTAATTTTCGAAAATACTGATTGGATTCAAGGTCAACTCCAGCTCTGTGTTTCATCAAATTCTGCTGAGTCCTGGGGTTGGCTTTCTGAAGGTGTTACCGGAGCGTCGGGCATTAGAAGCAGGCTAAAAAAAAGGTCTGCTTAGCTACTACTCCCCGACTAGGATTTATTGTTAATGTGCTTGCATTCTCTGTCCGTTGCCCAGATCGGGATGGCGGCATCTTTAGTTGAATTACCAACTACGAGTATAACAAAAAAAACTCCTTTTGAAATAGGTACCACATATAATTCATGTTTTAATTATTTATACTTTAGTTGTATCATCATTTTACATACCTTATCCCGCTTATAGTAAATGGAAACGCTCCCAGAAGCACAGAATGGGAATTGTACTCAGTCTTTTTTTTTACATACATAATTACACATACATTACATAATTATGACTCTTGTTAAACTTAACAATTACGATCTACTTCGTCCATATACTCAACCTAATTAATCCAAATAATATTAACAAAACAACACGAAATTCCTTTGCTACAAGAGAAATTCGCAAAATATTCGTCCTCGTATATGAATAATTAATTTAAAATCTGCCGCGAGACCGCAGTGAAACGTAATGACCTGTCACCTGAGGGGAATCATAAGAGTGAATGCACGGAAATTCTATGAAAATTAAATTAGACGGCTTCTGATGTTGGAGTCACTCTCAAACTCCATGCTACGAGGTGTGACGTCATTTTGTCGTATATTCCTTGCGAGGTTGTTTACTGTGGTTTTAGAAGGAAAGTCGAGAAAGGTGTTTTGAATTAAGAACGACAAGAACATTAGGTTGTTTTATTACTTTACACTACCTGAATATCGCGGCTCTGCCCGCGTGATGTAGTTTTCCTGTTCCAATATTCCACGGGAACACATTTCCGGGGATAAAAAGTGGCCATGTCACTCGGGGATAACAAACAAATATATATAAATATTTTTTTTTTCATGAAATAGTACCTACTAATAGGAACGGCAATAGGCTGGAAAATGTGGGTATTTAATGCAAATCTGGGTATATTCTAATATAAACTGACTAAAGTCTGACTGCCTCGTATGACTTCAGAGCTCATGTGTTCTGTTCAGAGTTGGGCCAAATATTTCTATGATCTGGAAACATTAGTTTCGGAAATTTGATTTTTCTAAGTAAGAATTTGTATTTAATTTGAAACCAGATGGCGATGTCTGCCATGTTCTAAGTTTTCTTTATTTATTTTATGTGCTAAGTAACTAAGATTTTCCTAATGGCTATTAAAAAAAGGTACGTAAATTTATGTGTATAAAAATATAATATATTATTATTTCCGAAATAATGACTTAATTGTAGAAATTTCTTCACTCTCGCAATGAATAATATACAAATTTTTTATTCATTAAAATGTATCTAGTTTATTTCTCAATATTCCAACCGTAATTTACAGCACAGAGTGAAACAATCTCAAATACTAATTAGCTTTTATATGTCAGTTGAACAGCATATTATGTAAATTTCATATTTCATATCTAATTTATTTCATTGCCATCTTGAATTTATTATTATTACAGTGTAAATAAATTTGGACCTGTACGCTCTGAGGGGTAGGCAGAGGTGCAATACACACCCACACTTTGCCAAATGATGTAGGTCCCACGTAATAGGGGGCAAGCCTATTGCCGTTACCGGGCACTGCAGAATATTGAAAACAGGACATACCTATGTTACCTACTTCTTCTTCGGAGTACGAAAATGTTGTAATTTTATACTGATTCTGAACTATAGTAAAAATAAAAGACGTGTCTCTATTTTTTGTCATGATATATTAAAGGTTACCATAAAACGTATATAGCTGAAAGCGTGAAAGAGGATAATATGACGAGTAGAGGAGTGACTGAGGAGATGACGTCTGATAGAGATTTGTGAAGAAACCGTGTTCGCCGACCCCAAATAATTGGGATAATGGGCAGGTAGATGATTACCATAAAACGTAGCTTAATAGAAGATTAAAGATTTTTGGTCACTCAGTTGGTAGAGTAAGAAGGAAGGTGAAGCATGTTACACGTTGCACCACAAACCATCTATCAATAGTACTTAAGTATAAATAACTAGAGATTAGTGGTTAGACTTAGAACCTTAATTTAGATTGATAAAACTGTAATAAATGGAAAGTGTTTAATACTCGTAACTGGCCGTATTCGTAGAAATTGCGTACGAAATGATTGCAAAGTAATTGCGTGATTATTGCTGGCATTAAATTGAACATTATTTATACTGTCTTTAACCAGTTGCATGCAATTTTTTACAGTACATCATGTCTAAAGGCGGACATCAATTATGGTATTAAGTGTTATCAATGGTCATGACTCATGATGTAATGCTTTTCTGTCCCTATGTTAAAAAAAATATGAAGCTTTTCTATGCACCATTGCAGTCATTTCAGGTAGATATGGTGTTATTTTCTTTTAAGAATATTCTCTAGTAATTCTACTCTCTATTCAAGATACGACGAGATGTTTAGAAGTTTGTTACTCTTATAATCTATACTTTGGCACTTTGTGGAACCTATAGTAATACAAAAAGTTGTGGAAAGTGTAAGTAGTGTGAAGTGTATTTGTTATACTCTTATAATCATTGATATAGGTATTTTATACTAACTTAATGTTTATATTATAATGAACAGATTATAAAATAACTCGACGCTAAAAAAATACGAATCTATGTAGTCCAAAATACAGTTTTTTAAACTACATAGATTCGTATTTTTTCGAGTCGTGTAGGTAGATTTTCGTTCTTTTCGTATTAGTTCCGGCTCCAAGAGATTAGAGTAATTGTTAAAAAATCGATATCATAGATTGTTTGCAATATCTACCGAAAAAAAATGGTAGTAATATTAACCCATCAGAGAAGAACATAGACCAAACTCCAGTTTATGTGATTTAATGAAACTCCTTTCTTCTTAGAATTCAGTTAAAATAACAATTATAATAATTATAATTGTCTTGGACTCTTCGGAAACGTAATTAAAGACTTCCATGGAAAATTACTAATTGACTTAGTTTAGCAGTTATGAGAACATAGCTTAGAATCATAAATTTGATAATAACAACTTTATAATTTGATCAAAACTTTGACTTTGCAAACGAAATTGAAATTCAATGATATTTGCCTTTGTTCTACTAATGGGGCCTCATTTATTATACAAAAATGTAAAATGAATAATAACCTTTAAGCACAGAATATATAATATATACTTCAGTACAATATTATTATTGCTATGTACCTACTTTGCACAGGTACCTAAAATACATGTACTTACTTAGTCCGGGAAGAGACCGAGTTAAAACAATCTATTCTATGGTATACATATATAAATAAAATTTAAGTAGGTATCTGTTTGTCACTTTGTACGTCTGTCTGTCCGATTGTTCCGTCGAAACCCTGAAATTACTGAACCATTTCTCAGAAATAACTGAAGCATTTCTCCCTGGTAGATATCTGACGTTATAAGAAGTATATATAACTTAGACTATATAGGCCTTACCCAAAAGAAGAGGGGGAATTCAGCCTACATATTCCGTGCTTTGACTTTCCATTAGTCGCCTTCTACGACACCCACTGTACGAAATGAGGAGGTGGTTTTGTATTCTTTTACTGCTGCCACCACAACGACATAGATAATAGTGGGTAGATATCTATACAACAGAAAATCAAAATTCCAGCGACTAGGGATGTTATCTCATTAATAATGGAAACGAAGGTACCTACTAAAATGTAAATAATGGAAACCTACTAAATTATTAAATGTTTAATATTGCCGTAGCTCTAAGCTATTGACTTGAAACATCCGAGAGAAGGCAGAAACGTTTTAACGCCCATTATGCAAAGAATAGCTATCGTTTGGTAAGTTTCATGTAAGTAATAGTAGGTACTAAGTAGGCATTATCGATAATTGTTAACCGAATTCAAAAAAGAAAAAGGTTCTCAATTCGACTGTATGTTTTTTTTCTTTTTTTTTATGCTTATTTATAACTTGTGGTGGGTGAACCGATTTCAAAAAATCCTTTATTTTAAATTGACAACTGGTGCTTGCCGTGCGGTTCGATCCTATTTCAATTTGGTGCCATTTTGACAATTATTTGGTCCCATTCAGTCAATTTAAAGTCGATTCTTTTTTGCTAAAATTATGTTTCGAAATATGAATTGATTATACTGAAAATTCATCAATCACCAAGCATGGGCGGATGGGCCAGATGATTTTTGTGATCATATCAATATTTGGAAACAATGTTTTAAGTATACAGGAAACGATATCTAAGAATTAACCATCGACCTATTTAATCTGTTATTGTATACTATCAGAGGACGTGTAAGCAGTGTCTGCAATAACGTACAAATCAACCAGTAAAAGTAGAAAGAAAACCGGAAAAAATACTCTCTTTGTCTTTCGTCTTGTTTGTCGTTGATGTTTGTTGTTTTCTTTAACTTTTGATTCAATCACGAATCAGTAAATCGCTAAACAGATCTAGTTGAAAATTTGCACATTATAGAACATTACTCTATGATACTTTTTTATACCGGTAGCGTGCTCCCACGCGTGCGGGGAAAGAGTAAACTATTCCATGGTAGGTCTCTTCTTAGTAGTACACTCTTGAAAGTGTGGTCGTGACTGCCGATGGACTAGGATGCCCCGTCACTAGCCTCGGCAAATGCAGCTGCACGTCGAGCGATGTGCCTCCATAGTAGGTACCTATCTCATAAAAAAACCAAACTCAATTTAAGTTTTTACTAGAACAATCTTCTATAATTATATTTATGTCCCTACATCAGTATGTGGAGGGCTAGGCCCCCTACATTGCCGAACCGAATTATCCTATTAGCAACAGGATTGAAGTGATCAACGCGCGAAAATTCTTTGCTTCCTCGCAACTCGCTACACGCTTCCTCTTGCTAAATAATTATTTGTTACAGACTTATTATCAAAGTACCTAGTAAGTTTAGCTCTATTATCTTAATTAGCAAAAAGTAACGACTTCAAATGACTGCAATGAGACCAAATAATTGTAATTGAACCACACGAGAAGCACTAGTTTTCAACTAAACGAAGCATTTTGTTAAGACTTTATGAGGTACTAGCTGATCGCAGCAGCTCCGCCCGCGTGATTTAGTTTACTCGTTCCCGGTTCCGTGGGAACACATTACCGGGATAAAAAGTAGCCTATGTTACTCAGGGTGAAGGTAGCATTCCAATGGCAAAAGAATTTTTGAAAAATGGCACAGTAGTTTTTGAGTTTATTCATTACAAACATACACACAAAAGTACAAATCTTTCCTCTTTATAATAGTAGTGTAGATCTACTCCTTTTTTGAAGTCGGTTAGAAATGGACCAGAAAGTCGTGTCTGCCAAATAATTACCCTATTCATGTACATGTACCTACCTACACATACGATTTGCCGAAATATCGTCAAATATAACTAAAAAAATCTTCATAACATCTATTTGTGCATATTTACATAACTACAAAAATAACAGATCACTTACCGATAACAGATATTCGATAGCTAAAAACGTTTTTGGATAGAGGTTAATGTTAAAAAGGTCGGGCCTCTCATTTCAAGAGTTCAGAGAGGTTGGAATAAGTCCTTTCGTTTCTTTCTTGAATCAAGTTAAAAATTGAATATATGAAGAATGTAAAGGACTATGTATATGTACTGCCCTGTATATTTAAATCTTTTCCCTGATTCGCATAAGGGCAACTTTTCAAAATGGCAACAAGAATCACCATCTAAGTCAGTGACGCCACAATAGTTCTTTCGATTCTTTCAGGCAAACCTGCTTGTATCTTGTGCTTACTTCTTGGATCAACAGATCCAAGAAGTAAGAACTCAACCGGTTAATAGTACATTGGACTTTTTTGAGCGGAGTTTACGAAGCTCTTTCTTAGGCGACTCATGTATTTCGTTTGGGATCGAACTCCTCCTAAACGACTGGACCGATCTTTTTGAAATTTGGCACGGTCATAGTGACCATCACCGTGAGTGCATATATCTGAAGTCATAAAGATCGATCCAGTCGTTTATGAGTTCGACTTGGATCGACAAACTCAACTCAATTATTGCAACAGCAGAATGCATTGCATACCTAGTTTATAATTCCATTGCCGGCGCCTCAGGTGAGCACTCTGAATTATTTCTGGAAAACCGGGAGACTGGAGTTTAGGTAAGGTTTAGCAATTACTTGTATTCCCAACGGGGTTCTAATCATTTCATTGCGATTTTTTGGTCACACAGTCACCACCAAATCGAGACATTTTCGGTAGATGGGTGCAAAGGGGCCCTTCTTACATCTATCGGGCCCCAGCGACCTCACCTGCTAGTGGCGCACCTGCTGATTAACGGACGAGGTTCGTATATTACGGTACCCATGTGGTGGCTTCGGCCCCTACGTGGATACCAGGTGGTACAACAGTGTTGGTCCGGGGGGGTACCGCCGTGCAGCTGTGCTAAAGCCCCCCAAGTAACCCAGCCCAGGCTGGGTTACGTTAGAGGTTCAGCAGCTGCACTGCCGGGCCCGGGGCGGTGTATGGTGCGGCAGGCAGGGGTCCAGTGGGGGCGAAGCGGAGTCTAGTGTGGGTGGTGTGGGTCGATTCGCCGGCCAGGGAGACCCTTAGCAACAGCGTTGCCGCGGCCGCCCGCAACATAGTCATGGGGCCCGCCTGGGACCAACCACCCCAGTAGGCTGCCCCACATGTTATGCATAATCCTGTGGTGGGGTCGCCGCTCCGGGTGGTAACCGATGTGGGGTAGCGGCGGCCTTGTATCAGGGGGGTTTGGGAGCCCTTCCGTCCGGCGGGTCGGCTCCAACCTAACCACACGGTTCTAGACGAAGCTAGCCTCTGCACTTTGTCACTTACTGCCGCACCAAATATCGCCCTGTCTTCACGCGTCCCCATATCTCACCATGACAGTGCAACAAGTTAATAGACGGTACACAGCGGCCTCTAGAAACCCCATAATGTTGACTTCGTTTGAGGTGGAGTTCGCGAATATCCGCGGACTCCATGCGAACCTCGATACCGTCCACCATCACCTGGAGACGGCACGGCCTTCTGTGATGTTCCTAACGGAGACACAGATACGCTGCCCTGACGACACGTCTTACCTCTGTTACCAGGGCTATATCATTGAGGAACAATTCCGCGATAAAGTCGGAGTGTGCGTGTTCGTTAGGGCGGATGTTTGCTGCCGCCGGTTGCGCTGTCTGGAGAACCCCTCCTATTCCATCCTTTGGCTGCACGTGGATCATGGCTCCATGAGCCAGATCTACGTGTGCGTCTACCGCTCCCACACAGGGGACACTGGGACAACAAGGCTTTTCGAATACCTCAGCGAGATGGCTGACGATGCGCAGGTGCGGTTCCCGAACGCTGACCTGGTTTTCGTGGGGGACTTTAACGGTCATCACGTTGAGTGGCTGGGGTCCCTTAGGACCGATCATGCGGGACGAACAGCCCATGCATTTGCTCTCTCCCACGGGCTGACCCAGATGGTACAGGGGATCACCCGGATACCTGACAGGTCAGACCACACGCCTGCCTTGCTGGATCTACTGCTGACGAGTCGCCCAGCCGAGTACAGTGTGTCGGTACGCGCCCCACTGGGCACTTCTGACCACTGTGTGGTGCACGCCAGCTTCCAAGTGCCACCGACTGCTCGTGCTGAGCAAATGACTCGACGACTATGGCACTACTCGTTGGCATACTGGGACGGTCTCCGCGATTACTTTGCGTCCGTCCCGTGGAGCCAGTGCTGCTTTGTAGGGAAGACGCCTTCGGATAGCGCTGCTGCCGTTGCTGGCGAGATCAGTCTAGGGATAGAATATTATATCCCTTTCACTGATGTAGCCAGCATCCGCAAAGCTCGCCCCTGGTTCGGGCGTGAATACGCCCGAACCAGGGGCGAGCTTCACTTGCAAGAAGCGAGAAGCCTGGCCATCGGGTACCGCAGGGGTCCGTACCGTCACCAACTCTCTTTCTTCTGCAGATCAATGATATGCTTTCCCTCGGGAACATTCATTGCTTTGCAGATGACAGCACATTGCACGGGAGTTACTCGTTTCGTCCGACGGCGGGGCGATCTGTGATAGAGGAGGAGAGACGACATCTCGTGGCTGATCTCGACCGAAACCTCGACAGTATCTCCCAATGGGGTGCCGAGAACTTGGTCGAGTTCAATGCCCACAAAACAGGCGTGTGCATTTACAGCGAAAAACATCCCCTTTCCTTCCCCTACCCACTCTTCAGAATGCAATATTACCAATAAAGGACAATCTAGACATCCTTGGCATAGAAGTTCGTCGAGAGCTCAATAACACAAAATACATTGAGAGATGTATTGGGCTTGCTTCTCGGAAACTAGGATACTGAACAAGGTAAAGCGATTCTTTACACCGCACCAGAGGTGTCTGCTGTACAAAACGCAGATTAGACCCTGCGTTGAATACTGCTCTCACCTCTGGGACGGCTCCGCGAAGTATTTGCTGGACGCACTCGACGCTATGCAGCGACGCGCTGTTCGCATTATAGACTGTCCGGAGGTAACGGGAAGCCTTGAGCCGCTAGCCCAGTGCCGAACAATTGCTTCTATGGCCGCGTTCCACCGTATTTACCACGGTGAGTGTTCTGAAGAGCTCTTCAACCTCCACCCTCTTCCACCCTCTCCCTTCCGATCCCGAACAACGCGTGCCGGGCAGTGATGCCACTCTCATACTGTGGAAACCGTCTTCGCGAGAACCGAGCGTTTTAAACGTTCGTTTCTCTGCCGAACGAAGGTGGCTTGGAACGCCCTGCCTGCGCACGTGTTTCCTCCAACATATAACCCTGGGTTCTTTAAGCGAAGCGTGAAGAGGCACTTTACTGGGTCGTCAAGTTGAGGGCCACTCTCTATAGTATTCCTGTGTACTGTGAGAGTCGCCCTCAATTGCCAGACGTCGCCTCAGCTTACCATCAGGCGGGTGGCTTCAATTTGTCGACCTAAATATATATATATATATATATAAAGGTACATAATTTGTAATTTGTATTTGAAGAGGGGCTCGTGGTCTAGTGGTAACCGACAATGTTAACACATTGCAAAGGTTAAGCAACATTTAGTCAGGCCGGTCTTAGGATGGATGACCATTTCTTAAGACACTGAGATCCCACCGTGCCTCGGAGAGCACGTTAAGCCGTCGCTCCCGTTCTAGTTAGGGGTAGTTGGAGCCCGAAATCAAAATCCGACCGGTCTAACTACAGAACTTCGATATCGCCCATGGGTTTTGAGGTCAGATGGCAGTCGCTTCACGGAAAATATCGAAGTTCAGCCGAATCGCAGTTAGACTGGAAAGCCGACCCCAACTGCGTTGGGAAAAGGCTCGGTGAATGATGATATAATTTGTATTTGTAGAATTCATAAGTGCCAGTTCAAAAGTGCGTTGTCACAACTTTCATGCTGCTACGGGCAGGGTAGGAAAGGACAACTTGCAGATAGCGGGACTTCGAAACGGAATTCCGGATCGGGATGCAGTTAACGTGTGGTACAAGTCATAAACTTATTCACACAACAAATATATCACAGTTATGGTATGGAATACCACTTACCCCCGCAGAGACCACAGAGGTGGTCAAAGTCCGCCGGGCGCCACTGGAAATACGTTCTGCTTGTAACCAGAGACGCCCGGCAACGGACGTTAGAGCGGCCGCGGCCCTAGGCCGTGGTACTAAAAAAAAAAATACCACTTACCATAATGTTTTTATTTTATTTCGCACCATCGTCCATTGATAATAAATTTAATAACCCAAGGCCTACGCTACCTGGATACCTACGTTAACGTATTTATGCTGCTGTGCGGTGAATATATTTTTACTTGGGGCCAAAAATAATACTGGCAAAATGTGGGTGTATAATTCAGCTCTGCCTACCCCTTCGGGGATCTCGGCGCTATTATGATTACGTTATCTTCTTTTCAAATTGCTCTAAGTGTGTCAGTATAGAAACGAAAAATAGATACGAGTTAACTAAGTTACATAATGTCTCCTACTCTTTGGGTTTGGGAAGTGTGCCCTGAATACAATTTTTGTTTGTCACTCATAAATTATCAATTATCACAAAAATGGTCTGAAATACTCACGGTTACCAATTACAGTCTTATCTAAGTCTACCTAAAAAAAAGGGCGGCCCATAGTCTAGTAATCCTATAAACTATTGTCCTCTAAAGAGGACAATAGTTTATAGGATTACTAGACTCTCCGTTTCCGTTTACGGAATCTCACGAGAGTTTATAGGTTTACCAACTTATACCTCTTGGGTTGCCTTTTTGTTCATATTTTATTTTGGGTTAAAGATAATTTTATATAACCTTACATTAGTACTAAGTATATTGGACGCCATAGTTGCTTCGTCTACGTGGGCAGACAGGGGAACAATATAAATATGTTTTTTTATTTTTTTTATTTAGGTGCAGAAAACACTAACGAGAACTAAGCCCTTTGAGTTGGTTTAGTGTAATTAGTGTTACATAGTGCAGTGAGTTGAGTGCTATTCCTCAAGAACACAAGAACAAAGTGTCTTTGCATTATAATAGAGACAATAAGAACACAATACAATCATATAAAAATAATAAAATAATTCTTAAAATAATAGAGATCTGTTCTGGATTGTATCGTAATTAGTTCACGCACACAGCTAAAACGCTAAAACAATATCATAAAAGCAAGATATAGAAATGGGGAATGTAATTTTAGTCCCCCTTAGCTCTCGAGAACTGCTTATGCTCCAATGAAGGTTGACCCCTCTATGGAAAATTTGACCTAGCCCTTATGGGTCAAAAGTTATATTAGGCCATAACCTACCGCCGGGCGCCACTGGAAACCGCCGGGCGCCACTGGAAACCGCCGGGCGCCACTGGAAACCGCCGGGCGCCACTGGAAATACGTTCTGCTTATAACCAGAGACGCCCGGCAACGGACGTTAGAGCGGCCGCGGCCTTGGTCGCGGAACTAAAAAAAAAAAAAAAAAAAAAAGGCCATAACCTATGACGTGGTGCGGCGCGAAGCACCGCGCAAGACACCGTACTAGTAAAAGCAAGAAACACACCAAATTTGTAGAAGTTAAACAATAATAGGTAAATAAAAACAAGAAAAAAAACGTACGTAGGTAACTAGGTACATTAATGTTGTGTTAATTTACATTTAAGTTTGATGCGCTACGGAGGATATGAGCTTCAGGATATGAGCAAATCTGCTAAAGTTACGGTCAAATATGTCGAAGTCCGTTCCCTCTTTGGAGCTTGGGAATGTTTATGATTTTTTACTATGTAGGTATATTTATATTTTTTAGGGTAACAAAGAATCAAAGAATTAATTTCGTTTATTCAGTTTAGGCACATAAAGAGCACATATGAATGTAAAAAATTTACAATTTATTGTCAAGTAATATTATAAAAATACTAAATTAAGTACATAAATAACCATTTGAAAATGATTCAAAAAACAAGTACACCCATGTTATGCTGGAAAATAAGCACCAGGAATATTAAGCTCTCAATGAAATGTCAACTATCATTAGTTCGAACGAAATATAACCGAATATCACAAGATACTTGTACCACAGAAATACAGGAGCCAACTGAAATGTCAAATGCAACTTCCAATACATACAAAATAAACGTGCCCTAACCGTGCTCAACCGTGCTCTCTGCATGCTCTGACGTCATTTATCTGATAACCAGACGCTAAGATTAGAAATAAAGAGACAAGTAGGTAAGTAAATGCGTTAGGTTTTGGAGGAATAAAATTCTTTACTTATTATCCCAGTTATGTGTTCCCACGGTCATCGGGAACGAGAACACTATGGCACGCGGACGGAGCCGCGGTGATCTGCTCAGCACCGGCTCCGTCCGCGTGGCGGACTAGAGTACTAGCATAGACTAGCAGCTAGTCTATACTAGTACTTATTATAAAGAAGAAAGATTTAAATTCCGAAAGGCGTCGTGTATAGACGTTTTCGCGGCACGTTACCTCGCGAAGTGTTGCACGCCACCAGTCTTTTGGTTTTTTTTTAATTCTCGCGGAATTCACGCGGCCGCGTCTGCACCCATGTCCATTGCTGCGGGCGTCTCTGGTACAAACCAGAAGGTAATTCCAGTGGCGCCCGGTGGACTTTGGCCACCTGCGTGTCCTTTTCGGGGGATTAGTCGGAATGAAAATCCCGCGTCGTTGGGGTTGGGTTTTATCCCGTGTCGGTGAGTGAATCTCGCACGCGACCCTTCTGGCCTGCTTCTGTAAGGACGGCGGGTGGCTACCCCGCTGTCCTCAGGCCCCGATCATGGAGGTCGATGGTCCTGGGTGTAGATGAGTCTGCGGGGTCCTGGCCGCTGACTGCGGAACTCAGCGGGGAGGGTACGCTCCCTCTCCCTCTCGGCCGCCTCCTTCCCTTACATTAGACAGCCGTCTACAGTGTTAGCGTTTATATTATAAGACTAGTGTTTCTGTGAACAGTAGACCTCGCGTTATTTTCGCATTTTCCGCCCATTTCTCCCCCATTTTCCCCCCAATCGAAAAATCCCTTCGACAAAAGTTGCGCCTTGCAACAAAGAACACTTCTTGTGCAAAATTTCATGAAAAATCGGCTGAAAAATGCATTTTCCCCCATTTCTCCCCCATTTTCCCCCCAATCGAAAAATTCCTTCGATAAAAGTTGCGCCTTGCAACAAAGAACACTTGTGCCAAATTTCATGAAAATCGGCTGGAAAAAAATGCGGCCTGTAGACCGGAACTGACCCACATACCAACAACGCCAAATCGGCCAGTCCTCGAGTTAAAACTGAGACGCTTCGCTCGCTCGGTCAATAATTAGATTATTATGTATTCTTAGTTTTAAGGTATGTATGTATCTATGGGCCAAGAATAAGTACAATCTGTAACTTTTGTTGTGTAGCCTAAAAATAAATGATTAAAAACAAAAAAAAAATTGTTTAAATTGAATTAGCACCGTAACTACTGAACTGATTTTGAAATTTTTTTACTGATATGTAGCCATTGACATATATTTATATCGATGTATGTAGCTATATTATATACCCAAGTAACATAGGCTTTTTACCCCGGTAATGTGGTCCATTAATAATAAAAAGCCTATTTAACAAGGGAGCGAGAAAACTATATCATCTATCTACAGCAGATGCTGTAGATAGATGATATAGTTTTCTCGCTAGCTAGTAGGTAAGTACGACCGTGCTGTTTTAACAAAAATATGCGTTTTAAAGTTGAATAATATATGTTGCAAATGGATTCTTAACCCAAAATATTTTCTAACCAACCCCTCAATATTTTTAAAATATACCTATATCTAATGATAAATCCACACGACGACCGGGTAAACGCAATAAAAAAATCATCCCCAATTTACGTGTAAGGTAACTACTCCAGAAAAAAAAAATATTTTAACACTTTGTGGGCGTGGTAAATAGGTACCTATACATATCAATTCAAAGTTTATTTCTTCTAGCACTAACAGTTTGAGAGTGGTCTACCTCGGAGGCGTGATCGGTAATATGCATGGGCTTTCGACTCCGGAGTCTCCGGAGGGCAACCATCTTGCCTTTACCGGGCACAAAAAAAAATGGAACCACTCTGTAATTCAGAACAAAATTTCAACAGCCAGGACAGTTGTTACATACCACTTCATCGAATCACTGCAGTTCGAGTGAAGTAATCTATATCTATATATACTTATAATATGTCTGTAGAAGTGAAAATTCTGTACAATGAAAATATCAAAAAAATAATTGGCAGGGGGGTATTACTAGACACCAAACCCACAAATGTGATTAAAAAAATTTTTGTCTGTCTGTCTGTTTGTTCAGGCATCACGCAAAAACTACCGGTTCGATTACGATGAAACTTGGTTTAATTTTTCTTTAATATCCTGGGCACCACACTGGGTACCTACTTTTTATCCCGAAAAGTATACATATACCTACAATAAAAAACAAACTTAATTTTGCGGTTCGATCCCTAGACCCGGATACTGTACCAACCGCAAATAATAAGTTTGTCGTAGGTTTTTTTTATTGGGTTCGCCAAATTTACGCCGCCCGCCTGGTGGTAAGTTGTGACGACGTCTAGCGATTGTGGGCCACTCTCACAGTACACATAAACATATATATAGAGTGCAAAGGGACTCTACCAACATCTTTAGGGCCCCAGCGACCTCACCTGCTAGTGGCGCACCTGCTGATCAACGGACGAGGATCGTTAATTTATGGTACCTATGGAGTGGCTTCGGCCCCTACGTGGGTACCAGGTGGTACAACAGTGTTGGTCCGGGGGGTACCACCGTGCAGCTGTTCTAAAGCCCCCCAAGTAACCCAGCCCAGGTTGGGTTGCGTTAGGGGTTCAGCAGCTGCACCGCCGGGCTCGGGGCGATGCATGGTGCATCAGGCATGGGACCAGTGGAGGCGAAACGGAGTCTAGGGTGGGTAGTGTTAGTCGATTCGCCGGCCAGGGAGACCCTTAGCAACGGCGTTGCCGTGGCCGCCCGCAATACAGTCATGGGGCCCACCTGGGACCAACCACCCCAGGAGACTGCCCCACATGTTGCGCATAATCCTGATATGGGATCGCCGCTCCGGGTGGTAACCGGTGTGGGGTAGAGGTGGCCTTGCATCAGGGTTTGGGAGCTCTTCCGTCCGGCGAGTCGGCTCCGACCTAACCACACGGTTCTAGACAAAGCTAGCCCCTGCGCTTTGTCACTTACTGCAGCACCAGATGTCGTCCTGTCTTCACGCTTCTTCTTCTTCAAAATCTACAATGGCAGTGCAACAAAAAAAAGTAAACGTTTCACAGCGGCCCTAGGAAACCCCACAACTTCACTTTTCGAGGTGGAGTTCACTAACGTCCTTGGACTCCATGCGAACCTCGATGCCGTCCACCATCACCTTGAGACGGCACGGCCCGCTGTGATGTTCCTCACGGAGACACAAATAGGCCGCCCTGACGACACGTCTTACCTGTGTTACCCCGGCTATGTCATCGAGGAACAATTTCGAGACAAAGCCGGGTGTGCGTGTTTGTTAGGGCGGATGTTTGCTGCCGCCGGTTGCGCTGCCTAGAGAACCCCTCCAATTCCGTCCTTTGGCTGCACGTAGACCATGGCTCTATAAGCCAGATCTACGTGTGCGTCTACCGTTCCCACACAGGGGATTCTGAGACAACAAAGCTCTTCCAGTACCTCAGCGAGACGGCTGATGAAGCGCAGGTGCGGTTCCCGAACGCTGACCTCCTAGTATTTCTGGGGGACTTCAATGGCCATCACATTGAATGGCTGGGGTCTCTCAAGACTGATCATGCGGGTAGGGCCGCCCATGCGTTCGCTCTCTCCCACGGTCTGACCCAGATGGTATGCGGGATCACCCGGATACCAGACAGGTCAGATCACGCGCCCGCTCTGCTGGATTTACTGCTGACGAGTCGCCCAGCTCAGTACAGTGTTTCGGTAGGAGCCCCATTGGGTAGTTCCGACCACTGTGTTGTTCACGCTGGCATGAAGGTATCACCTCCTGCACGTGCTGTACAAACGTCACGATAACTATGGCACTACTCGTCAGCGGATTGGGACGGTCTACGCGATTATTATGCGTCCGTCCCCTGGAGCCAGCGCTGCTTTGTAGGAAAAGCTCCCTCGGATAGCGCTTCTGCAATTGCTGGCGAGATCGGTTTAGAGATGGAATATTACATACCTTTCACTGATGTCGCCAGTATCCGCAGAGCCCGTCCCTGGTTCGGACGAGATTGTGCCAAAGCTGTTCGAAAAAACAGTCGGCATATCGCGCCTGGATCAGGGCCCGGGCTGTGTGCGACCCAAACGTGGGCCACCTCAAAGCAGCGTACAATCGGGCCACAAAATCCAGCAAGAAGGCCTTTAAGAGAGCGGATGCCCAGCGCATCGCGCGGCTTGGTCAGGAGCTCACTTCCCATCCCACGGGCAGCCGTGGATACTGGCAACTGGCCAAAGCCGCGCAATCTAACTTCTGTCAGCCCTCGCTGCCACCGTTGCGTTACCCAGATGGAACACTGGCTCACAAAGCCCAAGAGAAAGCGGATATGCTCGCAGACCTCTTTGCGGCTAATTCCCGGGTCGATGACCGTGGCCTGCAGCCCCCCGCCATCGCCAACTGTGGCCACACTATGCCTGACATTGTACTCAGGCAATGCGATGTACGGGCAGTGCTGCGATCACTCGACACGCGGAAAGCCAGTGGCCCTGACGGCATTCCGGCGGTCGTACTACGGAAATGCGCAGCTGAGTTGTCTCCTGTACTAACTCGTCTGTACCGCCTGTCTTACTCCAAAGGAATCGTGCCGGAGGTCTGGAAAGAGGCGAATGTACAACCGATCCCCAAGAAAGGGGTTCGGTCTGATCCAGGCAACTATCGACCCATAGCTGTCACCTCAGTCATCTGCAAGGTGTTTGCGCTCATCATCAACAAGCAGCTCATGCGATACCTCAAAGATCACTCGCTAATAAATGATAGATAATAGAGATGTATTGGGCTAGCTTCGCGGAAACTAGGAATACTGAACAAGGTAAAGCGATTCTTTACACCGCACCAGAGGTGTCTGCTGTACAAAACGCAGATTAGACCCTGCGTCGAATACTGCTCTCACCTCTGGGACGGCTCCGCGAAGTATTTGCTGGACGCACTCGACGCTATGCAGCGACGCGCTGTTCGCATTATAGATTGTCCGGAGGTAACGGGAAGCCTTGAGCCGCTAGCCCAGCGCCGAACAATTGCTTCCTTGGCCGCGTTCTACCGTATTTACCACGGTGAGTGTTTTGAAGAGCTCTTCAATCTGATCCCACCCTCTCCCTTCCGATCCCGAACAACGCGTGCCGGGCAGAGATGTCACTCTCGTACCGTGGAAACCGTCTTCGCGAGAACTGAGCGTTTTAAACGTTCGTTTCTCTGCCGAACGATGGTGGCTTGGAACGCCCTGCCCGCGCTCGTGTTTCCTCCAACATATAACCCTGGGTTCTTTAAGCGAAGCGTGAAGAGGCACATTACTGGGTCGTCAAGTTGAGGGTCACTCTCTATAGTATTCCTGTGTACTGTGAGAGTTGCCCACAATCGCCAGACGTCGCCACAGCTTACCATCAGGCGGGTGGCGTCAATTTGTCGACCTAAAAATAAAAAATAAAAAAAAGATCGGCAATACGGCTTCAGGCCAAAACGATCAACGGGTGATCTGGCATTCGTAACGCATGTCTGGGGTGAGGCTATGGAAAGGCACAGCGAGTCCTTGGCGATTAGCCTGGACATCGCCAAAACCTTCGATAGAGTCTGGCATGCTTCGCTCCTTTCCAAGCTTCCCTTTCCCAAGGGTAGGCCCTCAACTTGACGACCTACTGATGTACCTGTTCACGCTCCGCTTAAAGAACCCAGGGTTATATGTGGGAGGAAACACGTGCACAGGCAGGGCGTTCTAGGCCACTATCGTTCGGCAGAGAAACGAACGTTTAAAACGTTCGGTTCTCGCAAACATGCTGTCCACTGTGTGGGAGTGGCATCTCTGCCCGGCACGCGTTGTTCGGGATCGGAAGCATGGGGTGGGATCAGATTGAAGAGCTCTTCAGAACAGGTTACGTCACCCGCAGTGGAGTTTACTAAGGGGCGCTGAACACGGCTAAGATACTATAATATTTTAACTTAAGATACAATATCACTCGCCATACAATTCAATGGACTATCACACACGACGATGATAATAAATAATATTTCATATTTTCGTATCTTAAGATGATTTTTTATGGTTTAATAGAGAATATAATAGAAAATATAATAGAGAAACTGTTGTATGGGGGCTTTATGGACGCAATAAAACCCAAAACAATGGTTTTTAGAACTTTTGTCTGTTTGTCTGAATATTTGAACACGCTAATCTCAGAAACGGCTTAACCGATTTGAATTTTTGATTTGAATTTGCGGTTTGGTTTTCAATCGCTTCATAAATAAAAAGTTATGTAGATCTAAAGTAACATGCAGGCGAAGCTGCGGGCAACAGCTAGTAGTAAATAATTATTCTGAATTCAATATGAAAGTTAAGACAGAACAACTGCGATGTGTCCTGCCCACTGCCACTTGAACTTGGCGACTCTTAGGGCTATGTCGGTGACTCTGGTCCTCCTTCGGATCTCGTCGTTACGAATTCGATCGCGAAGTGACACTCCGAGCCCTTTCCATTGTTCTTTGGGCTACAGTGAGCTTCTGCAAAAGGGGTAATTTTTTTTAAACGTGAGACTCCACACTTGATGGGTAAACTTACCCATCTAGTGTGGAGTTTCCCGTTTGACCCGGTATCCCGGTATCCCGGGTATACAAGTCAAATACTTTATACGCTTTATGTAGGTAATTAAAACAACAATCCTTATTCATTTGAAATATTGTATTTTCATAATTTCAAAAATAATAATAATATTCAATTAATTATTTATATTAAAGATTACAAAAATAAGTGTTCTAATAACATTTAAAACATAGGTGTTATAATTACATATTTTCAATTGTATTACCTACTTCATAACAGGCATTTTAATTATTTATTGTCTAAAGATATTTACAATGATGTTATAGAAAGTTGATTTCTTTATTTAATATGGAAGACTTATATAAATTGACTATAAGGCACTGTTAACATTCATCGGACATACCTTATCGGTTAGAACTCTTACGGCTGGTTTATGAATTGAGAATTTGAAGTTAAGTATCTATTAACCACGTCAAATGTCTGTACTCAGGATGCTCAACTTCAAATTCTCAATTCAGAAACCAGCCGTTTTTGGGAGAATTTTCTAATCAGCCAATGAATGTGCGTTCATTCGCAAATATATCATTGATAGATTCTGGAATCGAACGTTCTGTCCAATGAATATGAACAGTATTTGATGATTTTACAGATATTTCTTAAATTAGGTACGTCAAGTTTAGAGATAGCTACCAAATAGGTCGGTATCCATTTAGTACATGACCAACTAAACGATTTAAAATATATTAAAGTACATACTATTAGTGGATTCTCGAATACATTTATACAATATTCCTTAATAACTAGAAATTATAATTTAATTCATAATATTCCGATCTAACAGAAATGTCACTAAATTGGGGTAACTATTTATTTGCGACCTAAAAATTTGTCCGTCCTATTGTTTTCTAGAATTAAAAAGTCATTTCTTACAAGTTTAGTTTATTTACTTTACTTTTTTTTAGAGTGAAGAACGGGGTTTTCAAAATTTGCTACTTATAACCTCAATGGTTTGATCACCATCACTGCACCGACCTATTGCAAATGACATCACAGTACAAAACGTATTTGTAGATACATTCAAAGAGTAAAGTAGTAGGTACTACTGGTGGAGGAGGTACGTTCGAGAACAAATAAGGACTTTCCTAAGTAATGTGACTAACTCTATGATAGGCCATGATAATTATGACAGACGTAATACTACGTTATCGTCAATATGAACACATTTTTTTGAAACAATGCCAAGAGCAAGTCTTGCATGCAAGGTCTTTTTTCGGACTCTTGCCCTATGATATGATTTTGAAACACGTCATTTAAAAAATAAGTTAAACTTACCTTACTTAGGTAAGATTTTTTTATTAAATTTTATTATTATTACCACGAAATTGTTTTATTTTCGTTTCATCAGCCAGTAACAAAATGGTAATCTAGAAGACAATTTTATTGAAATAATAGTCAATTTCGATAACAGAACCGACTGGAACTATTACTTTGAAAAACAAACACATTTTTTTACAAAAACCTTAAAATTGATGTAGTCTCTAGACATCAAAATGAATGAAACTATAGTCCGGCTGTGGGCTGGACTCGAACCAGCGACTGATCCCTTTTCCAGCAGGAACGTTCGAATTGTAGTTCGAGTTGCGTTGGGATGGGAATGGGTGTCTGAGCTTAACCAAAAAAATCACTATGAATAATCGTACATAAAATGGAATCGTCATAGCTATATGTCTAATTAACTAGTTGTTATTGTGTACATACGAGTATACAGAGCTTTAAATTTTGGTAAGGAAATATTTTTTTTTAAATTAAATATTAAGATAGAAATTATAAATAAATCACAAAAACTGATGTCACCGGCAGGACTCGAACCCACGGCCTTTCCCTAACGGACTTTTTACATTGTTTCTCCGTTCAATGAAATTAACAGATCGGTTATATTATTATGTCACAAATACAAATATGTCATTATAACTACGAGTAAAGTATTTCTTTTAAAGTAAATCAAAGCCACGAGATTTCTTTGTATTCAATATGTGGACAACTTTCTGTAGGTACGTCCCACTGCACTAATTACGTAGGTATGATTTAACGTTACATGGGATTGTAAATTACAAATAAGTACAAAGTTACACCAATGACGATTATGACATAACAGTAATAGAATTAAATAATACAGTTATGATTTACTCGAAATTAAATAAAATTATAATATATTAATTGAGACTTTAAAATATAGATTACATTAAATATAATTTTAGTTTTATTTACAAGGTCTAGTAACAATCAGAGTTAAATTAAAATTTAATAAAATTCTAACACAGAATTTAAATATATAATAGTAATTAAATTCTCTGATTCTCACTAGCAGTTGCTTGGCAACTGGCAAGAACTTATAACTAAATAATTAATGGCATAAGAACTGTCGACTGCCAGTTTAATCACACGTCAGCTCAGATAGCACTTTCTTTTAAATTAGACGCCACATTTTAAATTTAAATTTAAATTAAATAAAATGTTATTTAATTACGAATATTGTAACATGGTTTTGTGCAAATTGGATGTAAAATGTCTTAAACGCAGCAGGTTGATAGATTTTTTATATTTAATAATATTATTATGGTGGTTTAATTTAATGTATGCAATAAACAACTAATGGTATCTACAATAGAGCTAAGGAAACTGTTCGGGCGTCTCCGCTAGACATCGGCCGTCATCAGGGACCGTTCGGCTCACCGCGGCGCTTGCGCATACGACCATACCACACACAACTCATTCGATCACGACGCAAGGCACACACTTGTTTGTTACCTACTTCTCAATATTAACGCCATATTATACACGGTCAAGAATTAATATACCAGTTATACAGTCCACTGAATTTTACTAACTGCTAGCTGAGCTTAGTAGGAACATAAATTAAATACATATTGTTATTAAAAATCAGTAAAAATGTTTTTCTACGAAAGAAGAAAATCATGAGAAAGTAATTACTTCCAACATGTTTTTTAGTATTATTTTATATAATACGAGTTGCAAAATCAATATTTCAACATACTGTTACGCTTGTGTGGTTGTTGAACGTTATAATTTTCGAATCAACTTACTACGTTTTAAAGAAGATCATTCCTTTAAGGGTGCTATTCCAATATGCAAGTCTTGCATGCAAGTATGACGTCACATTCACACCTTGCATACAAATTGAATAAACTTGTATATAACTTGTACGCAAGTTGCAATTGTTAGACAAGTCTTGTATAATGCGTCTTTATTGAGGCGTGACGACAGTATCAAATAATTAAAGATTTCACGATTTTAAGGGAAAATACATACTTAAAGTAATTAAAACACTGATTAACTTTAATTAAAAATTTTGGAATTTTTAAGATTTTCAATAAAATAAAAGATTACAATACTCCAATCCGGGTACTTTGACTGAAACAGCAATCAGAGCTCTGAGAACAGCAATGACGTCTTTATAGCTAAACTTCACTGTATGTTGTTGTGACTGACATGACGGTTCACACAAACACCAATTGTGCTGGGCCTGACGTCATAATGGCAGACCGGACGCTAATTTGCAAGCTGTTTTCGTACACTATTAAAAAAGGTTTTTCGTAAATAGTAACATTTCGAAAGATATTTCAAAATCTTTCGTCACGCCTACGCGCCTATTGAAATGACAAAGTGTATACCTAAATATTGGTATGTTTAGTTAGAAGTGATTGTCCCACCCGGACAGGTCGTCGGGCGGCGGCTCGTCGGCGTCGGGCGGGTACTGGTCGAAGTTGTGGGTGTCCACGGGAGACTTCACCAGCGGCGTCAGGGGCGGCTCCAGCGACCGGGACGCCAGACCCTCCCAGTTGAACCCGTCGAACCATCTGCGGGGCCAAGGTGAAATGGTTGGAGTCATAATAATAATTGAACGATCTATTTATTTATCACTGACAGGACTATAATCGCCAATAAGAGTGCTCTTGCGTTACGCAAGGCTTGCATGCAAGTATGACGCAAGCATTTGCAACTTGCATAGATATCTTGTGACGTCATACGAGAGTTGCATAATGGGACAACAAAAAATACTGCTGGTCTGGCTATAGAGCTTCGATATAGCCAACGGGTTGTGGAGGTCAGATGGCAGTGGCTTCAAGGAAATTATCGAAGTTCAGTCGCATCACAGTTAGACTGGAAAGACGACTCCAACTTGGTTGGGAGAAGCCTAATGAGATAAATGATAGTATCTTCGCTTATTTGACAAATTATATGTTAAAACCTTCCTCGAGGACCCCTATATCTATTAAAAACCACATCAAAGTCCGATGCGTAGTTTTAAAGATATAAGCATTATAGGGACAGAGAGACGGGAAACGACTTTGCTTTAATGTATGTTAAGATTCAAGATGACATACAATCAAGTCAGTATGTACTAGCCATGTAAGAAACATATAAGTGTGTATAATACTGACTTGTGTTTCTGTATCTCCGTGATGCCTCCCCGCTGGTAGCCGAGTCTCTCCGCAGGGTTGTCGCGGCACAGCTTCTTGATGAGGTTCGCGGCGTTCCTTGTGATGCAGCGCGGGAACTCCACCGCGTCGATTCCCTTCAGGATCTTGTTGTACGTCTTCATGGGGTCCGTGCCTGTGAACGGTGGCGAGCCCGTCAGCAACTCGAACATTAGGACACCTGGAATTTTATAATATGCAACTTTAATTCATATCTATACTAGTAAAGACTGTAATTTACAATCTTTAAATCCACTGAACTGATTTAGAAAATTCTGTAAATAATGATATAGAGCTGCATTATTCCTCAATGGTAACCTTATATCTCGGTAACATGCTTGTGGATTCAAGGTAAATACACGTAAGAGTAAGCGAGCATGAGACCCTCAAGGTTACTTTCGAACACAAGTATATTCTCCGCTAGGGAGAATTCTTCCTAGCGGAGAATAGTTCTTCGTGGAAACAGAAGTAATGGAGTTCGGAATAAAATTATACATATCAAGACAAATAAATAAAATTGAAGTGTCTGTGTGTAATTTCAAATTAACAACTTTTCACTAAATACATATGAAAGTAAATAAGGTAATTAAATGAAAATAAGAAACATATTTTAATTTTTTTGTCTATCTGTCTGTTTGGTCCCGCTAATCTCAGGAACGGCTAGACCGATTTTAACGAGATTTTCACTGGCGGTGGTAACTTAGACTACATTTTATCCCGGACCGACGCGCGACGAAGCCGCCCGACGAAGGCGTCCGCTTGTACATACATATAATCACGAGCGTGTAGGCAGAGGTGCATTGGAGTCTACAGACCCAATGTTGCCAGTGCTTCTGACAGTGCGTTTTAAGTTGCAGCACATATTCCTAAAGCGATGAACAATATAGGTAAACAATAGTCTAACTAACCTAAGGACCAGTAGTCAGCGCTGATGTCATGTCCCCTGTTCATAATGACCTCAGGCGCGACGTACTCCGGAGTGCCACAGAACGTCCACGTCTTGCGGCTCGTTTGCAATTTCTTTGAGAAACCAAAGTCCACCAGCTTCACGTAGCCTTTTGAGTCCAGCAGTAAATTTTCTGGTTTTAAATCTCTGTAATACGGCATAATTTTCAAGTTGTTGTGTACATTTGTGTTAATACAAGGAGCAAAATCCCTTTGGGCAATTTTAAATTCAATACTTATTATTAAGTCAACGTTTTGGAACTTCCAAACGAGATCATATTATTTTCACCCATATCATCGGTTTGTACATGTACGAGGATGGCCGAATGTAAACTTGATTATACATAAACCATGTTTTTGATCAAAAACCTAAACTAGTTCAGGTTTATGATACAATTTAAACTCGCAAACCGATCGACTAGTAGATTTGCTTGACGGGTGTGAGAATTTTTTTTTTTGGAACAGCTTACGAGATATACGCCAGCACATTACATAATCATCTTAAGCTTAAGTGTTATAAATTCGGTGCTATTTCAATTACAAGCTGCCACGGCATGCATTGAGAAGCAAATTATAGAGACATACTCGTAGATTAGTCAAAACAGAAAATTTACAATACAAAAGAAAGGTACAATAAATTGTGAGACGTTGAAAAACTAAATTAGGTATATTAGGTATGTGAGTAACTAGTAATTGTGGGATGGGTTTAGGATGAGGTATTTAAATTTAACTAACGTTTGCTCAAAGATGTCCAAAGTGCGCCCGTTAGAGCCCCTAAATAATGGTGTTTATTAGAGAAACGATCTTGGTTATGCCTATTTCATAAGTGATTATAAAATTATATGAAATATTGAAGTTTAGAGGGGCTCGAGGCTAGGGGACAACCGACAACCGACCGTGGCTCACACACACACACTAACACATGGCAGAGGTTAAACCTGATTTTACCATAAACCTGCGACAAATACGTACCTATACATTGGCCAATCGGTTTCTTACCTATAAATTATATTTCGTGAGTGTAGATAGTGGAACGCTTCAACCACGCAAGCTGTATAGAATCTCGTCGTTGGATCATCGAATTGGCCTGAAAAATAATAAAATTGTATTCAGCAAACATGATTCACTACTACAAATATTTCTCCTGAATCACTGTATTCGCTAAATTAGTATTAATTAAGATGCTAATGATTCAGAATGAGAGTATAAAACCTTATTATGAAAAATTGCCCGCATGAATAAATTAAAAAAAAAAAATGAAACTAAGTTTACTGATCCGGTTCAGTAGTTATAATGTATAGAAAATTACAAACAAATTTTACATAATACGTATAGATGAAATATTATTCCTTACCGCGATCTCTTAGTATAGTCCACAACTCTCCACCAAGGCAAGTTTCCATCAGCATATACAAGTATTTACGGTCTTTGAACGTCTTGTATAACTTCACGATAAATTCGCAATTCATTTCGGACATTATCTCTTTTTCGGACATGATGTGTTGTTGCTGTCTCGTCTCAACGATCTGGGCTTTCTTCATCTGCTTCAGGGCGAAGGATCGACTGGAGTCGTTCTGTATTTGTACTAATTCCACTCGGCCGAAACCACCGATTCCCAGAGTTGCGATAATTCGGAGATCTGTTAAACGCAAATTAGCGAATTCCTCGTTTAATCTGAAAAATTAAATAAAAATATCATACTAAATAGGATATGTGTTATGAGTACAGTTTTAATAAATTCGACCAAAAACGCCGAAATGAAACCATCCGTAGTTTATGATTCGTAGTTTTATGATTAACTTGTCGTGCGTTTTTGTAAGTCCCAGCGTACGTACAGTAGGTTCCTACGTTCTGAGTGTGGTGTGTTAAATCAGCAGTCACAAAATTGTGCTAATATTATCTCTACAAAATAGTTATTATATCAATACGATATAAGAAAGGTGTCCTAATTCATTCATTAGCCAGGTAAACGACTACGTTTCTGATGACTGACAACTTTCATAAGTCATACTACTTTCAGCACCACTTTGTTTGTAGGTGCGTACTACTTTCAGCGCCTAGTATTTGAATACACAATTGATTGACAGAGACTTCATGCGCTACTCTAAAGTTAAATTAGTTAGGTACTCATAAATAAAGCTACATAACTTTTCTATAAACCTGAATAATAGAGACATCTTAAAATTGATTACTTTTACAGTCAGAGTCTATAATTAAGACTTCAAGATGAGCCTATTGTTTACATGCTAACATTACAATTTGTAACGTAAAAACGCGGGAAATATACATATCTTACCTCATATACCTCTCGATGTCACACCAACATCATTGAATGTTAAGGGAAAGTTAATAACCTATTTGCTAAGTTGAAACACATGAGTAGAAAGTTTCAAATTAATTTTCTTACGTTTTAACACTTACCAAGCTATTGAATCCATGTTGTATGCATCAAAAAGAGATAATACAAAGAGTGAAATCATAGGTTAAGTATATTGCTACAGACATAATTATTTTAGTTCTTTTACTCAAGTAAAACCTCCTACAATAGACCTTGCAATAATGTATTGTAATATTATTGTAGTCGAGTTAGATTGAATTGATGTGAACTTGACATAATTATAAAACTCTCATGGAATTGGGACACACTAATTATAATGAAACATTAGGTATAGTATAAATTAGGTATTATAATATTGCTTAGTATTTAAGATAAACATATTTGAATTTTTGCAATTTGGTAGGTAGGTAAGTCATTTATTTGAAGGCCTGTGACTGTTATTTTGTAAGGTATTTTTTCTTTTATTATTGCAAAAATCTACAGAATCAAGTAAAGTTTTTTAACAGCTGAGCATGTTTTTAACATTGGTATGAAAAATGAATTGAAAAATGAATTGAAATGATTATTTCACAATATGAATTGCAAAAATTATAGTCTTGGACTGAACGAGTAACTGGTCTCTTTACAGGAGGAACGTTATACCAATTGACACCGCTAGCCAAAGATTTCAAGTGCGACTAAAAACGGAATGTGTCTTACATGAAATAAACCAAAATTAAAAGGTCTTACCTTGCTCTGCTTTCTCCTTCGTCCTTATACTTGGTACGGATCTCGTCGAGGGTCGAGATCAACTGGTTGAAGGTCTCCCTGTCGATGACGAGACACGTTGTGCCTTCCGGTGAATCGCAGATAATGTTAGCCGTTCGAAGATCGTCTCTGAAACATTAAAAAGTTTCACTTTATTCCAAAAGGTGAATCAAAAACTGTCATTTCTGGAACTACTGGTTCATACCCAGGGTTACCCCGAAATTAAGTTAAGAAAATTAAATCTAATCTAGAAGATTTTTTCAAAAGTTAATTAATAAAGGTTTATAAATAAATAAATAAATAATAATAAATATGTTAGGACAATTCACACAACGCCATCTAGTCTCAAATTAAGCAGAGCTTGTGATATGAGTACTAGATAAACTGATATAAATACTTTTATACATTTTTTTTTTGTAAATACATACATATTATACATAGGAAACACCCAGACTTCGGTACAAACGATGTGTCATCACACAAAGTTTGTCCCGATCGGGAATCGAACCCGAGACTCCGGCGTCGAAAGCGGATGCCGTAGCGACCACGCCACCGAGTCAGTCACAGTTTATTTTTAACTAGCGGACGCCCGCGACTTCTTTCACTATCAAAAGGAATAAACTTTTCCCGTTTTTACAAAAAAAAATCCTTGGTGCTCGCCGTTCCTATAGGCCGTAGTGTGATGTTATATATATATGTATAGCCTTCCTCTACAAATGGCCGATTTAAAACAAAAGTATTTTTAAATTCGCATCAGTACCTTCCTAAATAGTCCCTGTCACCTGAAAAAGCGCCAACAAACAAGCTAGAAAATAAGGTACCTATAGGCCGATTAAACAAACAATAAAAAAGTATTTTAGACGTGTGACAATATACTTAGTCCGAGAGCCACGACCATGACTCATGGTCTACGCAGAAATGACATAAATAAACAGATGATGACAAAACCGCCTTGACGTTACCATTCATAATGTGCTTTAGGTACCTACATACAATAAGTGTCCTTTAGAGCTAAATAACCTTTGGCATAACATAATTTGTTTATAAAATTGAGTCATTACTTGCATAAGTATTGGAATGAACTTGAGTGATTGAACGAACTGATGATTAGTCGTAGGTAATGTAATTAGTAGAACAAACATAAAGGTTTATGATGAAATAGAATGAATAGAACATGATTCCTTATTTCCCTTGGTTACGCCATATAATGCGTGAACGTCTTGACCGATTTCGCTAATTCTTTTTTGTGTTCGTTATTATCAGGAGAAGGATCTTATGGAAGAAAAGAAAAAGGGCGGAACATTTGAAAAATTAATGCCGTACGAAGTTCGTCGAGACAGCTAATTTTAATTTTTTTTTTCCACTGAGGTCAATATGACAGGTCAAAATATGGAATTAGATAAATATTGGCCAGTTTTAAACAAACTGCGATCGAAATATTTAAGTTTGCTAATGACAATCGCGCATTTACGCTGTCTGTGGTGCAGTTAACTGTAACGACAGTGTTTTTTCAAGAATACCACTATTGCAGGCTATTGCCTTAAAAAAACGATATCCTACTATTGTAGGATATCGTTTTTTTTAAGTAGTAAGTAGTAGAATATCGTACCTTCTCATATAGAAAATAATAACCTGATTAGAAATAATATGCCGGTGGGTAGAGAGGAGACTTTTAGTGGTAGAAGGTTTGGTGGTCAATTTTATATACGTTTCAAAGCGCTGATACTTTAGGTAGACTGATAAAAACCCCAAAGTTAATTCGTTGATCTTTAAGTTAACTAAAAGTTGCTCTCGTTTTGGTTCTCATAAAAATCTATGTTTGACGTCGGCTAAATGCACAGATAATTTCAAGAGACAACGACAAAGGTTTCATTGTTTGACACAAAAACCAACATCACATTTAAACATAATTTCTCACGGAGTCACTCTTGCAGGTTATTTAAGAAAAAAAAGTAATAAAACTTAATTGTCACCTAGTTTTAACATCATAATTTAAATAAAAAGTCTGTTATATACATTGTCATCTTTAGCTCCATAATTAACACATTGATTAAACACAGAATTATCATTCATTTACTTCGAAATTATCTATCCTATATTTTTCTACGATACAGACTAAACAGACTAAACTTAGCAATCAATGAAGCTTAACCTTTATTTAGAAAGAGAATCAAACAATGACAAAATTTTATGAAACTTGTTGGGTGATAAATAACTTGCTTATGAATCTCAACACACATTCAGTAAAATATCTCGGATTTAAGCTATAAATAACTAGCGTATACCCTCGGCTTCACCCGCTTGACAATGATGACAATTATGTACACAAAAACCTTCCTCGAGAACCACTCTATCCGTTGATTGAAACCGCATCAAAATCCGTTGATGAATGAAATGATAGTTTTGCCAAAATATATCACTCACCCTTGTAAAGCCTTTTCACCGAAGAAATCGCCTTTCGTAAGAGTTCTAATGAATTTTTCAACATTGCTATTCGGTGACTTCTGGGTTACTTTCACCTGAAACACAAATTAATAATTTGCTAAGATTTGGTCACATGGAAATCAAATTAAAAACGTATAGCTATAATTTTTATAAGTAATTTAGTAGGTATGCAAATTTATTCCCAAATAATTTTGCAATATGAATCACAAAAACTATAGTCTTGGGCTGAACTCGAAACAGCGACTGTTACCAACTGACCAAGACACGACTAGCCAATACCTCTAATATCGAGATCATATTGTGTGAGAGGCTCGTGGTCTAGTGGTAAACAAAAATGTTAACACATTGCAACGATTAAGCAACATCGAGTAAGACCGGTCTTAGGATGGGTGACCATTTCTTTAGACATTGATACACCCTCGTGTCTTGGAGAGCACGCAGCAGGCAGTTGTTAAGGGTAGTTGGAGCCCTAATCGGTAGTTAGACCGACCGGGCGGCGACCGGTCTACGGAACTTCGATATCGCCCATGGATTGTGGAGGTCAGATGGCAGTCGCTTCACGTAAAATATCTAGCTTTTAGTCTGATAAATTTACTAACTGACAGTAAAGGGGATGGAAGACGTACGGAATTAAGTAGGTACGCAGTTTTTAAGATCACAAACTGACTCGATTATCAGTCTGTATGACGATTAACGCAAGCGGTTTTAAAATACGCGTAGTTACCTCGGTGACACAGCGGAAAAAGGTCGTCGAGTTAGAGTTTACGGTCTACGCGTATTTACTCGTACGTCTTATGGATAAAGGTGACCCCGGCGTCATATCACTTAATCGTCAATAAAATAATTTAGCGAATATTGCGTTAATACTATTTTGCAGTTAAAGCAATACCAACATTTACTGCATCCTCTTTCGATAATATTTGGCAATTTTATTAATAAAATTACGAAATAGAAACTTATTTAAGTAACATTTAGTCGTTTAGTTTTGGCTTTACGTAACGAGATTAGGATTAAATAAAACATTATAAACGTCAAAGTGATGTGTAATAAATAATACAGAAACAAGTCTGGTGAGTTTATTACCCATAAAAATGTGAAAAGTTTAGATTTCAATTGAAAGTTGTAGTTGTTCAGAAAGAAGAATTCAAGTAGGTGTACGTACAACACAGGAGCTTAAGAGTAGGAACGACTAAACACCATGAACGGCTTAGTCACGCAGGCAAATTCCGTTCCGTAATTAACTTTGATCATTGATAAGAGAATCCGTCAATTCTTATGCTTCAAATAAAGAAAAAGTATGCAATATTAAACTTTCAATACTTCAGATTCAATGGTTCATAAATAACAAAATATTTGCATTTTATAGGTCTCTATCTCATTTTCGTTTATGTCTATTTTATTTTTCTTACGTTAACTGATTAATTGTTCAAAATGTAGACCATTGTTTTCAATGGGTGCGCCAAAGTTCACCTAAATTTTCAACTCCGAAAATTGGAACTCCGAAAATGTTCTTCCTAACATTTTTCATCCTAACAATCACAATTCCTAACTACTCTGTCTCTAATGTTTTAATTCCGAATCATTCAACTTCATAATGTCGGTAGTAATAAACATCTATTATACTATTATTTCTTTTCCTATATTTTGTCAACATAACCATCTTTTACACTATTATTGAAAGTCATACCTTTTTTGTTTAGATTTATTTTTATTAGTAATAATCAGTATTATTTACATTAATTTTGCGTAACTTTTACGGACTTTTACAGAAACGAATCGGTCATATTTATAGTTCTTGGTTTAGGTTAGGTTAGAATTGTGACCACACAACGCACGAGCCGAGCGAGCGAAGCGAGCGTGCCGCGGTAGCGGCCGGCGAAGTGCCAGAAACGAATCGAAAACGAAAAAGGTATAAAAACGTTAGGATAAAAAACAGTAGGAGCTTTAATATTGTATGTTAACGATTTTATTGATAACAATTTTCGGAAACATGAGTGTTATGAACATCGACGGTAGCACTACAAATAGTATGAATAAAAACTTTAGGAAGAAAAATTTTAGGAGGAGTGATCATTCGGATTACAAATCGTTATGAAGAACAATTTCGGATAAAGAACTTTAGGTGAGTCAATATGGACCCGTTTTCAATACATAGCTGGATTCGAGACCTCAAGGATCGTACTGCATTCAATATTACAATGTTATTGATTTCATTTAGAATATTCTCCAAAGAACGTTTCAAGTCATCAACTGTTTCATACGTGTCTTTGTAAATTTCGTTTTTAACATACCCCCAGAGAAAGTAATCTAAGTAATCTAGTACTTATGAATTTTATTAAAATTCCAAATTTTCCTTAAATTTGCCGTATATCATTACTTCGCAGAATTTGATCCTTAACACTATCGTATGGTGTAATAATAAAGGGTGTGTTTTTTTTCAAAATCAGTGGGTTCGATTCCCAGCTAGGATTATTGGTTTTCCAAAAATCTAATGATGAGGTTTTCAGTTTCATCAAATCGGGCTCGTGACTCATTTGAGCATTTTTCGCTATTCCTTATAGTTTCGGATTTGGTCATCCAAGCCCTTTTCAAAAATTCACCTGTATACAATAAAAAACAAACTCAATTTTGCGGTTCGATCCCTAGATTCGATTACTGTACCAACCGCAAATAATAAGTATGTCGTAGGTTACGTCACCCGTAGTGGAGTTCACTAAGGGGCGCTGCACACGGCTAAGATACTATAATATTTTATCTTAAGATACAATATCGCTCAACAGCTATACATAATAAATCAGTAACTGGTGATCAAGAAAGCTATAACACGCAGGCGGAGCTGCGGGCAACAGCTAGTGAAAAATAACTTATGACCAAAAGAGTTCAATGAAGCATCAACACAATTGAAGTTATATTATTCATACGTTAGTGTACAAATTTAATTTAAAAATAGAACTGCTTACTTAGAAGGCCATAATAATAATGAACAAATAGCTCCAAGAATAATATATTTATATATATATATATATATTATTGAATACAGATTTATACGAAGAAATCACTTGATTTAATCTAAATTTAAAACAGCTCTCGGACTAAATTTAGGGCAACGGAAACGGTATTCTAAACCCAATATTTACTGTCACAGGTAGAAAGTTCCATCTAAAACACCGATGCGATAACAGCCGCAACCTCATAAAACTTAGTGTTATAACTACGAAATGGTAGTCATCTGAGTTCACAAGGTCACCGACACGTGAAATTTAGTCACACTTCAAAGAAATCTTAGCGATGAGGATTTAATATAATTTTCTTAGAATAGTCACAATTACAGCCGGTCAGTTAGGTGCAACTATTTGAAAGTTGTTCAGAGATAAGAATGATAAAATGCAAAAATAATAAAACAAAGAGATTACAGGTACCTATGTAACATTAGTCCTTGCTCTTGAAATTTAGGTTAGAGAAAAGTCTCAAAATTAGTGGCAGAATGAGGGTGTAATTCCCCTCGCATATACAAACATAATTTTATTTGGACATATCGTATAGAGTTTTAGTACCTACTGTATTTCCCACACTATAATTTATTTTACGAAATATTGGATCAAGTCCAGATTAATTATGAATTAAAAATTTGGTAAGTTTATATTTCACGTTATTGTTTTGAAACTTCTCAAGATAATATTTTGTAAAAGTGATATCATTGCTTAAAAAGACAAAACCACTGTT
Organism: Nudaria mundana; assembly: GCA_963556515.1. Classification (NCBI taxonomy): domain Eukaryota; kingdom Metazoa; phylum Arthropoda; class Insecta; order Lepidoptera; family Erebidae; genus Nudaria; species Nudaria mundana. The sequence continues at coordinate 8,122,167 of OY748305.1, read as the reverse complement.
GAAATTAACAAATAAATCAAATGAGCGAAATTGCAATATTACTTCATTGTTCATTTGAGTATTTCACAGGGTTAAAAATAATAATGGCAACGTTTAAAGTAAGATTAAACCCGATATTAGCAGATTTTAAATTGAATATAATTAAATGCGTACATAAAAATAATATAAATGTGAAAATTACTCTGTTCGTTAGTTGCATTTTCATGACTCACCGACTGAATGGATCGTCATGAAATTAGACACTTTGTTGAATGTGATGATTTCATAATAGTCCAACAGATTGTTCAGTCTGATGTTCCGTGTTGCATATTTGGAGTCGATTGGTTCTATCGAGTAAAGAAACCGAGTGACGATGCAGTGATGTCACAATTACGCAATCAAGACAGTGTATCAAATTTGAAATACGATACGTACGTAGTTTCCGCATCCAAATTTTTTTATACTTTAACTGCTAATTGAGCCATGACGACTGCTAATTGCTTGATGTTACTTCTATTTATTTTAAAACAGATCCAGAAAATTTATAATCCCGAAAAGAGAATAGAATGTAATATAAAAAAAGTAACAGTGTATTTTGAGAGACGTTTGTTAAACCCAAATTTTGCCAGTCACTTTACTGAACCCACCCATTTGCCGTTTTCGGCTCTTACATTTGTTAGAGACTTGAGAACTTGTGCAAGTAAGAATGTCGTGGGCCCAGACAAGTTGAAAGGGCACCTTAGCATCTTCGCAGGGGTTTAAAATCGCACATAAATTATATTCTATTGAAAACTGATTTATCATATACGAGGGTATTCACTTTCTCTCATTAATAAAGAATCTATTGAATATGAGGACGATATGATATTGATTCTGGTGAATATTTCACAATCAAATGCATAGAAAAGAGACAATGAAATTGTTGAGAGAATGAAAGTGCTACAGACAGATAGTTTCCCACAAGAGAATCTGACCTGACATTATTGTACGTACAACACTTGCGCTATTCATAATTAGTACGATGACCTTGTGGCTACAATAGTCGGGTATTTGGCCTCTTATTTCTCTGTGCCATACAAAAATTGATTGACGCAAATATTGTTAAATTCGTTAAAGCCATGACGATCAGACGGAAGCATTTTCACATTCACGACATTTAAAAAAGAAATACATTGGTTGAGCAAAAGCAAATCACTGCACATAAATACTATGTAATAATAGCCAATTATAAAAATGATTTTAAGTCAACTAGTGCGTTAAAAGGTATTAGCCAAAACATAAGGTAATTATAGAATTATTTATTTTTTATTTTTGATATTCAACCATTCGGAACCAACTAGTTCAATAATAAATGCTTAAGGAGATGTAGTTCTAAATGCCAAGGTGAACTTCTTGCAGTCACCGTCACCGGTTTAAACGTTATACAACTCACTGCAGTACAAAGAAAATGTAATTTGAACGTTTAATATACTATTACGGATGTTGAAATAAATCAACAATCGTAGCAAACGGAGTTATAGAAAGTTTAAAAGCAATTCTTAGCAAATTGATAAATTGGTTTTAATTTCTACGACTTCTGGTATTGATAAAACTACAGCAGTAAATAAAAGTACTTATTCGCATAAATTTTAACACTAAATGTCAAAGAATAGTATAAATTATATGAGAACTAAGCGTTAAGGAAATAGAAAAGGCCAAACTTCCTAGTTAGCTAACTCACACAGCAAGTGAAGACATTGTTATTTAGTATTGAGTCATCAAAAGTAATATTTTGAAAGCAGCATTTAATTCAATGACGAAAGGAAGAATTGTGTTTACAAAATAAAGTGTTGGTCCAAATATAAAAACCACGTATTCCCAAAGTGGGCAGTTGAAAGTTATGTCAAATGAAAGTAAAAACTTTCGTGTTTTAAGTACTCATGTTTATGTATGTATATTCCTATCATTGTTGTTTTTAAAACTACATGTCATCGTTATAAACGATGACAAAATAATGAACGTTAGTTAATGTATAGATATCGAAAATGATATTAAAACAAGAAAAAAATGCTGTCGAAATGTTAAGATAAAAAATAACAGTAGGTAACTTTAATCACCGCATTAGAAAGTCGTTAAGATAGGAAGCTAACAATTTTATAATAAACTCGTTCCGTACACGAGTAGCGTGTTCAATTTAAGATTGTTTACTATTTTTGTAAATGTTCGTTATTAAGACGAGTTGACCTCGTAGTCATTAATGTAGTATTACTTCAACTATTCAGAGGGATTTCCCAAAACCTTTATTTCGTGAATTCTAAATTATCGAGAAATATAAAGACACCTAAAGACCATCGACGGCAAAAGCACGGGAATTTGCATGTTGTGACAATTCCAACAGGAAAATAAATCATGTTGGAGGTTGAAGTAAGAGTCATGAAAACAAGTGGTTATTAAAACCGATGAAGCACATAGAAATTCAGTGTAACTATTATATACTACATTAAGGGCACCTTGTTTTTGGCCAAATATTTTATCAGATTGGTCTTGAGCTGATTGCTTACCTGTCCTTTGGATATTATGAAGAAGGTGTCACCACGAGCGCCTTGTCTGACGATAAAATCGCCATTCTGGTAATGAGTCTCCTCAAGTACATCGGAGATTTTGATAAGTGTATCTTCTGGCAGATTCTTGAATATCGGCACGCTGTAGGACAAGGAAATAAATGTTAATATTTTAATATCAACCTTTTACCGTTTCAGGTTCTAAATTCTAATAATTATTTACGATATATTTACGACCTATAGAATTTGGAGGAATTAACATTTATACAAAGTACGAATATTTTTGATTAAGGACATCGGTCGTGCCCATTACTGTTTCGGGTACAGAATGAAAAGATAAGAGTCAATCTTATGTTTTCTTTCGTAGGGATTGTGTGTAAAGCGAAAACTTGTATCCAAGACTGTTACTGTAAATACATTGGAAATAATTTGGTACAGAATAACATACTATGAATAACGCTTTAAAATTAAAAAAAACACGTTAAAAATTGCCACTAAATCCGACTTCAAATTACAGAAATGGGACCAAATTGAATGTGGACGACTTGGAAAGTAGTAGCTTTCAATAAAAAAAAATACCAGAGACGGTTCACCGTGTCCAAAGAGGTAACAAACATTAAAAAAAAACATACAGATGAATTGAGAACCGCCTCCTTTTTTAGAAGTCGGTTAAAAATAGGCAATTCCATCATAAGGGACAGTCGACATTACCGTTCAAACCAATAATGGTTCAAACACATCGTTGACACAAAGATAGTTAAATTATAGATCTTACAAGTTAACGCTTGGGCTAAAAGGGTTTAAATTAGATAATTATCAGCAAGAAAGATATTGAGTAGTTCACTCGCACAATAGTTCCAGAAGTAAACTAAAAAAACGGCTAATAACTTAACCTTGACACCGATTTTATACAAGAAGTGCGTATTGATTGAAGCACGAATGATTGCAATAATAATTTGTGCGTTAAACGAATATGGACTATGCAAAATTATGAATAATGATTTAGATTTCTATGATGGATATTTATTTTAGTTATAATGTTTTATTAAGTACTTAAAACGATGTACTGTGGTGGTGGTTCTAACACTAACCTTAATAATAGAGCGATCTAGAAATTTATACTTCAGCAAAAATTTGATTATATCGGTACCGGTACAGAAGAAATATAGTATCTTCAACTATCTTTTGTGGTACCGGCATCATCGTGGCTTAGTCGCATTCCCCTTGTTAGGGAAAGGTCGCAGTTTCGATTCCGTCCGATGACATTTGTTTTTGTGAGTTTTAATAATAATTTCTATCTAAATATTTAAAAATAGTAAACGCAAACGCATTGCTTTCAGAATATACGAATCTTAAATATGGTTTTATTTCCAAAAAGTAATTTTTTTTTTACAATAGGTATGAAATAAATAAACACCTGCGGAACAACCAACTATTAAATTGAAGAAGGCCACTGGCAAAATTACTTATATAGTCGGGTCAAAAATAATGTCAAATTGATTATGTTATTATATAGTTAATTATTATGTTCTAATACTGTAGCATTTTTGCAACATTTTGATTATGTCAAATAAATGTGCCAAAGGTCTGACGGTTAGAGATACGACTGCATCAGATTCTCCAGTTCATTGATATGCAATATCATCGATCTTATCTCAAAATTTAGTCTATTAGATTTATAGTCCTAAATTGCTTTCTAATAAAAAAATAAAATAAGGTGATTACATATTTGCAACACAGCCAGCATTCTGGGAACCTTCCCAGTCGGCAATGACGCGGAGGATTTTTTAAACGATATTTTTTAATGTAAATGTTTTTAGTATATAATTATGTATATTTTATTGTTAATTAAAATAAGTAATCTATACTATCATAATATTTTTTATTATTATATTATTACGTATTTTGATGCGGTTTTCACCAATGGATAGAGTGGTTCTCGAGAAAAGTTATTGTGTACGTAGTAATTTGTCAAACGGCATCTGCTAATAATATTATAAAGCTAAAAACTTTATTCGGGTAAACGCGCTAATCTCAGGAACTACTGGTGCGATTAAAAAAAAACTTTTCTTGTTGAAAAGTTAATTTATCGGAGAAGGTTATATACTCGTATTATGACATAAGGTTACAGCCAATAAAAGCGGAGCAGCATTGAGAAATGTAGAAAAATAAGAATTCCATGCGAATGAAATCTCATCATGTTTGTTAAAATAATATTGTTCGATGTCGTAATTATGAAATTACGCAACAGATTGAACAACAAAAACGTGTAATTACGAGGGTACAGTAACGTGTCTATATTGACACAATAATATTTTGACTGACAGAGTATTGACCGTGAAAGATTGTATGATTGCAGCAATTTTTGTTCGCACTCTCTGTGGCGTACAGTTACAAAATGTATTGTTGTTTGTCGTATACAGTTGATGACATTACAATCATGCGAGTTTAATTGTCCGATAAGTGCATGTTGCAGCACACTGTGCAGTGTGTAGAAACCATAAAATTTAAATCAATATGGTAGACATTTTTGTTTTACACCAACAATGATGTTGAAACTAAATTAATGTAGTAATTTCTTCACATAACAGAATTCCATCAACTCCTTAGTTTTTACAGAAGAGTACCTAACACGCAAAGACGATTTAGATGATTTGTTTCGGAAAACAAGGGGTCCCATAGTCAGCGATTTTTGCGGGTAGTAGACATAGTTGTTTCTATAACCATAACGGGGCGAGCATAACCATGCTCTCTCCCTATAATTTATTGGAAGTAGGAACAAGTAGGAATCTTTCAATAACCCACACCAACTTTTTTTTGGATATTTTGGTGTAGAACGAGACATTGATTCAGTATCCTTAGCACGGAGGATAGACAATGAAAGAGTTCGAACGGAAGACTTCCGTTCTTTGTCATTTGTGGTTCATTACTGTACATTGCGGCCGATCGTAGCCGCATTCGGCCGATGTGACTAAATATCAGAGTACGGGAATGTATGCTACATTGACTGCGTCAGACGCGATGCACGGGAATTAACCTTTCGGGTGACGTAGACCTCTGAAGTCGTTTATGTATGGTGGTTAAGATGCCATGTCATCATCATCATATCAGTCACACACAGTCCACTGCTGAACATAGGCCTCTCCCATAGACTTCCAGAATGACCGATCTAAAGCAGCCCGCATCTAGCGCTTCCCGGCGACCTTGATGAGGTCGTTCTTCCACCTGGCCGTTGGGCGTCCTACACTACGTTTGCCCGTACGCGGTCGCCATTCCAGAACTTTTTTGCTCCATCGGCCATCTGTTCTGCGCGCTATGTGTCGCGCCCACTGCCACTTCAACGAGCTAATCCGCTGGGCTACGTCGGTTACTTTTGTTCTCCTACGGATATCATCTTTTTTGACGCGATCACGTAGGGAAATACAGAGCATAGCCCTCTCCATAGCTCGTTGAGTGACTTTGAGCTTGTTTAGGAGACCTATAGTGAGGGACCACGTTTCAGATCCGGAAGTCATCACTGGTAACACACACTGGTTAAAGACTTTCGTCTTCCATGAAGATGCCATGTAATATGTAGGTATAGACGCCATATTATGTTTACCTGAACGGATTTTAATAATACTATATCTAAAGATTCAAAATAGAAAAGAAATCGGAAGTAGGAACTTTATGAAGTACCAACCTTATTATAACAAAAACCAATATTGTTCACACACGCGATAAATAGTTATATAGCTACATCGGCAAGTATTTATAGCAACCTTGTTGAGTGGACAAAAACTACGTAGTCATTTATTTTAACGAACTGGAAACGGAAAATAATAAGTTTAAAAAAAATAATTCTAATTATCGTTGAAGACTAAAAAAATATATGCTTTCTACAGACTGATTTCATGAAATAATATTTTAACAGTTATAGAATGATTTCGTTTTTTATTAACGGTAGTTAGTAGTTGGATTAGGTATAGCTAACTCAGTTATAAACCGTAAATGTTTGATATTTTGATATTATGTTTAGTGATTAATAATCCTGACAGCCAACCCGTGTGCTGTAGGTTTGATTCTCAACTAGTCAATCCATAGTATTGCTGCTGAAGTTCTTTATTGAATATTGACTTATAATAATAATATGCAAAAGTATTATGTAGATAGGTATGTACTTATTATAGAATGTATTGTTAAGTACATAATTTCTCACTTTCTCGTATCCATATTCGCCACCCATTCGGTTTAAAGCGAAGGTAAACATGTAATAAATACCTACCGTAGGTACATAGCTACCTACTTTAATTTTAAGCAACTTAAAAAAATGATTAGTTCATAAAGTTCGGTTGCATAATTTTTCTTTGTTCTACTCTGTTCTTTGAATTTCATAGATTCAATAAATAATAATCACAATTACTTATTTAACTCGCGGTTGAAGTGTTTATTTAGGTATTATCATTGCAACGCGGTAGTCAGTAATTATGTATTGTATTGTCTTGTCAAGGAACATTGATACACATTTATCTGTTTATGTAATTACTCAACAATAAAATATCTAGAACGTCTTAAAACTATTCGCCGTTGGTTGAGTAACATAACCTACGTACTTATTACTCACTTATTACAGACACACACGTAACTTACCGTACATGTGTTCTTCTTTTTTTAAAAACGTGGCTCCATCGCTGGTCATCGATGATTTCGCCAATGTCAAGGTAATGCTTGATTAGTTGATAGTCCCGCAAAGAAGAACTAGTTATTCCTAACTAGCTCCAGGTGCAGGACAAGAAACGTTGTTCGGTATGTGAGTGTCTGGAAACCACCAGTCCGCGCTCAGCAAAAATCGAACACCGTACAAGAGTTACCACCATCTCTTAAAGCAGTATTAGTATATTAATGTCACTTCACTGTCACTATCAAGACGTCCATAAAGTAACATTATAATAGGACTTGGATTTATGACGAGCGCGTGCCTTTTAGGTTACCTCTGGCGCTGGGCATAAATCCAGGCCCAAACACTCAATTGCAAACCAAACAACGTTTCCTTGTCCCGCACTGCGAACTAGTTCAGAGTTAAGCGGTGGCCTTACCCATCGCGAGGCCCCGGGCGGCAGTTCTTTGCGAGGCCCCTTTTTCATACTGCGGCCCAATGCCTCGGCCGCCCCTACGTCCATTGCTGGGGGCCCCAGGTACGCACTCGGAAGTATTGCGGACTTTGGCCAACTATGTGGCCTTTGTCTGGAGTTGGGTGGGGTCTTATCCCGCATCATTGGGGTCGGGTTTTACCCAGCGTCGTCGGTAAGTAAATGTGCTTTCTGCGGGGCTTTAGCACTGCAGCTGACCGTAGATGAGTCTGCGGCGCCCTGGCCACCGACTTTCGAACTCAGCAGGGAGGGTACGCTCCCTCTCCCTCTCGGCTGCCACCTTCGCGAGCATACCATGCTCGAAGAAGGACACGGCCACGCTCCACCTTCTCCCGCTGGAGACCACGGCTCAAAGCATGGTTTTCACTGAGAGGGTATTTACGCCTAGTACCCACGACGAGGTCCCATCGCTGACTTGCCCACGCTGAGCGCTCCACAAGCGTGTGGAGTGCGGTGCTTTCGCCGGAACCCTCACAGTGTTGACACTGGAACGTGTCCTCAAGATGGATCCGGTCACCGTGCCGCCTGTGTAGCCACCCGTCCATAATCGGTCCTACCGCTGCGATGGTGGTGGTTCCCCACCGTGGTTGATAAAGTCGCACCTTCCATGTCTTCATGAGATCCTGGCGGAGTTGGGAGCGATGAGCCTCAATTTCTCAAGATGCAGGCCTGTGGACCCGCTTCAGAACCCCCTTGAGCCATTGAAACAATGACGCAAATGCTCTTGATTCTACGTTCTATGGAGGGGTTCCGGCTAAGAGACATGCATCCTCTAAGGAGATCGTGCGTTACCCTCTTAATATCTTGCCAGACCGCTGAAGACCTTTCAACAGTCTGTTTAAAACAGCCATGTTGTTGGCCGTTAATATGGCTGCCCATACCGTGGCGTATAAGGCCATAATCCGACTCCGTAACCAGGGACATACAGCGAGGCCCTTTCTCTTTCTTGAAAATTAAGAGATGCGAAAATAGATAGGTCTGGTTGTTGTAGGGTACACGGTACAGTATAGACTTTGAATTCATTGCAAGCAAAATAATTCCAGGGTGGTATGAGTTCAATTAGGTATATTTTGAATAAATGAAATTGTTTACTAACTTCAGTTTAATTTATCGTTATATTATAATCTTAATAAATAACTAAGGATAAAATCAAAAAATAATAAATCTATTTTTTTTGCTTGGGTCGTTGCGCGAGGCCCCTGCAAGCTAACAACTAGTTCTACTGTGCAGAAAAAATCAAGCATTACCTTGACAATGGCGAAATTATCGATAAACGATGGAGCTACGTTTTTAAATAAGAAGAAAAATAACATTATACTCGTAATAATACTGCTTAAAGACATGTGATGTCAACGGCATGTGTTTGTACTTCGTACAGGTACAAAAATTATATTAAAAAGCTTCCGTTAGAGATTTACCTGCCCTATTTAGATGTAGCTTTCTGGGGAACAGCCCTTTATATTGACGACTAAAAGTGGTTCGAGCGTAAGTCTCAACATGTCGTGCCTAAATAGTCATACCTACTAAGACGTCAATAATAAAGTTATTTGATACCTGTTGTCATGGCGTAACTTAATCTCTTAAGTATGTCGATGCAGGAGCTGCAACCTATGTACTTTTCGAGGAAAACCTGGGTTGGCTACTGAGATCAACAAATACAAACTAATTATGAACTTAAAACCATTCCAGTCGCCGATAATGTGCAGAAGCTTATCGACATTTTTACATATTTGATTGACAATTTAAATTACGTATTTGTTTGTGTACTTAAATAAAATAGACCGATAAGCAGTCCGCTTAAAGATCAGCCAATATATCGATAACTATATTATTATTTAATTACCAACCCTCTACTTATAGTCCAAGTGACTAGGTAGGTAATCCGTACCTTAGGTACCTACACTTTACTTAATGACAAGTCTCCACAACTTGATCGCAAACTGTTTATACTGATGATTAATGGCAAAACTTGAACGTAGGTCATTTGCATACTGTTTAAAGTAACAGTCATCATCATCGGAACTTGGTTGCATTGGCCTTGGTTGCATTTGACATCGTTATTTTTTGTTTGCACGTGTATCCAATATCACATCTTTACACTCGATAACAAAACAAGGTCGCCAATATACACTTTAGGTTATAATAGGCGTACAAATCGCAAAGGTATTATTTATGTAGACCTATGTACAAAATTGTGTTCAGGTCTGAATTTAATATTACCTTTGAGTTCCGTGCCATAACTTTACATTGCTGCTTCTTCTTCTTCTTTTTATAAAAACGTGGCTCCTTCGATGTTTATCGATGGTTTCGCCAATGTCAAGGTAATGCATGAATAGTTGATAGTCCCGCACAGAAGAACTAGTTATTCCTAATTAGCTCCAGGTGCAGGACAAGAAACGTTGTTCGGTATGTGGTTGTCTGGGAACCCGATTTTTGCGGAGTGCCAGAGGTAACCTAAAAAGCCACCAGCCACGCGCTCAGCAAAAATCGAACTTCTTTAAATTGCTATTTGCACGAATGTCAATGTCACATAAATGTATTTTTACGCTCACTTCCAATACCCAGCAAGTTTCATAACTTGTATTGTATCAAACCTAGAACTATCAAAATATTACCTTGACATTGGTAAAAATATTGGTGAACAATGGGACGACTCAGTGAAAAGAAGAGGAAGCAGAACCGTCCAAAAACAAAGGAGGGTACTCAATTCAAGGCGTATATCTGTCTTTTTGTGTATGACTATGCATAACTGTTTTACAGAGTAGTCTGATTTTAACAATTCTTTTTGTACTTATTCGATAAGATGTTCCTCAAAATTGGTTCTTTATGTGTATATTTTTTAATTATTAAAACTAGGTAGCATTTCGTGAAGAATACTGTACAGCTATGTGTACTTGGAATAGCCATTACTATGTACATTGTACAAGTTAAGTAGCTGTGTTTAAATAACCTCAATTGTTATTTTATACTCCAGTATAGGACCTACTGTGCTGTGTCTTACCCTGCTCCAGGCGTGCGAATAATAATAGTAAATATTATTATACTGAATCATCTACACAAAACACCATACTACCTTAGCCTAAACAAACGTAGGTACTATGAGAACTCGCTAATTGAATGGGATAACAAAGTCTGTAAGACTATCTGAAAGGGTTTATACTCTACTAGCGGATGTCCCACGGCTTCGTTTGACAAATTATTTATACACAAAAACCTGAACCACCAAAACTGAAAACCGCATCAAAATCCGTTGCGTAGTTTTACGAGTATACATCTAAGCATACATAACATAGGGAAGCTACTTTGTTTTATACTATGTTATGATAGGGTAAGAGGATCTTATGATATGGCGTGATTTAATATGTAGTGAGAACATTGGCATAATATTTCTTAAAGTATTTCTAATAGGTATATATACCTTACATTTACATATTTAGACATTTTTACTACATTTGTATACAAATGTACATCAACCACCAAACTGTAATGACAAAACAACGCGCTTGTTCTAGTAGAGAAATTGTCGAAACCCACACAGTAAAATGAATGCCATGAATATTGAATGGAATCAGGCGAAAGTCCATGATAAAACAATGGGGTAAGATGTTGATTTTTTTATATAATTGCACTAATTCGCTGTTCTCTTTGAGACAGTCTTGAGACCTCGTGAGTAGGTGAAATATGTCGAATATGTCGACGTTTATAATGTCTTCTATTTAGCCCATTGCTTTTTTTTTAATGCTCTGAAATTAGAGGAAGCAACTGTTTGCGAAGTGCTACGAGAAAAAAATCTGATTAGGCACTACAGTAAATAAAACTACTTCCAGTCAAAATATAATAAAATGTTGTAAAATAGTACCAACATAGCTACTCTAAGGTACCAACGTACGGACAAAAATATCACATTAAACTATCGCTCTTATCTAAATAATCTATAGTAAATATTTGAACCATTAAAGTAAACCGTGATAACATCCTGTCAGATGACAGTTTTTGAGAAAACATTAAAGTTAAACATAAAACAAGATGACATCTCTCCAGTGGAACAAATATTTTTTAAGAGAATTAATTACCTTCATTTTAAACCTATGACATGACAACTTTGATACAAGGTTTGGGTTTTAAAAAAGTACAATTCAATTTGAAACTTCTTCGACCACTACCATCACTACAATGAAATGACGGATAATTGCCCAGGTGGTCATGAATGTCAGACATTCATAAGCCTTGTCACGTTTGGTAATGTGTGTATTCAAATATAATTCCCTTGGTCTATGTATTGCTACATAGCAATTAGTGAAGATAAAATGCATTACGAAGGAACTTGTGCAATGATTATACGCAAGAGTAATACTGGCAGTATTGAGTAGGTACTTATTTGGATGAAAGGGACCACGAGAGGTCAGCGTTATAACCAAGTTTTAAACACTCACAAAAAAAAGCTTGCAATCAGACTAAAGACAATCACTTAAGTAGTCTTAAAGATATCTTTAGATCTTATGATTAAGTCCACATTATTAAGGGTGCTAAGGGCCGGCGCTCTGGGGTCATCCTTCTGAAGAATGGACAGCGGCATTAAATAAAAACCGACCAAGTGCGTGTCGAGCCACGCATAAGATTCCGTAGTAACCCATAAAAGCCTGAAACTCCTGAACTAACAAAGTTATACCAACCGTTATAGTTTTCCTTCAAAGTTCATATGGACTACCTTCAAGATTTTTTTCAAGTTTTTGATGCCACCCATTTAGATTTTAGAGTGAAGTTTTTAAAAAACCCATCTAATGATATCCCAAACGACTGAGTAGACGCGAGAAAATATTATCATTCCCACTTTACGTGTAAAGAAGGTACCCCAAATTTTCCAAAATTTTATTGTAGCACTTTGTCGGCGTAGTAATATACATAGTAGTAATATTCATGCAAAGTTTCATATTTCTAGCACAAACCGTTTGGGCGGAAAGCCGAGGACGGACGGACGGACAGACGGACATTACGAAAATATAAGGGTTCTGAGAATTTTACTACGGAACCCTAAAAAGGGTTCTAAAGAGCACATCTTTGAGGGCCAAGTCATCTTCACCTGCACACGGTGCTGACGAGTTTTTGGAAAATACACCTAAAGTGCTCCTAAACCTCTAGGCTCGCCTCCTATTACTTTGTCCAACAAAGAGTTTAGTGAAATATCGGAGTAAAACGCCTTTGTGTACCCCATCGTGGATAAAGATCTTGTGTTATGTGTAAGACCAAATTATACTTAACGTGTTTTTGTGATTCATACGTGCCTAATTAGGAATAGCAATAATAGTAACAATTTTTAGCAAGATACGCTTTCTTGGTTTTACACCTCCGCTTTTTACTTTGCACGTTAGTTTCTACAAAAAACAAACGTGTTTAATGGCAGATACAGTATTTCGCGGTTTGAGACCGTATTTCTGTTTCATGCTTTGAGCAATTTATTTCAGCATTTTATTTTATTTTATTTTATTTTATGTCCTGACATTGTCGATAAGACATCTTTCAAACGACCGACATAATATATGTTCAACCGCCTTCCAAAAAAGGAGAAGGATCTCAATTCGACTGTATGTTTTTTTATGTTTGTTACCTCGTATCTTTGGACTGGGTGACCCGATTTTACAATTTTTTTTTAATTTGGTCCCATTCGGAATATTATATGGCCCCATTTCGGTAATTGGAATTCGGTTTTTGTGTCAATTTTTGACGTGTTTTTTTTTCAATAAACATATCTAATAGAGCCCGCTCAAAAGCGATTCGAGTACCTAATGAGTACTGCTTAATTATGCGGCTTGCAATAGCGTAGTATTTACTAGGTTTTAGTAGTGCATAACTGTTTTAACTAGCACTTTCATAGAATAGGTATTACATAGCTACAGTGAAAGGATTACAGTCTCAAAATGTCAACTAGCAAACGTGACAGGCTTGTGAGTGTCGCAAATTGCGCGCGCGCGTAGTCTTAGGCAACTAGGTTGACTATTTCGTCAACAACGGCGTTGTTCTACCTGTCAGTTTATAGTTAATAATAAACATTATATGTCGCTAAAATTATAGTCATTAAATACATTCCTACGAGTATTACGAAGATAATGTTTTGAATCGGCACTACATAACAAATCAGTCTCATAATCAATTTAAAAAAAAGTCTACCTGTCTGAAAAGCGATAAATTCAAAACTATAGGTACATAGACAGACAAACACAAAACCTTTCCACAAACTTCATTAAAGGCATTGTTTTATATCCTTCTCGGAATAGGTATCGGAAGGATGTCGTGCTAATAGTGACCGAATAAAAGCAATACTTGCTATACTGTTAGTAACATAGTGACCCATCTGATAACCTCGTCGGTAAATTTTTAAACTATTGGAGAACATAATCACCCATATTCTGAGCTTATAAATAAAATAATAATGTTTTGACAAACATCACGTCGCATCCTTATACTTGATGGCTTCTAGTAAGATGGATCACTATGTTACTGAATACTTTACTGTGGATGAAATAACAGATACTAGTACTTAACATTCTATATCGCGACACCCTTGATATACTTAAATGGAAGACGATCTAGTTACATTGTAAACTGACACGATGTACACTTTAAGTATCTCGCGACCAATGAAACGGCAGTAAAGAAATGGTTACCTAAACGTTAATGAATTCTTTAACATGGTTTAAATCACATGAACTCTTTTATTTTCCATTAATCAATCAGATCACGTAGAGATTTTTAAAAGCGGAATGTTGACATATCGACGGGGAAATATATATTAGACAGATATAATTCGATTACCACGATAATAAAATTTTAATAATAATGATCAAAAGTTGCAGACATTGCATGCTATCATATAGCAAGACCATATAGCTGCTATTGTAAAACTGTAAGCACAAAAACAGAAGAATGGGCCCGTTGCATTTGCATAAGTGTCCTGGGGTCAATATCCTTTGCTGTCATGAGTAAAGCTCTCGGAGCTTGTAATGTTATATGGGTACGTTAAATACAGACATAAGGAGTCTATTCAAAAGAAACGATAACGAGCGACGACGGCGACCGTAGAAATACTTTCTCAAGAATGTTTAACAAAAGTTCACCTGTATAAAACTATTATTTAAAAGTGTTTGACGGGATTTGAACTTCGTACTAATATTAGATAATAATCAGACTGTTTTAATTCTAATCTAGCCCATCTCCTTTATCTCATCACTGACTCTCAGAAAATGTATTTCTATCACATCCCCACACTTAAACGCTCATATAATCGCCGTATCTGTGTTTGCCAATTAAACATATTTTCTTTCTTTCTTTTCTTACATAAGGCTCGATAACAAAATGAATTGTTGGAACGACAAAAGTCTATAAAATATTTTAACCCTGGTTTTTTACTATGCCTTAAACTGACTTGCTTGCTGATGCACTTTGCTAGTGACCTCATAATCATATTAACCTTTCAGTAGCAGTTACATGCTCTAGAACTCTAGCACCAGGTACCTAGGTCTCACTGCACGTGCACTCACCCGTTGAAGAGTAGCGGTTTCAAGTAATACAGACTAAAGTTACCTCATTCTACCCGAAAGAGGTTGAGCGAATGCCCACATTTCAACAGTCATTTTATTAGTCTATTTTTATTATGTAGTTCAGTCTATTGGACTTCTTGGCATTTTGAACATATTTGCGAGATCCCAGTCAGACAACATACACATTCAAGTGCCTAAATATCAAATTACGAATACCAGCAAATTATTTTAACTTTTGCTTAAGTGTTACATAGAAATAGTAATACTATAAAATTTAATTTTCAATCGTGGAATATGATTCATCATTCACCGAGCCTTTTCCCAACGCAGTTGGGGTCGGCTTTCCAGTCTAACTGCGATTCGGCTGAACTTCGATATTTTCCGTGAAACGACTGCCATCTGACCTCCACAACCCATGGGCGATATCTAGGTTCTGTAGTTAGACCGGTCGGATTTTTGATTTAGGGCTCCAACTACCCCTAACGACTGCCATAGATGTTCGTATGACAACCGGGACCGACGGCTTAACGTGCTCTCCGAGGCACGGAGGGGTCTCAGTGTCTTAAGAAATGGTCACCCATCCTAAGACCGGCCTGACTAGCTGTTGCTTAACCTTTGCAATGTGTTAACATTGTCGGTTACCACTAGACCACGAGCCCCCCTGCTGAGCTCAGAATCGTGGAATATGATTCTGATATTAAAATGTTCCTCATTTAGGAAGTAAATAAATTAAACAGCGGTTCCAGTAAACATTCTATATTTGGAAGTATGAACATTTGCGAGCCAAAAGCCATTTTTACACGACAAAAAAAACATCGTGGAAATATCTAAATATATTCTTAGTTGAGTGATGTTTAACTATATTTGGGGTTACTGCCCTCTCGAATGGTAAACAACGTCTTATTCGGAAGGAAAGCTGAATTGAATCAGACATCTAAATACAGCTCACATAAAACTACACATAAAACTCTTTTATTTTCGTGCCAAGTACCAATCGTGTGCGTTTATAGGACACTTATTGCGTGCGATGATGCGCGGGTGTTTCTTCGTATGTTGGTAGCAATTGTGTATTGAGGGCATCGAATATTGAAGCAATGTTAATTAATGGACATACAAGTCTCAGAGTTGATATGCGTGGATCGAATGAAGTCGCAACTAACAATTGAAATAGTATCATACTGAATGATATACGGTGTCGTTTAGGTACACTAAAGTAATGACGCTTTGCTGATAAGGAGGACATATAAAAATTAAGAAGAGACAATATAGAACAGGTCATAGATATATCACATGTTTAGTAAACACAAATTGTTATGAACTAGTACCGTAGCGTGGGATACATTGTGTTCGTAACATTTATGTTTACATTACGTTACGCGAGTTAAATTGTAAATAATCACACGCCATTGCCTCATATACATCGTCCGGGTATCAACATTGAGAATTAGCTTCCAATCAAAACAGTTAGTTTCAACAGTACAGAGACAAACTATACGTGTAGGTGTAAATATTAATAACTCTCATACGAGTACAATACTCAAAATGAAGACAATTATCGGAACTAATGATGTAATTCCTTAGTTACGCCGATAATTATCTTCGTTTTGAGTATTGTAAGAAGTGATGAATATAGATATAATTGTTTGATATGTGTAGAAGTAAGACCAGAACCGTCAGGGACAAAACCAAACTTTGCAACTGATGTTCTTGAAAAGACTGTAGCTATTGAAAAATATTGATTAACAGCAAGCTCATTTTTCGTAAGTAGCTTTATTTTACCGAGTCCTACCCCAATATCTCAAAAAGAAAACTCAAATCAGGTAGCTAACGGAGTTATTCAGTTAAAATATTCAGAACAAAATTGTAAGGTTGCATTAATTCGTATAGAGCTGCAAGGTGGTGCAGGTATTAAGTACATCATTATAAATCAAATATCAAAAGTTCCCATCGATCCGACTTGTGCTAAAAAAGTTATTCAAGGTTGAAAAGTTAGAAAGTTGAAAATTTTCGGTTTTTTGGATTTTTCTCGTAAACAGAGTTTTTAGCACAAGTCGGATCGATGGGAACTTGATATTTGATTTAAAATGATGTACTTAATATCTGCACCACTTTGCAGCTCTATACGAATTAATGCAAACTTACAATTTTGTTCCGTATCTTTTAACTGGATAACTCTGTTAGCTACCTGATTTGAGATTTCTTTTTGAGATATTGGGGTAAGACTCGGTAAAATAAAGCTACTTATGAAAAATGAGCTTGCTGTTAATCAATATTTTTCAATGTTCTACGGCCCGCGTACTATAAGTAAGTTCTTATAAACCAAACAAAAGACCAAAATTATGAGTAGGTACAGATTTGGCTCTACTGAGTGTCTAATGTCTAATGTGAATGCTAAGGTAAATAAAAAATATACGTCAAAAATTGACACAACAACCGACTTCAAATTACCGAAATGGGACCAATTGGGTTCACCCAGTCCAAAGATCACAATCATAAACTTAGGTACCTATGCTATTGCTCAGTTTTTTGCAACAGCAGCATGCATTGCTGCTGTTGCAAAAAACTGAGCAAAGTGTTAAATTTTCCAACGATAACGATAATTTTTTTTATGTTCAAACTTTTTTTTAACTGCAAAACGTATGAAAATAAATTTTTCGGTGATTATTCATCAATGGTATGTCCGATTTTAATTTTTTTTTGTTTTAAACCACCCTCACGCCACACGTTATCACTGTGGTAAGTTTGAAGGAGATCGATTCACCCGTTTAGGAGGAGTATGCGGACAAACGAAATACATGAGTCGCCTAAGATTGAGCTTCGCTCAAAAAAGAAAAAAACATACAGTCGAATTGAAAACCTCCTCAATTTTTAGAAGTCTGTTGAAAAGAAAAATGAAATGAATTATAATACAACATACCTTTTAAGGAAGTCAGTGTATTCAGCCTGACGAATAAGTCCAGTGCGCATCATAATGGTCTGGAAGCATTGGCGCTCTATGGCCCAGAGTCGGCAGTCTGAGGCTGCCTTTATGGTGGCCGTGCGTTTGCAGTTGTACAGTATGGCCAGTTCGCCGAAAACCTTGCCCGGAGCCATGGTGCTGAGGTATTTGTTCTCGCGGGATACTTCCACTCGGCCCTCTGTTGGACAAAAATAACATCTGGTTAATCATTTTGTTTATTTTATAAGTCATCTATATTATAACACTCGTAGTTTTAAAGAAATAGCATAACGCGTGAACGGCTGGGTCGATTTCGCTATCTCCCTTTTTGTAGTATTCGTTATTATCAGGAGAAGGCAGAAGTACATTTTGAAAGAAAAAAAAGGAAGTTGTACGGAACATTAGGAAATTTGAGGAGACTTAACGATCACACTAACTTTTGTATTATAATGTAACCTTATTGCGTTTGGCCTGCCAGGTTTTTTTAATTTAACAGCTACTAGTCTCTTATATTAGGCATAATCCGTTTTTAACAACTTGCTTGCTGTGTTATCCGTTTTTAACCTTACGGCGACTTGGTACTTGTGAAAGTGTTATGTTAAACTAGTCATTTATTGTGTCCAAAATAATGACTATAATGAAGCCTAGATCTGCCTAGGCCGTTTATTTAAGGCCTACGTACGAAACAGAGTAGGTACCTATAACCTTTTTGGCATCGGTTTCAAGCAAGATGATGACAACTATTTAGTTCAACATCGCCAAATTGTAAAACGATGATTCTAGTTCAATTAACTGTCGGGTCTAGGCATCAAATTGAATATCGATGTCTAATGAACGGTCTAGCCGTCCAATTACCTGATTAATTTAAATACTTTCAGAAGTAGTTTATTAAATTGTTCTTCGGGTACTAAATTAGTCAGTAGGTAATAATAACAGTGTACTAAGATTGATTCCGGTTCATGAGCACAGATGAGAAAGGACTGTCTCTACTCATCTATATTTTATCTTTTTTTTTTTTTTTTTTTTTTTTTTTTTAGTTCCGCGACCAAGGCCGCGGCCGCTCTAACGTCCGTTGCCGGGCGTCTCTGGTTACAAGCAGAACGTATTTCCAGTGGCGCCCGGCGGACTTTGACCACCTCTGTGGTCTCTGCGGGGGTTGGGTCGGGATGAGAATCCCGCGTCGTTGGGGGTAGGGTTTTATCCCGCGTCAGTGAGTGAATCTGGTTGCGTGCTATGGGGCAAAGGCCCCGCAGCACGCAACCCTTCTAGCCTGCTTCTGTAAGGACGACAGGTGGCGATCCCGCCGTCCTCAGGCCCCGATCATGGAGGTCGATGGTCTTGGGCGTAGATGAGTCTGCGGCGGCCTCGCCGCTGACTACGGAACTCGGCGGGGAGGGCACGCTCCCTCTCCCTCTCGGCCGCCTCCTTCGCGAGCACGACTTGCTCGCAGAAGGACACGGCCGCGTTCCACCTACTCCCGCTGGAGACCATGGCTTGAAGCATGGTCTCCAGCGAGAGGGTATCCACGCCCAGACCCACTACGAGGTCCCGGCGCTGACTCGCCCACGCTGAGCACTCCACCAACGTGTGGAGTGCGGTGTCGTCGTCGGAAACCTCGCAGTGTTGACACCGGGGTGTGACCTCACGATGGATGCGAAACAGATAGCTACCGAAGCATCCATGCCCGGTAACGATCTGCGTCGCACGATACGTGAGGTCACCATGCTGCCTCTGCAGCCAATCGTCCATGATCGGTCTCACCGCCGCGATGATGGTGGCACCCCACTTGGGTTGCTCAAGTCGCACCCTCCATGACTCCATGAGATCCTGTCGGAGTTGGGACCGCCGGTCATCGATTTCTCGAGACGCAGGCCTGTGGTCCCGCTCCAGCGCCTCCTTGCGCCATTGGAACAATGACGCAAGGGCTCTCGCTTCCAGGTCCCATGGAGGGGTCCCGGCTAGGAGACATGCAGCCTCTCCGGAGATCGTGCGGTAGCCCCTTATTGTTTTGACGGCCAAGGTCCTCAACGGTCTGTTAAGGAGCGTTGAGTTGTTGGCCGTCAACCACGCCGCCCATACGGGAGCCCCGTATAGGGCCATACTCCGCACGATCCCCAGGTACAGTCTCCTGCAGGAAGCGTTGGGTCCCTTTAGGTTGGGCATCAGTCGCGAAAGCGCGACCGATGCGTGTGTCACCTTGGGGACCAAACTTCGGAAATGTGGTCCGAAGTTCCATCGGCTATCAAGTACGATCCCTAGATACTTCATCGAGGGCTTGATGCCGATGCTAACGCCTCCCACATTTATGCTGGAACCTTCAGGTGGACCGTTCCGAGGTCTGTGAAAACACAGAACCTCGGACTTGTGCAAGGCCACCTCCAGTCCCAGCCGCCGTATCCGACCCACGACTTGAGCAACACCCGTCGTGACCTTGAGTGCTGCCTCCTGGTACGTTGCACCCCGCGCCGTGACGAGGGTATCGTCGGCGTAGCACGTTACGCCGACGCCCTCAGGCAAAGCACCCCGCAGCACCCAGACGTAGCCGATGTTCCACAGAAGCGGCCCCAGGACCGACCCCTGTGGAACACCGCACGACACATCCCGCCGAGCTGGCCCGAGCCAGCTGGGGAAAGCTATGGCCCTCTCCGAGAGATAGGCCCCGACAATACGACGGAGGTAGAGAGGCGTTTCGTGATACACGAGCGCCTCCCTAACGCAGCTCCATGGCAAGGTGTTGAACGCGTTGGCGATGTCAAGAGACACCGCCACCACCACCTTGCCCTGCGAGACTGCTTCCTCCGTCAGGCTCTTGACGCGCATGATCGCGCTCACGGTGGAGCGTCCCCGACGGAAACCGTACTGGTTGTCCGCCAGGTCTGGCCCCACCGTCGAGAGATGCTCGACGAGGCGTTCCGCGATAATTCGCTCAAAGAGCTTACACACCTCGTCGAGCAACACGATCGGCCGGTATCCGGACGGTGAGTCCACCGGCCGCCCCGCCTTACGGATCAGGACCAGCTTCCCCGTCCTCCACACCTTGGGAAACTGGCCCCTTTCGAGGCATGCGCTAAAGAGCCCCATCAGTCGAGGCCCGAGTTCTTCGAGGGCCAGGACCCATGCACGGCCAGGAATGCCGTCGGGTCCGGGGGCAGTGATTTTCCGGCGTTTAAGCCGGAGTACTGCCGCCCCTAGCTCCCCCACCCTGACTTCGGGTACGTCGTCTTCGCCGGTGCTATCCGCGTCGGGCAGAGACGGAGCCATGCGCGGAGGGACGTGCTCCTCCGGGCTCGTCGGAAACAGGGAGCCCATGACCCGCTCCAGCTGCTGCGGCTGGAGACTCTGGGTCAGTGGGGGCGCCCTAGGTCGGAGTTTCTCCCTGACCTGTAGGTACGGGCGCCCCCATGGGTTCTGCTGCAGGGTCTCCAGGAGCTCCTCGCGGGCCGCCGTCTTGGCCCGCTTTATTGTCTCCTGGAGATTACCTTTAGCCTCCCTGTAAGCCTGATAAAGCTCCGCCTCTCGGGTTGCCGCGTCGTCTGGGCGGCGATGCCTCCGGCGAAACCTGGTGTACTGGCGGCGGGCGGAGATGCATGCTGCGCGCAGCTGTGCAATCTCCGGCGACCACCAGTACACCTGCTTCCTTGCCGGTCTGGGTGTAACCCTAGGCATCGCCGCATCACAGATTTGCGACATGGCTCCCCTGAACCACTCCGCCTCGGCATCCACATCGGCAGGCCGGTCCGGTGCCGGAATCCAGGCCTGCACGATGGACGCCTCCAGGAGAGCCTCCCGATCCAGATGGTGAAGTGCCCAGCGCGGATCCGGGGGATTTTCTACCGGCTGTGGGAGGTCAGGTGGGGGGACGACATCGAACCGGATGTACCGATGGTCCGAGTGCGTCTCCTCACCCTCCTCCACGTGCCAGCCAGTAATACGGGCGGCGAGGGCAGAAGTCGCGAACGATACGTCCACGACCGAGCTGGTCCCTCGCCGCCAGAAGGTGGCGACATTCCCCTGGTTGAGGACCTCCAGACCACGTGTTCTGGTCCAGTCCTCAAGAAGCCTCCCCTTGTCCCTGGTTTCCCGGGAGCCCCACGCCACACTCCAGGCGTTGAAGTCTCCCAGGAGCAGGACAGGGCGAGGACGGCACGCAGCGAAGACGACGTCGAGCTCAGTGAGCCATAGCTCAAACTGAGTCTCGTCCAGTGTCGGCGAGATGTAGGTGGCCACGACTGCCAACCCATCATAGTCCGCCGCAACACACCCGCGGCCCCTTGCAATGATCGCAAGGCGCGAGCTGTCTGCGGCGGACCCCCCGAAGATAAAACAGGCCGAGCCGTCCTCGTCCACCGGGCTTCCCGGGTGGACGTAGTACGGCTCGGCGACCACGGCCAAGTTTATGGACCACTGCCGGATGCTCTGGTACAGAAGATCCTGAGCAGCGCGGCAGCGGTTCAAATTCACTTGCAGGATACGGATATGGGCGTCAGACATTAATGGACGTCCATATCAGCATCCCGTCGAGAAACATCTGGCCGTGCAGTAGCGGCACCCCCACCGCTCTCAGCGGACGGACGAGGCTTTGGCCTCGAGGCGGCGCAGGTTGTGCTGCCAACCCGGTGGTCCGCAGTCTTGCCCTCCGCCTCGCATCTAAAGCAGCGAGGCGGGGCGTCGCAGGCACTTGCCTTGTGACCGGGCCGGCTGCAGCGGAAGCACCGATCGCCTACGGTGACTTCCGCTGTGCACTGTACTCCAACGTGCCCCACCACCATGCACCGGAAACATCTTGTTTCCCGGGCACGAAGGAGGTGCACCTGCGCCTTTAGGAAGCCCCCTATGAGGAGGCCTCGTCCGTCCGCCACTTTTAGTGCCGCCGCGACGGGGCACTGGACGACTGTCGTGCCATGGCCAGTGAGGCTGAAGGAGATCTCTCCAGCCATCACTTGGTCACGGGGACAGCCGCCCGCCTCCACGACGGCGGAAATCACTTCCTCCGTCGTGGCCGCGTCATCCAGACCGGAGACGCGCAATGCAGCGCATTTGGTGGGCCTGGTGACGCGGACGGCTTCTCCGTCCAGCTTGTCCCTCAGCTGAGCCGCTAGGGCATCAGCTTTGGGGCCGCTGGAGGCGCCGGAGACCTCGAGGAGACGAGCCCCGGTGCGTGTCGTCTTGCACCGGAGACCCCCCTGGATATCGAGGGCTGAGAGGTCGACTGAGGCTTTAACTTGCCTCAGGACATCAGCGTACCCCACACCCCTCTCCACACCCTCCGTCGTCACCGTAAGGACGACGGCTGTGGAGCGAGGAGCGCGGGGCCTCTTCAGCGCCTTCGCCGCGGTGGCTTTGGCCGCTTTCTTGGCGGCCTTTGTCTTCTTCTTTGCTCCCACTACTTCCCATCCCTCCCGTCTGGAGGGATGTGAAGAAGCAGCGGGGGCAACGTTGGAGGAGGCGGGGGTGGCAGAAGTTTCACTCTTCTTACCCCGTCCCTTCCCCTTCCTTGCTTGGGCCGCGGTCTCAGCCGGCATCCGAATCGCTGGGGAAGCGGACGGGGGCGGAGCAGGGCGACGGACAGCGGGTGGCGTGCCGCTTGGACCGGGAGCGGAAGCACCGCCGACAACCGCCGCGTATGTAAACGCAGGACGCGCCAGCGGAGGGCGGTACGCCCGGTCCTCGAGAACCGCGAGGCGCCTCTCGATCGCCGTCAGGACTTGCACCATAGTCGGCACAGGCGGTGACGGCGATTCGGGCGCCGTGGTGGGCGCCTTGGTGGGCGCAGTGGTAGGTGCTGTATTGGCCGCAGGCTTTTTCTTCGGCGCTGGTCCAGCCGTCGGAGGAGGCGGCATAGAAGCTGGAGCTGGAGCTGGAGGCCCTTTGACCACCCTGGTCAAGTCCGCGACCTCCCGTCGCAGGACCTCCATCTGCCTCCGCGAGGCGGCGAGCTCCACCTCCAGGCTCTCCACCTGCAGCCGGAGCCTCACTTCCTCATCAGTAACGCTCCGCGCGAGGAGCTCGTCGAGCGAAGATTGGGCATCAGCCACCAACGATGCCACAATCCTCTTCTTGCCCTGCATGCCCTTGTTACCTTTCAAGGCTGCGTTCATCAGGGCAAGAGAACTCAAGAGCTCCCGCGCGGGCGGCACGCCGATATCTCTGCGACTGGGCAGGGGTGGTACCGAAGGATGGAGCGTTGGCGGCATCTCCTTCTCCTTCGCCAGTAGAAAATCGCCACGTGTCCGTGGCGTCTTTTTCGGCCCCCCTTCCTCCGACTCACTGCTCCCGGAGCAGCTAGTGCTCCGGTCGCGCGAAGGTCCCGTCTTTATTTCTTCGTGGACCCTCTTCGTAGGAGGGCCCTTTGTGTTCACACTGCTGGGACCTGGCTTGACGTCAGACCCAGCAGCAACATTTCCTGAAGGCGTCGACGTCACGCTGCGACTGGGCAGCGCGGCGCGAGCCTCCGTTTCGCTCGGCATCGGAGTCCGTTGGGATAGCGTGAGGTCGTCTTCTTGGTCCGACTCCGCCCAGAGAAAGGCGGAGCCGAGCCCGGGGTAATCGTTTTTATCGGGTTGAGCCGACATAACTATTAATATTCGCACTTTATGGCCACAAGTTCGGACTAGAACGTTCGGTCACCCAACTTGCCACTGCGTTACCGTAAGCAAGTTGGGGTCCAGGGCGGACGACGAGGACGTAGTTTCTAATCACTTGGGGCCCCGCCCCTCTATATTTTATCTACACTAATATTTAAAAAAGGAATTATTTGATTGTTTGTTTGTTTGCAATGAATAGGCTCCGGAATCACTGAACCGATTTTAAAAATTATTTGACTAATATGTAGCTACATTATCTCTGATTGCCTACTTTTTATCCCGGTAATGTGTTCCCGTGGGAATTAAGAACATTCACACAAAGCCTCACATTTTCTATGAACGCGTCCCCAAATGTCAGTGTCAAATTTGACTCAGTCATCACTGACACTGACATGTTCATTCAAACTGTGCCGGTCGGAACTGAGATTTTACTGATTTGTGAATCGACCTTTATTGGTATTCACAGATCTAGATCACGTGCTCATATTGGAAGGACAGGATTTTAATAGGTAAGTGATTATTATTATTATAGCTATGGTTTATATGAGACCTTCAATTTTAAAAATGGCATCATTAAATTTAGATTGGTCGTCGAATGAGTCACTGAATTATGTCTAATATTTGAAAACTGGATAGCCTTGGAAGTACAGTAAGCTTGTTAATAGCATACTATATACTTCTATTATACCTGGTCGATAATTTACACTTTTGCTTCTCTTATTGAACAAAATGCAACTGCAGTTATCAGTCCAAGGTATAAGGTCCATAAGAGTATCGTCGATAAAATTAAATAGTTACGCAAGAAGACCAAGTTCACGCTGAGAATGCAGCTGTTGGCAGCGGCGGCCTTACCCATTGCGAGGCTCCGTGAGGTCACACCCCGGTGTCAACACAATGAGGTTTCCGACGACGACACCGCACTCCACACGTTGGTGGAGTGCTCAGCGTGGGCGAGTCAGAGCCGGGGCCTCGTAGTGGGTCTGGGCGTGGATGCCGTCTCGCTGGAGAACATCCTTCAAGCCATGGTCTCCAGTAGGTGGAACGCGGCCGTGTCCTTCTGCGAGCAAGTCATGCTCGCGAAGGAGGCGGCCGAGAGGCAGAAAGAGCGTACCGTTCCCGCCGAGTTCTGTAGTCAGCGACGAGGGCACCGCAGACTCATCTACGCCCAAGACCATCGACCTCCATGATCGGGGCCTGAGGACGGTGGGATCGCCACCCGCCGTCCTTACAGAAGCAGGCTAGAAGGGTTGCGTGCTGTGGGGCAAAGGTCCCGCTTAAAGATTCACTCACCGACGCGGGATAACACCCTACCCAAACGACGCGGGATTCTCATTCCGACCAAACCCCCGGAGAGACCGAGGTGGTCAAAGTCCGCCGGGCGCCACTGGAAATACCTTCTGCGTGTGAACCAGAGGCGCCAGGCAAGTTGGCTGTCAATCCGCCCATACGGGGGCGTATAAGGCCATAATCCGTCTCCGTACCTTGTACCCGGAGACACGGCGAGGCCCTTTCTCTTTCTTAGAAATTAAGAGATGCGAAAATAGGTGCGAGTGCCCAACACTAGCCTGGGCCTCGTCATGAAGGAGACCTTCTTGCCCCAGGGTGTGGTTATTCGTCGCTTCTGCGGAACGTTACCACCGGAACGCAATCGACAGTGACATGTAAATTTACTAACAATAAAAAAAAAAAAAAAAAATAGTCTTAAGACTTGTATTCTTAGTTTTAAGGTATTTATCTATGGGCCGTAGAATAAGTTTATATACCCGTGCCTATACCTATCTGTAACTTGTCTATTTGTTGCCTGAAATAAACGTTTATATAAATTATAACTGCCTGACGGTGGGGCTTATGTCCAGCAGTGGACTGATGTGGGCTGATAATGATGACATAATTACTTATAAGTTATTAAAAAGCAATAAAATACATACTATTATTCCCATTAAATGGATAATAACAGAAAAATAATGTATGAATTTAAATAAAATATTTTTTTTTTGTCGTGACTTCTAATTGCTAAATTTAAACCTACCTACTTTATTTTGACATTATTTGATTTAGTTCTTGTACATACAGCCGGCCTATATAATATTTTTATAATTTTTCATTTAAATTGTACATACTTAAAATATTATTAATGACTGCGTTTTTTTAAATTAATGGTATCGTATTGTTTTATGGGTTTATGACCTGAAAATAAAGAATTTGAATATTGAATTTGAAAAATAAATTGTTTACTAAAAAACCTTTCTTGTAAACATAAACATGAACTGTAGTGAATAGAAATTATTCAGCAAAAAAAATCATTTACGAGGCAAAATCAAACAATACGTGTTTACTTTTATAACTCTTATCACTAGAGCTGTAAAGATTACAATAGCATGCACCTGTTACTGTTGTCCCTGAATAAATGAACGTGATAAGTGTGAGAATAAATAGAGTGGTATGTGAAAAACCAGTACGTGCATTGAGTAAATATTTATGTATAAATAAGGATAATATTATGGAAGTTATAGTGGTGCTCGAGGTCTAGTGGTAACCGACAATGTTAACATATTGCAAAGGTTAAGCAACATCGACCGGTCTTAGGATGGGTGACCATTTCTTAAGACATTGATGCCCCTCGATTTAGTACTTAATAAATATCCAAATATCTTCACAAACTTTCACATTTATATAAATATTTTGATGAGAAACCTCCCAAACAATGAGTATACTAGGTATTAGTAATTAATTTAGTAATTTTGGATTAAGTATTTGTTTCAGAAATTGATATTTACTAACTGGATGAGGACGGTTTTGGCCCGATACTCAACTTGAAATTCCAAATTCAGAAACAAGCTGAAATTGATTTTTGAATTCTATTCCTGTTTTGATAAGAATTATCGTCGGTATTTCCTCCTTGAAATCCTTTTCATGCAGTATTTTTTTTATTGTAACGTGTACCTAGTCAGTTAATTTACAAATAAATACAGACTTTGTAAAAAAATCTATAATTATGCTACAATGTAAAATCGGTAACAATTTTTACTGCCGTAAAACGGTTAGGTACTGACGGGTATTACCCCAACTTATGCCAAATGTACCTTGTTTTGACAAGTGTAAGCTTACATTTTAAATTAAGTATGTAAATTTAATAGACATGTTTAATGATGTGAAAGTTACTTTTCGTCGCCCAGATTTAGATAGGATAGGATGATTTAACGTTCATATGAGCCTATAATAAATATAATGTATTATTTAGTACAAACCAATAATGACTTCTTGTACTTTGAAAAATATTTTACAATTCGCCTGCGGTAAAACTTTCCATATTATTACCTACCGTCTCGTTATGATCACAAAATTTTTCTCATACAATATTTGGACGACCGTGGATATTTCATTATTTTTGTCCATTCTAATTAGCATACAAAAAACCAGCAGAAGCTTGCAGCAATGTTTGAATTTGATACTTTTGACGAATAGTACCAAATACAAACTGATGAAATTTAAATGGTCAAATCCGCCATGCATTCATCCATACTTGCGTGTACTGGGCTCTTAATTGTTTACAGCTGTGTATAATAACAACAAACTAAGAAATACACGTAATCGGTAAAAAAAACATCGTTTAGTCATTCACGATTGCTAACTATAAGCGTAAGTAAAGTTAAGTCCTACACTATTGACTTGAATGAACCCCCTTCTTAAATAAAATAAATAAATAAAAGAAATAAAAATCATTTATTTCGGACTTCGTAGTCCATAGCTATTAATTGGTTAGTAACAATAAAGACTTATAAACTATGTTAGTACGATTTAATAGGTAAACATTTCATATTTTTATTTAGATACAAGATTATTGTTCGTCACACAGCGACGAACAATAGTCCTTAGCAAAGGGGAGTCATACCTCTCCACTATAGTCCCCAGGATGGAGTTGGAGCTGTCCCGCACTCTGCGAAGCAGTGAGGCAGACCGTTTTCTGACGATCGCATGAAAGTCATCGATATGCGCCTGAGCGAACATACCTGATGCACTGCAGAATCGGGGCAGCCCCATCAGCATCCTGAAGCCATTATTATATTGGACCCGTAGGGCGCTGATTGCCCGCTGAGTATAGCCGGCCCACCGGCTACACGTGTAGAAAACCTGACAGTAAGCTCTAAAGAGTGTAGTTTTAACTTGCTCACTACAACGTGAAAACCTCCGCGCCAACATGTTACAGCGCACAGCCAGCGCCCTACGTTCCCTTTCCATATCTACCCGGTCATCAAGGCTGTCGGTAACGATGTGGCCTAGATATTTAAACTGATAGACGCGCTTCAGCTCATGACCATTCAGTTTCAGTGTGGGTACAGTCTCTGGACATTTACCACCAACACATTGAACTCACTGGATGTTTTAGTGTAATGGTAGTAACTAGGAATCGCGATTTCTAGTCTTCTTTAAATACATAGGTATGACCACAACACAACGATCATCCATCACCTAATTGTATACATAATAATATTTTAATTGAACAACGAAAGCACTCGTATCCGTGAACGGGTAATAGATTAGTCGAAGTTTAAAAATAGGGTACACTTTTATGTATGGGCAAAGTTCATCGCGCTTATGTATATTATTATGTAGTTATTCAAAGTAAATAAATAGTATGTCAGTACATAATTATAACACAGATATTACAGATGATTTAAATTATAGTGGTTTTAGGAGCATAAGAATGTTTACATTTTATAACACTAAACAAGCCGAGGTCAGTATTACTATTGCCTCTTTAATTTTAATTTTCTTAAGTTCTTGCAGCCATTAAAATAGTCATTAGAAGATCAATTTCTTTAAAATTTCCCAAGACGACAATTTATAGGTATTATGATTTTGGAAAGTATAGGTCTGGAGACAAAACTAGAGTTAAACCGAATTATAATTTTCCCCAAATATTGTATAATATATACCAGCACCCATGACCTCACTCGGATTAAGGTGAGTTATATTTGGCATCATATTTTGTTACATCGTATCATTCTATTCCGTGGTATCCATCCAGTAACTGTATAATATATTTACAATACAATTGTTTTATATATACATGAGTAAACAAACATAAACCAATTGTGCGTTTACAGTTAGTACTTATTGAAAGATCGACACGCCATTGTCATGTCCTGACACATGTCTATTGTCTAATATGTTCCCGTTATTAACACGCTTAAACACGTCCAGTTTTTTAACACGCGGTTGCATAGTTATGCCGCGACGTTTTATGACGTCCATAAAACCACTCTATCGCTCAATGAAAGACAAATCAATCAAATGTCTATTAAGGATTCCTTAAATAAACTCATAAGTTTCATTTGCAAAAGACTGGTAAAGTCTATTGCATCGAAGTTGAAACTTAAAGTCTGTTCGTCCTGTTTTCTGAAATTCTGCTAGTCAAATATAATGATAATAAGAGTTTACGTGCTACGGTAATCTACCGTATCTTTTTCGATGATATCAATTTGTTTGACGCCTAAACACTTCTTAATATAGACTTCAATTTATATTAAAAAAATTGCCTGACGCTAACTATAGTTTCTGCAAAAAAAAATAAAGGTATATATTTTCGATATCTGCTTAGATCATTGCTGTATCAAATGCTTTGTTCGAACAATAGCATAGACGTAGATATCCATAATACAATATTTGCGTACGCGCAAAGTCAACCGTCAAGGACACACCAACTCGTTGTTTGACATCGATTATACTGAACAATCAACTTTCAACAATAGGTACTACTTGTTTAATTTTGGCATTGGATTTTATTTTGACAATGATACGATTTCTATTATTCACAAAGGCCTTAATTCATTACTACGTACAACCTCCGATTGGGAAGTTAACTGTGAAGGCCTACTAGCCCTTTTGTAGGCTCGTTTAAGACTCCTAAAGCAAAACTATACTCAAGATAAACATAATACATAGGTATAAAACTTACAATTTTATTTTGACAGATTCTAAAGTAGCATATACCCTAAGTACAGAAGGGTTTCAATGAGATTCTATAAGGCTGTTAGTTACTTGCGATTGTGCCTTGTAACCATGTTGCCCTTTACCTACATTAGACCATTTTCTGAATTTACACATACGACACTATTTATTCCGGTACCTATTATGTTTCCTAGGGAATTGGGGAAAAATCAAACCACCACTTTTGGTTAGTGTTGGTTATTTAAACAACTCTGGTACAAGTCTAAATTCGTTGCATAACATAAATAATATCTGGTGGTGGTGTGGTTTTCATCACATGGCGTATTTTTTTACTGGTAACAAAAATCTATATTTTTCAACAACGTCATATAATCCACATCACGTTAGGCACTGTATTGCTGAAAATACATTTGATGTAACATCGTATTAACTGATTGATTACATATACTTAGGTACCTAAATGCCTGTATTTGCAATTATAATCCAAGGTATCGAGAACAACCTTGTTTAGTTGAAAACTGAAACGCACTAACTAATTATATTTGATTATACAAGAAACGAGAAGCTGGCGTGATATCGCTAAACGTCTGGATCGAAGCTTTTCGGCAGAAATCTTGTTATTTCCTTACTCAAAGAATCCGTAAGTTTATCAGTCGTCTAGATCCTATAGCACAAGCTTATAGCTTAGTTTGGGCTAGATGACGTTGTGTGAGAATGTCCAAACATACTCAGACCTATTATTAAAGATGTTCTAAGCAGTTCTAAGTTTTTTAATATGTTGGGACAATTCACACAACGCCATCTAGTCTCAAACTAAGCAGAGCTTGTGATATGAGTAGGTACTAGATAAACTGTTATAAATACTTATATACATTTTTTTTGTAAATACATACATATTATACATAAGAAACATCCAGACTTCGGTACAAACGTATCACACAAATCTTCACACAAAGTTTGTCCCGCCCGGGAATCGAACTCGAGACCCCGGCGTCGAAAGCGGATGCACTACCGACCACGCCACCGAAGCAGTCGAAATGTATTATAGTTATTATAAGCATTCTTGACAACTTTTTACACGAATTTCTATAATTTGTAAGCACCTACATATTGATTAGGATTCCTACCCTGTATCTACTTGCTACTTTTTTAACAGTTGTTATTTTTACTTCTAGCTACGGCTTATTAATTATGCCGTCAGGCTTTCATGAACGAATTATAATTGGGTTGTTATCGTGTAGGAAGTGACAAACTTTCGGAAGCAATCCGCGGTATTGAGAAGTGAAAATTTCTATTGATACATTCTAGAATTGACTGTAAACATTTTTTAAGTACAAAAATATAGTACTACCTAATTCTAAATTCAAGTTATTATAACTTGAATTTAGGACTACCTACGTAGTGCTATAATATACACGATAAGAAATTAATATTCAGTTGCATTCCGAAATACGATGATTTCCGAAATTGTTCAAACCTTTTAATTTATTTGCATACAGATATCTCATTCGTTGGTTGGAATAATATTATTCGGCATCATAACTATATTTGCTCATTATGTAGGGGAAGTACGTCCAAAATGACATAAATGGACAAAACGACACATTGGCAATATTTAAAATTAGCGCGGTTTAGGCTGTCAATAATAAGCTAACTAGGAAGCGCCTACACCGGAATTATACCATTGGATTTCTGAGAGACGTTTGAACTACACAACGGACACCATGTTGACATTTGTGTTTCGACGTACGAAAGAAATTTGTTAGTGGTCGTTTGTTTTTTGTTTTTCGATAAGTTTTATTTTATTACTTTACTGTGTGATAGTTTAAAATTTTCAAGCATTTTGTGTTCGAGGGGATCGTGTAGAATTTACAACATTATTGTCACTGCAAAAAGATTATTCTTCGAATTGTAATATTTTTGAGGGTATGTACAAAATGACATACAACCGCTATGGACAAAACAACATACTGTGTCATTTTGTCCGTAGAGGTTATGTTGAAACAACAAATATGCCAATAGCTTCCACAGCTGATAACTCCGACCCAATCCAGGATCAGAACGTTCCATCATTGTCAATAGAAGCAGAGGCTGGCAAGGTTATGGCACAAGAACAGACTAGCTGTAAGCCATCTAGTTCATCGGATTCTTCAGTCGCAATAGCTGTCCCTAACGATATTCATAATACACTGACTGACCACTTAGACATTTCTCAACCATCAAGTTCCCTTCCATCGACAAGTTCGTTAGCAGGTCCAGTTAATATAATTTCTCCAGTTCCAAGTGGTAAATTTGTAAGTGGACAGGGTAAACAAAAGCCAAAGAAACGAACGACAACATTTCTACTGACATCATCACCTAATATGGCAGAATTAAAACTCAAACTAGAGACCGAAGCTGAAAAACCAACTCGTAAAAGAAGACAGGCAGGTACTAAAACTCTTTATATTAAATGATGACTCAGATGAAGATTGCCTTGATCAAGAAGATGAAGAAGACTCACGTTCTATACTCACATTCAAAGCCTGGTGAGGGGTGGTTGAGGTGCATGCTATGCAGTCGTTGGGTTTACGCGGCTTGTGCTGATTTGCCAAAGCGTACCAAATTATTTGTTTGCGAATTGTGCACTTAAGTTTTGTTACTGATTATTTTATTCATTTTTATGACTGTGTATGTCATTTAGTCCATACTGCTTGTGTCGTTATGTCCATACGGTATGGACAAAACGGTTTATCTTTATCTTCATTTAATGTTAAATATTTTTGGAAGTGTTGATTATTCTGACAAAACCTTTATAATTTCTTAAAACCAATTAATATAAGCAATATTGTAAGAAAAAAATATCTTCCTATTATGAATAATATAAAAGTTATAGACAATTAATAAAACATAACATATATTACCTACATAACTATTAGAAATTCAAATTAAGTACGTTACGCAAAATAGCCTTCACAATAATTATGAATAGGTACAAGAATATAAAAAAAATGTGTCACAAGTCAGTCAGAATCACAACCGTATCAAAACGCGTTATTTGGTTTTCCGATGTATCACGTCCAAACAGTTGTAAGGAGGACTTTATAACATTGGGTGATTAAAGGAATAATCCTTGAGGCATTGATTTGTCCAACTAACTGTGATTGAAATGCAAAATAAAATAAAACTAGTTATCCCGACGATCTTTGTATCGCCTCAAAAAAAAAAGAATATTTTAATATTTCATGCAAATGTATGTAAATTGAAAAACGCGACGGACGGACAGACAGACAGACAAATTGTCGTATTAAATATATAGATTATTGATGACAAAATTATGATAAATACGTTCTCAGTTGTGATTATTTATTATGAGAAATAATCACAGCAACTGCCAATATTATATTGTGACGTCCTAAGTATTTCAAGGCGACTCGCTTTGAACAAATGCGGGATCATAAGTTTGAGTAAGTGTGCTGGTTTGAGACTATTATTTTATTGTAGCATGTACCTAAAGGAATAAATACACGATTGCAAATACTGTTATAAACGTGGTATTAAACCGAGCGCTTTGCTGGCTACACGGTTTAAAACCATGTATTGGATGCTGTTTAGATTTCATGTACATATAAACAGGGGAGACTTGATTGTTTGCATGGAATAGGCTCCAAAACTTCTGAAATGATTTTGAAAATTCTTCCACTAATATGTAGGTTTAGCTACTAAGTTCATTATCCCTGAATAGGTACTATAGGCTACTTTTTATACCTATTATGTGTTCCCGTAGGAGTTGGCAACGAGAAACTATATCACGCGGGCCGAGCCGTGGTAATTAGCTTTTCATTTAGTCAATAGAAAGCTGTGTATAGCATTTTATTTAGTAGTTTATTATTTATAGAAAAAAAATTCAACATACAGAATAATTATACATATTTAAAATAAAAATTCGCAATTAACCACTGCACTAGGAAATATACTTAGTAACAATGCTTGTTCCGCAAATTATCTTCCGCTTTTATAAAAGCAGGTAAGAAACACACATTGCTTAAAAAATACAGGTTACACAAAAGTACCAATTGTGCACCTTGCCATTATTTTTTCTATTCATTTTATTTGTATTTCCTTGTAAGTGTTATATTTTTTTCTGAGGAACCGTGGCTTTTGTATTGACGCGAGTTAAAAATTTTAAAAAGGAGTGTGTCTATCTATCTGTCTATATACCTATAGAAATGGGGAACGTCCCCCTTAGCGGCCTTAGCTCTCGAGAACTGCTTATGGTCCAATGACAGTTAACCCTTCTATGGATAGCCCTCGATCTGGAGGCAAGCCAAAAAATCGAAAATTTGACCTAGTCCTAAGGGGTCAAAAGTTATAGGCCAAAACCTATGGCGTGGTGCGGCGCGAAGCACCGCGCAAGACACCGTACGACCAATAATATAAACAGGGGACAATCTTAACATAGTATAAAACAAAGTCGCTTCCTAAGATCGCTAAGATCTTTAAAACTACGCAAAGGATTTTGATGCTGTTTTCACCAATGGATAGAGTTTTACTCGAGGAAGGTTTTTGTTAATATAATTTGTCAAGCGGGCAAAGTCGCGGGCGTCTACTAGTAAATTATAACATGTGTTACAAGATCAACGAGATAATGGAATTTATACTAAAGTTCACTTTTCCAACAAACTATAATCAAGTACGCAGTCGCACCTACAGATATATCTTTATTCGTTTTAAGCAATAGTAGAATTAAGTGTTTCCTAAAGTTACTCATACATTTTTCTTAATAATTTGTACTATTACGTCTACTGTTCATTAAGTGAAGGTGTTATATAGTACAAAAGGTAGTTTAACCGGTTAATATTTTCATCTGCATATTATAGAACATTTTCATAGATCATAAAACAAGTTTCGGTACTTAATATGAGTGTAATTTAACTGTCA
Organism: Nudaria mundana; assembly: GCA_963556515.1. Taxonomy (NCBI): domain Eukaryota; kingdom Metazoa; phylum Arthropoda; class Insecta; order Lepidoptera; family Erebidae; genus Nudaria; species Nudaria mundana. The sequence goes on along the minus strand of OY748305.1, from coordinate 8,086,590 downwards.
TAGAACATGGCAGTCTAAGGAACTTGTACTATTTTAGTATACGTTTGGTAGTCATAGTTAATACGAATTGGTAGTCTTTAGGTAGTCCCAGCCTGCCTAGAATTACAAAAAATAAAAGGAAATAGGATAGTAAAAAAATTACACGATTGTGACATTAGTCAAGAACTAGATATACTTTTGATACCAGTTTGCAAATTATATATAATGTTGCAACCAATAAACTTAATTAGTGTTTAATGGCAACGTAATGAATGCTCGTTTCTGACTTAAAACAAAATGTAGATCAGTAGGTAACTGATATGCCAATATTGGTATAAACTCGGCGCCAAGGCCACCATGTCGAAATTTGAAGGCATTTAAAGTACTACCGTGCTATTTTGTCACGAATTTTCGTTAACTAAAAGGCTAATCCTGTAGAGGCTGACAGAAGGACGAGACTCTAGTGTAGGTTTACAGTAACTGACATTTTGATATATCTAAGCCTACCTAAACCGAGTCGTATCTGTGATAGTTACCCACAAAAATGTCAGTAGTTTCGGAGATAAACAGACATCATACATCTTGGTATATTGTCCATACTCAATTTATTAGTAACTATACCTTGAACACATCACAACTACTTCACATGTTGACATTTAAACGACTATCCATCAACTAGTCAGTATCTAACCGGTATTAATAGCGCTGCAATAACGGTTATTTCTGATATGCTAAAATAAATATAATAAAAATAAGGTCTTACCTTCATCTCCATTTGTATGATATTTATCTGATGTCTTGTTACTCGGGTCTTCTAGACGAGTTACATCTAACACTATCCCGGCATCTAGTGACGAATCAGTAGCGTTACTAACACGAGGCGTGACACAGCTATCTCGTTGACACAGGTTACCAGTTCTCCTTTTCCTGGTTCCATAAGTGTGAACAGGCACTATCAATTTGGGCCTAGGTATAGAGAAATCCGAGTCCGAACCGCTAGATGAGCTTTTTGCACTTCTTGAATATACACCGTTACCGCTCGGCACACGTTCTTCACTACCATGTTTTTGTTTTTGCATACCATTAGTCAAAATATCATTGTACCTATCGTACCTATCATCACTTTTCACTCGCACTGTATTATACAGCTTTCCGTACTTATCACGTTTGATTTGTTTCACAACACTATTTGCTGTCCGAAAGCCACTTTCTTTGTTCAGATCAATAGAGTGTAACCCATTTACGACCGGCGGAACGGGTGGGCTTTGATTTCCGTTGAACATTTCGTACTGCATTAGCGTCAGTTGTTCGCTGGGTGAGAGATTTCTTTTCGGTTGGGTGACAGTGACGCCATTGTAAGTTTCGTCAGGTGGCACTGTGTCCAAGTAAGCTTGAAGTGGGACTCTCCCTTCGCTTTTTACTCTTAATGATTTAGAACGAAAACTAGGCTTAGTATCTTCGACGCGTCTGCTTTGTTCGTTCGTCGGAGGCAATGTGTGCTTAGGTAATTGATCGCATGTAGATAACGACTTGTTAATAGGTTGCATGTATACACCTAAATCTTCCACTTTACAATTGACATCGAGGTCCTGTTTCACTTTTTTTGGCTTAATGGGATTCAAATCCAAAGTGGCCATAGAGTTTATCAATTTATACATAGCATTTCCATTATGATTTGGAGATTCATCAAGCCAGCTTTTCTCTCTTTTCGTCTCTTTCTGTATCTGTTTTATCTTATCACTATCTGTGTCATTATTTTGTTGGCTTACTCTCGAGTAGTACTCGTAATATGATTCTGATGATGGGTCGGGAGGTACCGGGCCAGGATCTGGCAGAGGAAAACAATTCTTTTTTGAATCGAGTTTCCTTTGTCGATGTGAATACTTTAAGGAGTCCTTTCTCTGTGGAGGTGCAGGTGGTTGTTTACTATTACTACCGTAGGAGTCAATATCCCACTCTGTGAAGTTTCGGCGTTTTATTCTTCTTAACGTGGATGGTTTGTAACCATTTGGCATATCCTTAAAACTATAACTATGTTTCAATTTATTCTGAGTGATGAGATCATTGTTGGACCGTGCCTTTTCTTCTATAGTTTGTTGGTATTTGGCTAATTGAGATATATTTGCTTTAGGAACATTATTCGAATAGTTATATCCATTATCTTCAAATGAATATGTTTTGGTATCATAATATTTATCTTTGTCGGCAGTGCGTCCGATGTCTCTGCAGGATTTACTTCGTGATATTGAGTTGTATTTAACACTGTTTGTATCGCCATTCTCATGTAACTTGTTCAGATTTTTTGCGCCAACCCAATTAGCTGCGTAAACGAGATCCATAGTTCTATCGGTAATGGACAGCCACGGGTCCTCCATGACCGCTTTTCCAGGATAATGCTTAATTTTCATAGTGTAGCTGAATATTCAAGTATTCTCTTAATTGAATTACTGTGAACCACGTGTGACCAAGTAGTATGGAGATGTATCATTGTATTTGAAATAATTAATTTCATTTTCCTTGTCAATGTATGTTATCAATAAGTAAGGTTAGCACACATACGTCATAAGACAAAAGGTTAATGTGACGTATTAAATGTTTTGTTAGTCTCTTAAATGACAAAGTTTATCTGTAAATACTTGATATGTAGTATTGCAGCATAATTTTAACCATAAAACGTAATAGTGCATAGCGTAAATATTGGAGACAGAAATACTATTACCTAGTCTGTACCTTCAATTACATTATGACTATTATGATTATGTAACGTAACGATGTTCCAGTTCTATAAACTATAACATAAACTATCCAATGTTGTTATACTTCTTAACTACCATATTCAATGTTTCGCGCCATGAAGATTTGTTAATAGCTTTCGCTTTCTATTGTTTGTATGACATGTAAATAATGCGCTTTACTAAGTTTTCTAGTTTATTCACTTCTTAGCTCTGAGAATCGAGGTACACAATTAATTATATAAAAGTGCAATCAAACAAAATATCTTAATTACAAATTAGATTTTGTAACGTCTGACAGTGTAATTAATGTTAAAGAGAAATAGCTTCGACGTTAAATATTATATCTGATAATAAGAAATGGTTATCTTGTAATGAGCAGTCTCATCTTCCATATTTTAGTATTTTATAACTGTTTTAATTGTTTTCTTATACTATGTTTATGTGTGCCATTGTTATAGCTGCTCTACTAAATTTGTATCTGTATTTGTGTAATTTCACAACAATCATAATGAATCTCGGGAGCATTTCAAATTCTTCGTTTACATAAGAACATTATAAAAGAAACATCATAACTAATCAGAACTCATTGAGTTCAGCATGGTTCATAAAACAATATGGCATAACATGTTTCCAAATACACAACACGATAGATAAAGAAAAAAAATAAAGCATTGTAGTGTAAGTATACTCTATTTTCTATGAGCTTAATAAAGCTATAGGTTTGGAAGAACCCTTAAGCAACTGTCTCATAGAAGGGACATGCGAATTAACCACAGAGACCACAGATCACGTGAAAACATTTAAGCAAAGAACTAAAAAAACTCTCCGACCCTTTGTATCTAGGAAGCAGTTCTTAACTAGTTCAACTATTCATAAAAAATGCAAATGAAGTCACTGTATACGTAAGAATTAGATAACGATGCTTTATGTGAGCAGTGACTGGCCCAAAGACATAATTGTGGTCAGTTTATTGTTATAAATATTAACGCACTTTCACTGGAAAACTTCACGATAGTAGAAGTTCATAAAGATAATATGAAATCGAAAGTAGGGAAGTAATCATACCTACCTCCTAGTCACAGTCAGATAAAAAAAGAACTATAGACGTCAACAAACAACACTATAACAAAAGATACGTGTAAGAGTGGTAGCAAATTGGAAGCAATTATTAGACGGCTGATCGAGTTAGTAGGAAACGATTTCTAAGACATCAACCGATAGACGAGTTGAAGCAAGTTCATTGGTCCACATATCCAGTCGGCTGGTCAGCGATGATACGTGAGAAATATATCCAGGAAAATAAGAAATTGTGGCCAACATACACTTAATAATTATTTCATTAGAAGATGAACTATCTGCATTAAGATATCATAAAATAGGAATTATATTATCTGGACTTTATGTTTATTAAGTTTTGTCTCAATATTTTAATTCTGATCTTTCGATTGCTTGAACCATGATATAACAATGACCATTAATAATGTAGTATTGTTGTTATACATACTCTAATTATTGAAGTTGAATGTTTGCTTTATAGATATTGAAGGAATGCTAAATAATGATAACAATGAACTTGTAAAATCATACGAATTCCTCTTCACATATTTACTGTAAATAGTACTGTAGCCAATCAGATTAATGTTAGTTATTTAGAACTAACGGTAATGCTAACAAACCGCCAAAAATATGTTTAATGAAATAAAAAAAATAAGCAATTACAAATTCATTGAAAGAAAACAATTGCAGCAGTACCTACCTGAACGAGATTATTATAAGTAATCTATTAGCAAGCAGCATTAATTTCCTACGATATAATCTCTATAATATATATAAAAATGAATCCCTATTTCCCTTGGTCGCGACATCACGCGTAAACGGCTGGACCGATTTCGCTGATTCTTTTATTGTTGTGTTCGTTATTATCAGGAGAAGGGTCTTATGGAAGAAAAAAAAAGTCCGGAATATTAGAAAAATTAATGCGGTACGAAGTTCGCCGGGACAACTAGTTGTAAATAAAGCTTTTAAGTAACAAAAAGAAAATTTGCATGGTATAATATTAAAACATCGTTTCGAACTAGGTATCTGCATTGTTATAATATCTGTCTACGGTAAGATTATGACTTCACGATTCTATGACATTATGTGCAGTATTGTAAACACGTTAGATAGATGGGTCAATGTAAGTTTCAACAATAGTATACGCGCTGATTAACTTTCTAATCATTGTTTGAATACTGAAACGTGACAATAGGCCACACGCGCATATTCAATCAATTGTTATTAATCTATAAACCAGTTTCGATGTATACCGGTGGTATTATGATTACTATACTAACGATGCATGAAGTTATTGCAATCTTTGCAATACACAAACACACCTAAATACTCGTGGTTATTTATGAAATGTCTGCAGTGTTAATATTTTTTATTATACATCAACAATCTAATGAACTTGAGAACCAATTATCCATTGAAATAATAACAAACGATGCTGATATCATTCAAGACCTAAGTAACAAGTCAATGATGTCATGCCGTTTGACCACACATAAGGTACATAGAAAGCTTGAGTCTCAAACATTAATATGCTAAAATATCTTCACAGTGAAGACAACGTGCCCAAATACTTTCACGGCACACGAGTAGTGCACGCAAATGCGAGAGGCTTGCAATAATAACCTTGTAGGTAGTTCATGAGAGCCTCGCAAATGTTACTTTCAAGCGTGATTCAGACAAAAGGACACTGCCGTGCATAAATTTAAGTCAGTCAAAAATAAACATAGCGAAACATAATCCAATATTTACTAGCACTTATTTCAGTTAAAGGTAATGGTTAAAATTTGGCTGCAACATAAACGAATAGAACAGAGGAAGTTCTTTATGGGATGCGTATAGTAAACGCTAAATGCCGAAATATTCCTTTTGCAGTGGCAGCTGCATTTCAATAATGTATAAACACCAGTGCACAATAAACACAATGTATCCAACTATTGAAGTCGTCACTGTAATTACATTTTTAAAAACACAACTCCACGCGTACCTTGTCTGTCAGTAAAACGATCGCGACTATTTTAAATTCGGTACGCGAGGCATTGGGGACACGGCAACCAATCACGTCTGCGCCGCGCCGCTTACTGCTCTACTCCGATCAACTCCTGCGCAAACGCAGCTGGCTGACACTGACGGCGCGTATGAGCGAGACGGAACGCATGTTAAACTAAGATAAAAGATACATTTACCTGAACAATAAAAGCTCTAAGCTTACAAAAGTTGAGATACCTACCGTAGATTTTAGAGCAGAAGCATGAATATAGAATTAAGACAGTCTGATTGGCATAATCTTACAGAGAAAACTTTAAGTATGGAGAAGGATAGTATTATTTCGAGAAGTTGGCATTTCCATACGATACGGCTTCATTATGCCATTTGTCCCCAGTTCTGGAATGATTAATATCCTAATTTCCTTTGTTGGATTTTCATGAAGAAGACGAGGATAGGATATTGATATGGTAACGTCTCTATTTAAAAATCCATATCTAAACGTGATTTTGGTTGGGTTATGAATGAAAATCGTTTGTATTTTAGCAATAAGTTTTGTTAACTGATAATATAAATGAAGGTGAATAAACATCCCTCGTGACCAAGTAACTGTCCAAAGTAACGTGTTGAAGGTAAGGCCTTCAAGTGTAGAAAAAGTAATTAAAACAAATAATTAAATGTTAACTCAAATAAAATTTGAATAGATACAGTTACGTACCCTGAAAGGTTAGTAACACAATTGTAATAAAAACTTCTTATTATATCACAATGTTGATATTGATTGCAAAAGAAAAATGCAATTATGTCGATACTGTATTGATCAAAAATAAAAATATTGAGTAAAATAATTCAATGCAGTGAAAACCAAGCCTTGACGAAGAAACTGCTGCAAAAGAATTTCAAATGTCTGCATCAAATTGTGTGATAACCTGAGGAAAGTTGGCGCATAAATCACGTAATACGTCTTCTAAACCTGTTATTATGATCTAAGATTTAAGAACGATGTATATAATTTATATAGTAATGAGTTCTGCAGACTAATTTCCTCGGTGTAACGTACCATTATGGGTGCAGAACATAACCGCTTGGTTGGACATCAGTCATCATCACTTACCTATCATCTCAATAAAGAGTAGGTACTTATATGACAACTTTAGAAACAGAATGATCTAAGAGTCAAAAATAAATTGTACTAAACTTTCGTAGTTCCTAACAACCTTTCGTAGTTTAAAATCATGAGCAGACTACATCCTTTTAACTTAATTGACCGAGCGAGCGAAGCGTCTACATTTCGAGATTGGACAATTTTGCTTTCATCCCTGTGTCTGTCTGTATGTGTGTCTAACAGCCACAGTTTTTATCCGATCTTCACGAAACATGGCACAAGTGTTCCTTGATTTAATAATATGGGGTAAATATAGTCAAATAACGCTTTAATGTTTTTCAGGGCTAAGTGGCCCCCTTTATTATCCGATTCTTACAAAACTTGGCACAAGTATTCCTTTTCTAGAAACAATATTTTTAGTAGGTTTTTTATTGGGGAGAGCGGGGGGGGGCAAAAAAAGGATTTTAATGTTCGCGAGGTCTACTGTTCGACCATAGGGCAACCACTAGTTAAATACAAAGCTCATATATGTGTATAGATTTTTTAATCTGACTAGTTTCTTTAGTTTATTCAAAAGTATTTTCTATTTTAAAATGGAGCCAAAGTGGTATAAGTAAAGCACAAATCACTCTAGTACCAATGTCGGTAAATATTATCTTTCGAGATATAAGAATATGCGTACCCTGGTCTGGTCATGGTTTCGCAAGGGTAGCAGACCATGTACACCGTCGATGAACATCGTTCGTTATCTTTTGGCAAAGTTACACAAAACGTAACTTAATCTGCATTATAAATAACTGCGTTCATTAGTGAGATCCGTCAGCATAATCCATTGACTAGTCTTTGAGTGAATGGCGTTTAGACTCAGACCTTCAGACAGAGAGACATTGAGTAGTAACATTTCGAGGAATATAAACTGGCTTTGAAACTTAATAAAATTCGTCACTTATATCAGTTTAGTTTTTAAGCTTTTATTTATTCAGTGCTTAACTGCAAGTGTTAAGAGATTAAACGGTTTATAAACTGTACTTAATTATGCATATATTATCTATAATTTCTTAATTATATTCGTTATTTAGATGTACCTAGTATTCAGATACTCGGTACTGCCTGTACATACTCTGCATTTATACCCGTCTGTGTTGGATACAAAAAAATATTCATAGCATTTTTGCAATATTCTTTCCATTCATTAGAATTACATATATATATTACAATAATAGACATAGAAATAGAATAGACAATTATGTCTGGAAGAGATTGCTCTAAAGCGATAAGGCAGCCATTTGTATATAAAATACCATAACATAACAATATCGTGACGTAATTTGTCTTATCTTCATATTCCACAGTAAGTAAGTCGTAACCAAAATCTTTGAGTCTCAGACCTTAAAAAACAAAACGCATAACAAAAAAATACTACTTTCCACTAAAGCACCATGTAATTACGGGCGTTACCGATCGAAAGTGTAAGGTAAAAGGAGAAATGCTAATCTCGAAGATGTACCGATGAATGTTTTTTGTGATGCAATTATTATGGCATTTAAGGTCTCACTTTTACTTTTATATTATATTATAATGTTTCTATTGTTATGACCATATCCTTATGGTATGTTATCCTAAACTTTATCACTCGACCTTTGCATTTTAATCGGCTATCAGAGACTGATAGAGAAGAACAAAATAGAATAGTAGTAGGTAGTACTACGAGTATACCCTATTCTGTGGTAGAAGGACCATTCTATGTAGCTTCATTGCTAAATAGTTAGTATACAGTATACAGACAAAGACGCAATAGATAGTAGATTTTTTTCCGTTTCTTGTTGTAGTATACTTAATGGCGCATGGTGCATTTATTTGCATATACATCAATTTGTGATTAAATTTAAATTAGCACGTAAATGTTTCCTTAGAGAATGTTTATTGTTACACGTTAATTCTTACACAGGAAGGAATATTGCTAATCTTCTATCTATGCTATATTAATTTAAACAGTCGAAACGTGTTTCGGTACCTACATTTAGTAAATAAAATTATGAACACAAAAGAGTATCTCTGTCTGTATGTACACGCTTAACTTCATCATACACCGAGCCTTTTTCCTTTTACGAGGTTGGGGTCGGCTTTCCGACCTCACTACGATTCGGCTGAACTTCGAATTTTTTTCCGTGAAGCGACTGCCATATGACCTCCACAACTACACATGGGCGTTATCAAAGTTCTGTAGTTAGACCATTCTGTAGTCTCATCAAACTCAGTTGGCAGGAAAAATTGTTGTCATCAAATAAGGAATACCTTACAGGAGCAGAGCAGCGGGCCTCAACTAGTTTAAACATAATACCGTTCTTGTTTTGTTCATAAACAAAATGTCCGAATGAAATGTATGTATGAATAGATGCAGTTAAAAGCATTAACTCCAGTCGTTGGTTTGTCTAATTGAACAATGGAACGACTCATGCGGGCAGTCTTCCCCTCATAAACATAACTCGTACTTTGGTATACTTTCAACTACATTACATTTAAGACTACGATAATATTTCATTTATCATTACTGATTCAAAACGCTGTTATTTAACTTAGGGACTGTGTTAAACTAAAGTTTAAAATTGTGTAAACAAACTTTAGAATAATTACTTTGGAGTGTTCATTGTCAAAATGTTTCATCAATAACTGTTTTTATCATATTATATGAAATATTACAAAAATAGCAACTGCATTTATCCAGTTAAAAAGATTGGTTTAGAGTCGGTCTGAGCATTTTGATGAATACGAGCATAGTAAAACGATGGAGAAATCTCATAACGTACAGAATTACGAAATTTCACAGACCACATACGTTTTAATCCAACTTGTAACAAAACGTGTTTCTGTTACAATATCGTACAATAGGCTCAAATGTTTCAAGACATTAAGGTCATGTTGGCCAACGACCACAGACTAAACGACAGGAACTCGAAGAAAATTGGTCCAAGTGTCACACCGATGCGTCTAGTTGCGTAAATTTCCAAACGTGCCGATTTATACATTACTAGAAATAGATTTTACATAAGTACATTGTACATAATCATATACACATTCCCGAAGGGGTAGGCCAGATAGACATTTTTCGTAGGGGCATAAGTATCCGCGTAATGGGGCGAGCCTATTGCCGCTTACCATGAACTTTTGTTTTGATTAGAGTTAAAGCCTTGTCCATTGATATGCTGGTTGAATTGCAGGAGAGGTTGACCTGGGATCCTGGTGGGAGTGAGAATCCCTTTGCAAATATTATGTTTTAAGTGTATTAGTGTCACACACATTACATTACATTCGGGACACACAATACATTCTGCCTGGACAACAGATATTATAGGTATCATCATTTCAACATCGGTCTGGCTGTTGGAGTTTAGACTGGAATTTCAGAATGGTTATTGACTTTCGGCAATAGATTTACCCTCTTTTACGTGGGACAAACATAATTAAATCATTTGCAAAATGCGAGTGTGTAATTCTCCTCATTTTCCGATTACACATTACAACCAACGTTACCTCCAATTTCCTGTATGACCAAGAGTTTCGATTCAACCTTCAGAAATTCCCAAAGGCGCTATACTATTACACGATAGTTGACGACGTACAAGTCAAGAAACAAGTGATATTTAATTTGCTGACATTTCCAACCATCCATCCTCCAACTTTATGGTTATAGCAATATCCGTCGCATTTGTTGAAACTTAGGATATGACAAAAACCGTGAAAATACGTGACTTCAGAATAAAGGGAAAAGTCTATCATAATAAAGATTAAGTTGTTTAACTAAATCCAAACAAAATTACTCATGATGTAACATCGGCTATCTCTCTCATTCGAATGTTAATAAGATAAAGATGGCATCATGTTTCTCTTCCGGATAAATTTAAACAGCATGGTGACACATCGTCTTTTATGTAATCAAGTTGAAGTTTATCTTAGGACTGTGTAGTAAAGACGAACGATAATGCCTTGAGAAACATAAGAAGCAGGTGACCAACAAATAAAATAATGTAACTCAATGTATAGCCAGGCCAATGTCACTCGCCTAACAATCGTAAAAAATACGTGACGTCAGCTACAACTCGAAGTTGTAAGTCAGTAAGGGTTGTCTCTTGTTTGTGACACGGCATGGACCATAGAGTTGATATTGAGGCATTAACGTCATAATTATTGGTCAAATTATGCTGGTATATAGTTTACTTTACTGACAACCCTAACGTTCGAATTATGTTCTCTGTAAACAAAATAATGTGCTTTAGTTAACGTCGGAGTGCAAGTTCTGTATGTAAGTACTATTCTCTATTCTGTGGTATAGCTAACGAGGTTCAAAAGTCACTTGAGTCATTGCAAGACTCGTACCAACAACTGTTCCCTTTACAGGAAGAACGTTCTGCCAACTGACCAAGAAACCACTAGTCGAAGACTGTATCCACGCCGTAGGTTGCACATTGACAATATTATTATGATCGCAAGTTTTGAGGTCCTGGAAACAAGTCAAGAAGGGAACAGTTGCCGGTTCGGGTCCAACCCAAGAATATCGTTTCCGAATCATATTGTAAAATTATTTTGAGAGCAGTGTGGTGGTAGATGTGTTACCACCCTTGTTGCCCGGTACATTTTGCGTCTTATTAATACATTTTAATATATTTAAACAGTACTGAGTCTAAGAAACAAAATACCGTTTGATAACGTTATTTGACTTGGATGAAGTAGGTCATTATAATTTGTTATCTTTTTCAGTGAAACACTTTTAAACTGTAGCCAATTGGTTCTTGATTATAAAGGTTTCCTTCATAAAATTTCTTTGTATTTTTATTTGCTTTTCTTTATAAACCTACTGGAGTGCTAAATAGTAATACTAATAACGGACTAAATGCATTCGCCCGTGCATGTGGCTCATGTTTCCCCAATTTATTTGTAAGAAAACCAGATTTTCCTTAAAAAATCACGCTGCAAATACACTAGGACTGCAGAGATAATTTGAACTAAACTTATGGCAAATTGTGGATGTGTAGTGTGTAATGCTGAGATCGGCGTTTAGGCTCATCAACTGGACCTAAACCTTAGTAGGTACCAAGGTTGCAGTATCAACTGGCACAAGTTCAATCAATTTCACTACTTGCTGTAGCTACTTATTTTTTCATGGCTTGACTGATTTGATTGAAGTACAAACAGTTTAGAAATAGGTTCACAAAGGACAAAGGTCCGTATCGCATGACCTCTTTTGGCAATCGTTCATAGGCGTCTTTAGAAACTTAATAATATTAAAACTATATTTGAAGATTAGTTATGGTTTCATAAATTCCGGTTGAAAAAAATACATCCGCCAGTTTTTGTTTAATAATGCGATACGCAAAGAGCGATTTCTTTTATGCCACTTCAGAATTAGTATTGCAATTCATGGCAAAATTTATACCCACTTATATTGCTGATACATAAACCACTTATGGACTAAATTCTCTTTAACTTAATAGCTGCAATTTTGCTATAACCTTAACCAGCCTAACACTGACTACTTAATCATCTAGGTATCATCAATCAATAGTCACAATCACAATGGACCTAATTTTCGGTTCTACAAAATATAAAACGATTTTAGAAGTGCTAATTGAGATAATGATACATGAATGATTTCCAATTTAGCTAGATCTCTAAAAATAATCTTGGTCAAAAAAACTTCAATAATTGGTAGTTTACGGTTATTTACGTAGTGTTTCATAATGTTTTTTTTTCTGAAACAGATTCTTGGCTAAAACTAAGATATATCTTTGCTTGCAATATAGGTTAAATAGATATTTCAATCTTGGGTTTGAAGTAAGTAACACCATATGGACCTTGTACATGTGCCATATGTTCGATAAATTAAACATACGCACAGCGAAGGTGGTTGATATAAAATTTCTCGTTACACTAAGATGCGTGTGAACAAAATAGGTACCTTATCTACCTACTTAGGAATTTGTAAATCATGAAGCTGGAGGTTGGAACGTTTGTACCGAAATACCATTCAATGGCGTGTTTATTGAACGAGTGAGTAAAGTATTCCAAGTCTATTAAAAAAAAAAGCGACTGTAAATATAATACGAGTATATGTTCTCTCCTAAATTAAGGTTTTGCCGAGGATTTAATTGTTTATTTACGAAGTTCAAATAAAAAAAAATTTAATTGTTTGTCATTTTATGACACAAAATTTCAAATAAAAAGTTGATTGTTCTGTTTTCTAATCACTCAAGATTTATGCAGTACCGTTTCATGCTCCCGATTATAACATTTTAATTAAAATACTATTAATAACTTTTGATATGACCACGTCATTTAGATTTCATTCTTGATGAAATGAAACGTTTTGTTAAGGGGAATACAATATAAACGGTGTCCTATTAGGGTACGGTGACTATAGGTAGGTACCTACCTAATGTTATATAGACATAGATATGTCGAAATTATATATAATTGAATGGATGTTGACCAATCTCGTATGTCGTGATATTAGTTGTCGAAACCTTGGCGTTTATAACGGCCCTGTGATAGGTAGACGTGTCTCATGTAGAAGATTTTTGTATATTTAGTGGTCCTGTACATCTGTAACTACTTAGTACTTTATTGGGTGCTATAAATATGATGATCATCTCCGGGGTGAACTGCTGACAGACGAAGGAGGCTCTGGCAAATATTTAAGTCCAAAGTGCATGGAAACAGCAATACCTACCTAGACTCACCCTTTATTACCGTGAGGGTAATAAACGGTAAGTCTAGACAGTGTGAGCCTTTAAAACTGATTGATTGGAGTAGTGTAGGTACCTAATCTACTAAAATAAACTGCTTCAGTGGCGTGGTCGGTAGTGCATCGGCTTTCGACTCCGGAGTCTCGGGTATGTATATTATGTACGTATTTACAAATATATAAGTATGTTTATCAGTTGTCTAGATCCCATAGCATAAGCTTATAGCTTAGTTTGGGCTAGATGACGTTGTGTAAGAAAGTGAGAATGTCCAAAATATTCATTTCTTGATTATTTATATTTATTTAGTCATTATTAACACCTCTATCTACATTTCGGGGATAAAGACGTGATGTGGTTTTGTTTAGACCTATGTACTACGAGTATACTATCAAGGAGTATTCATAGTCGCGTCCGTAAGTCACAAAATCCTCGTTGGCAGTTTCTAGCATCTTTCGGAATGTTCTGGAATTGGCAAATGCGATTCTCCGTAAAATGACTAATAAATTATGAATACTCATTAATTTCACAAAATTCCATCCATCAATATTTCTGAGATTATTTTAAAGGAGTTTTGGTTCTATCATAGTCGAAGGGGCCCTATTTCAGAAGACGTTGTAGTTACAGCCAAGTTGCCATTTACAATTGTTACGTCCTCGTCCGAGTTGTTCGTTTAGTGTAACATGCATGTAAATAACCATAAAACATAAATATTTCACAGTCTGTAAAGCTATACATATTGTAAGTCATTTTAAAAATAAAGAAATGAAGATGCAATTTAATCTACTTAAATAAAACTCATCTTCAAAGCAATACATTTCAAAATAAGAACGCCGCCCGTCGTTCGGTTCGGAACGTCCGATCTCAAAAAAACAAAAATTAGAGTTCTAAATTTCCCTCCAAAGCGGATCTAAAATAACTTAAATAAAATAGCATTGGGGCCCTCTTTGTCACTATTATGAAATGCCCAAAAAAGTTATCGAGCAAACAATGCATGATCGCTCCGTGGCCTTGGCGAGTGATCTGAAGACCTTGTCGGCTTTTTGCCCGTCATAATAGGTGACGTCGAACGCCTCAGGCCCACTGGTTCATTAACATTTACAAAGTGAAAGTAAAGAGTGCGTAGACTGGTAAAGGTATAGTGTTGTTATCTAACGGAATATTTACGCAGCTCGATGGAATTGTAGGGCTGACCGCTAATGTTGCGATCCACCGCACAAATCTAGATTTCATAACGATTTCCAAAGTTTCGTTTAGAAACGTAATGATCCGTTGTATAACAATGATAGCTTGATGAATTAATTATTAAGGTGCCTCGTTTTCTATTCCTTGAAGAGCATTAGAGCAATGAATAATTAATATTAATAGATTTGAATGATTTCGGACTATTGATTTGAAAAGACATTCATACCAGCTGCCTTAAACCAGAAATACATGATGATTGTTTGATTGTCTCGGTAGCCTAGTCAGTTGAAACGACCTGCGTGAGACTGCTACCCCGAAACGGGGATCGATCCCCGGATCAGTTAAAATATTTGATCTGCAAATTTGTTTCGGAGATTGGGTGTTTTTCTACGTAGTTGTATCAGTTATCTAGTAGGTAGGTACTCACACACGGCAGTGTTAAATGGTCCTAACTTAGTTAGAGTAGGTCTTGAGCAATACTAAGTCAACATAGAGTTAGCATAATGTGGTAACACCAATTAATCTAACTATAGTATAGAGAAATATATATAGTAGTAGTATAGAACTATAGTATAATATAGTATAGTATAGTATAGTATAGTATAGTATAGTATAGTATAGTATAGTATAGTATAGTATAGTATAGTATAGTATAGTATAGTATAGTATAGTATAGTATAGTATAGTATAGTATAGTATAGTATAGAGAAACTATATATAGAGTCTTACTTAATGCATAAAAAGTTACAGATTGACCTCTCTAAACTGCACCGTCACATACAAAGCAAGCACGTCTTATTAGAGTGGTTAATTCTAAATTATGTATTTTTGATAAGCTTGGTAAAGAACTAACCACGATACCCAAACCGGCAAACTTTTCCACGCTAAAGAAACATCTGATGGATGTGACAATGCAAAATAAATTTCATCCGAATGCAGAAGCTGACTCAGATTGTTAAATCGAACTTTAAAAGACTTTTTACAGAAAAATGGTATTAAAAAAAAATTACAATATAAATTTGTTACATGAGGTCTTTTTAATAACAGGTTATAATATTTAAAAAGTTACGTGTACACTGATAGGCATCTAACACAGGTATCAAATATTTAAATGCTTGTTGGTTCATCAATCTAAAATAATCTAAATGTGTTAATTGCGTGTTCTGTGCTTGCTGAAGTGTATTGTTTAACACACATTTTTTTCTATGCAATTATTTTTCATAGCATGTCTACTTTCTACATCATCAGTGAACGATGGCACTGATTGGTCTACATATTAAAAATATATAAGCATGTAGGTCAGTTGTGTTTAGATTTCTAATAGCTATGTCTAATGATGTGAATGACTTGACTGTATATGACTATATGGCTGCAGTAATATTGCGATTGTGGTTGAATCTTGCAGTGAAGATGCGAATTGCTTTCTAGGTAATAGTGCCGTGAAAATTGAAACCTTTATACTGATGCTATGAGGTATACAACAAGTTAATTAACTCCTCAAGGGAAATGTTGGTTATTGTCTTAAGATCTTGTAAAGAATTGGAAAATATGAAATTAAATATAATTATTTAGAAACAGGAAACTACGGAACCGCTGGTAGGCAACCTAAAGCTTTTAGGGGATAGGTACTTATTTACGAAAACTAAATTATTATTTATTTATTTCTACGACAGACTTATTAGAAAAATAATTAGAAAGAAAGAAAAGAAAGAAAGAAAAATGTGTTTATTCTTAAACAGACATGGCGATAACAATACACAAGTAAAATATTAGAAGTAGGTTAAGGACAGGAAAATCGTAGGTGTATGCTAGTACACGCCACATCTGCGTAGAAATTGGTCTCCTCTCAGCTTATGCTGACGTGGGCAGACCCACATTTGCCAACGCTGGTTTTCAGAGGCCAGTGACACTGAAAATGCCGCACCCATGCAGTATCTCACCCAGCACAATTAACACAATATTGTACTGCCAAATGCCACCACACAAGAAAAATAATAAATAAATCAAATACATAAATACACAAGTAAAATAAATAAGTGTATGTAATATTTATAATAATATGTCGTGTGTTTGTGTCTATATATAACAAAAAACAAACAAGCCGTGTCTATGGTAAACTCATAGGTCCGGTACCATAGCTTCGCGTTCGAGACCAACTCAACTGCCAGCTGTCAGTACTGTCATCCGTCAACCCAGACCGACAAGAATAACAGACTGATGAGATGACACGTCACGACACGCGGCAATCATTCTCGGCATTATTTAAGAATATGATACATTAACAAAATTAAATCAATACAAAATCACTAAACAAATCGAAGTCATGCACCCACAAAGGTACAAGGAAACAGAGATAAAATAAAAACAAGGGTAAGTATCAATTTAGTAAGTTATAAAACAGTTTCCAGCTGTTCCATTAAGTACAGTTTTTTCACCATTAATTTGAATGTTCTTCGATTTTTCAGGTTGCGTTTTGGAGGTTTAAGAATGTTCCAGCAACTAGTGGCTGCATGCCTAAAACAACCTCGGAAAGCGGCAGACCTATACTTATGTAGTGTCAAAGGGGCTACAGTAGTCCTCTTGCTATATCTTAGTTTGTCGTGTCTCCAACTCAGTCTACCATAAAGGTATTCCGGTTTTTGAGTATTTACCACACGAAATAGTAAACCAGTCAGATGCAGCTTCCTTCTTGCGGCCATCCTTAGCATTTTAAGATCATTTATGTATGGTGTGATATGGCTTCGCCTTGGGATGTCAACACAGAAACGGACACAAGCATTCTGAACTCGTTGAATCAAGTTTTGTAATTGAGTATTGATTTTTATAAGCGTTACATAAACTTATTTAAATGTGAAATCAAATGTCTATTATGTGCCATACTTACCGGTTATGTCACGACCTGTCATGACCCTCATTTATATAATTTCACATTCCTTTAACGAATGAGCTAATGATGATATCACAATCAGCTTCGACATGAGTTTTAAGTTGTTGTAATACATTACACTAAAAAACAAAAATTCTGCTATGAGGGTTTCGTGTGACAAAAAAGTCACTCGGAGACATTTTTGCAATTCGAAAACACTGGTCACACATTTTTGTTTCCTCCTACCGGTTTTCCTATTAGTTCTACCGTTTGGGCCACGCTTGGCTTCGCCAGTGGTTCTACGGTGGTGAAAGACCCTTTTTTAGAGTGACCCATCCAGATGGGTCACTCTAAAAAAGGGTCTTTAAGATATTTTTTTATTTTTTAAGATAAAATAACACCTAATCCCCAGGGATTAAGTGTTATTTTATCTATTTTGTTATCATGTCTACGTTCTAAATTAGAAAATTAAAGAGATGGTTTCGATAAACGTATTTATAATCTCAGAAAATAAAAAAATAAAAAGGTTTAATTTTTTTTGTTCTGTTCACTCTGTATTCTATATAGAATCACGTTACATTTAATAGGAGCGGAGCAGTGATGAATTTTAAAAAAAGGTTTCAATTAAAAGAATCGCCACAGCTATCGACTACCGTAATTACAGTGAAATAGTGACTTTTCTTTCCCGGTGGTCGTGACCGTGTCACGGTTCGGTTCGCAGTTCGCACTAGCGTTATAATGTAAATTGACCGATGTACCTTCAGGGCACATCGCAGTGTCAGCTGAAATATAATTAAGTACATGTACAGTGTAAGACTGTACAGATTCTATTAATGGCAGGCACCAATTCTACCTTATGTAATACATCTGATGCTTCTTAACTTTCATAACATTTAATTTATAACTAGCTGATCTCTATATTTCTGTATTTTGCAATGAGCAATGAGTTTGCTTTAAGTGTTCTTAAATATTTAACTAGAAATCACAAAAACTGAAAATTCCATCGGCAGGACTCGAACCTCGTTCCCATTACCTATTGGTATAACCATGTAGCTCCCTGTAACCTATTATCGGAGTATAAACTCACTTTTTTTGTCATACTATTATTATTCGGCCTACAAATTTCGGCCTAGACATCTTTATAACACCTAAATAAACAAACGCCAAGAAAAATACATAACCTTATTCTAGATACATACAGTATTAGGTAGGTTTAAAATTTTGTGTGTGTGTCTATGCAGGTACACACACACACACACATAAAATTGCGTCTCTTCTCCAGAACGCCAGGCGATTCATACGCCCAAATTTCGCCAGTCACTTTGTTGGTTCCACTGACGTAACAGAGGCTACGCCTATTGCCGTTAATGGGCACATTCGAAAATAGAATATACATATTATACTGGTTTCTTGCTTGAATCATGGAGACGTCGAAAGGGCCCTTTACCTCACATCACAATTTACAATTATGAGTTTTTTCTAATGTTACAATTATGTCGACTAGCTACAAATACAACAATAGTTACATAACAGTTACAAACATATGTTACACCATTTTCATTGTTACATTGCCGTTTAATTAATAAATGAGTTGTATAGGAAAGGAACTGTGTTCGACTTGGTCAATCTTGAGGCTATTGTGTTAATATAGATAACTATAATGAGCAAATAGAAGGCAAGGTCAGTTGCATGATAGTAACTCGTTTAGCTAAGATCCTGTTTTGCAAAGTACATAAATATCCACCAAATTATGTAGTAATTAACTTTTGGGTACTATGAGGCCGCACCTAGAAATATAGTCGTCCCCGACGAACATGATTGAACATACCTATTTAAAAGCTCTTATTATGTGGGTTTGCAAAAATCGTAAAATTAACGAACTTATATATTTAGTTTTAACACGGGCATTTACAGGAAATACGGCTGTGGTCACAGGCTGACTGTCTCAGCGATAGTCACACACACAGTGTGTCCCTGGCGGCCTGGTCTACATGTCTATGCAGTATTTGTTAAAAGTATAAGTTTGTTATAAGTAGATTATAGAACGCGAAATTTTTAAATTTTATACTCAACTAACTTATTCGGGATTTGAACCTCTTACAAGGCGAAAAGGTACATTAGTTTGTTCGCTGTGTATGCATCTACCTACAAATCATTCCAATTAGGTTACATTATGCCTGCTACATAAGCTATATTTATACCTAAAAATATATAAATAGTCCGAGACGCCCAGGACTGTAATTGTAATTGGCTGTGCCATAGCGGCTGGCACGTAAAATTTTGTTGCCTTTCATCCACATTTCATCGCAAGGACATAACCAATTATAAATGTGCCCGGTGACGGCAATAGGCTTGCCCCCTGATACGTGGGGCTAAAAATACTGGCAAATTGTGGGTGTGTAATGCACCTCTGCCTACCCCTTCGAGGATATAGGCGTAACATATGTGTGTGTGTGTGTGTGTATGCCTAAAAACAAAATTCTCTCCTACGAATCCGGTATGAAATTTTAAACTCTATGTAGTATAAAAAATGAAGTAAGCATAGGTACCTACTCGATGCTTTAAAAATGCATAAATTACAATATACTTAATGGGTGACTACCTATGTATGTCAGTATACTTGGCTAAAAAGGAGAAGCCAAGGGAAACCTTGTCAAATACTTAGCTAAGCGTTAAAGGTAGGAAAAGTCGCGCGCAGCGGTTTTTCCGCTTTCTCAAACACCTCTGAGGGAAAGTATTTACTAATTGAGTACGCACTAGAATTACGAAGAATTAATTGTATGTGTAAACAA
Source organism: Nudaria mundana (assembly GCA_963556515.1). NCBI lineage: Eukaryota > Metazoa > Arthropoda > Insecta > Lepidoptera > Erebidae > Nudaria > Nudaria mundana. Next base: position 8,066,152 of record OY748305.1, on the reverse strand, counting down.
CTTTGTTGGAGACTGTCCTATACGGGGAGGATCATAGTAAATTTTAAAACACATACATAGTTAAGTTAAGTATAAAATCCCTACCAGCCACCAGGGTGCATCCGGCTTCACCCCACGCACCCCATTCACCGACGCGGGATAATACCCGACCCAAAATATGCGGGGTATACCAAAGACCCGACCAAACGACAGAGGTTACACAGGTGGCCAAACTCCGGCGGGTGCCACTGCAAATTCTTCCTAACTAACCAGTGCTAACCAGAGGCGCACGGATTGCCATGCGCCTCCATCCGTCAATTGGGACGTGGGTGCGACCGCAGCTTAACCAGGTTCTACGGACAACGGAGGGGAGGTCGCGGTGCATTCGGCGCAATTTTGTTTCGACGGACCTGTTTCCGTTTCGTGTAAAAGAATTCATCGTTTTCCATACACCACCGGTGAATCCGGTGAAAACAACAGTCCGTTGTCCCTAGAAAAATACTCTAAGTTCCTGGAAACGACAATTATTACTCCTCACCTCCCATTACGTTGGAAAAACCATGATGACTTAACGAACGTCTCTGTCCCTCCGATAATTTTGATCCCTTTTGGCGATAAAGACTTACAGACAGGCAGACTACAATTTATTTTAGTAAAACTGGTAAAACATACTTGTTAATTAAATTAGGTGACTGGTGATATTAAAATATTATTATGTTAAAGTTATTGTTTCCATTTTCACAGGAATCGAAATTCAGTATGAAAATTAGACTTTTATTTTTTTCAAGATGTTAGATCTCCGGAAATGTTACCTACATGCGCTGGTTCAAGGCCAGCCCAGGACTAGTTTTTACGATTCATATTGAAAAACTATCATCAGAAAAAGTTAGCATATCTAGGTAGGTACTTCTTTCCTATAAAAAATATTAAAATATGAATATTAAACACTGGATCGACTGTTTGTTACGGCAACCATTTATTGACACAACCATAGATACTATAGTCATAAATGCACAGAGATACTAATACCAATAAAAGAGTCTCTCTATCTTCAACAAAAATAATATCTTAGTTTCATAAAAACGTACAAGTAGTAGGAAATAATGAAATAAGTTATTGTCAAATAAAGTTTTAGGTAAGAAGAATATATTATATTATCTGTGGTAGTGCCTATTTTAAAATCCGAGCGAGCACTATAACAAATAATTTACATTACAATTTATCTGAGTAAATTAATATAAATTAATATTTTGGACATTCTCACACAACGTCATCTAGCCCAAACTAAGCTATAAGCTTGTGCTATGGGATCTAGACGACTGATAAACATACTTACTTAGATATTTCTAAATACATACATCAAATACATAGAAAACACCCAAACTCCGAAATTTGTGGATTACACAAATATTTGATTCGACCGGGGAATTGAACCCGAGACTCCGGAGTCGGAAGCCGATGCACTACCGACCACGCCACCGAAGTTTTAATATGCATATATTATTTTTTAATGCATTTAAATAATTGATTTGATAACGTAATTATTTTAAAATATTATTTTAATAGCCAGAACACGCAGAACCAATTATTATTGGAACAATAAATTATTACTATTCACAATTCCTAGCTAGCGACATCTTTTGTCCAATATTTAGCTTTACCTCATTTCATACCGTATCAGACGATAGCAGTTTTATTAAGCGACATCTATTGTGTACTATACACAACTTAAGTACAGTGACATCTGTTATGATGTATACACAACTTTGATAGTGCGCCATCTGTTGCAAGCTGTAGGTACTATTTTCACTACAATTTTGTTGTATCTTTTCGTCGCTAGAGGGCACTAAATCTAGTTTTATAGGATTTAAAAACTGCTTACCCTCCATGACATAGACAATGCTACCAACATCTCCTTCTTTAATGATAAGACTGCCGGCTGCATATTCGACGGGATACATGCAGTCCACGATTTCTCTAATCTGTGTCATCTCAAGATTCTTCATGAAATCGTTGTCCAATATGGCACCTTTTATTAGATCCCGTGAACTGAAAAGAAAAAATACATCAATTATGCATTGGAATAATCAATAAAACATTCTATTAGGTATGAATACATAGGTAATATATTCGTTCTGAATACTTTGTATAAAGCACTAAGTCTTATAATATCTTATCTACACATTTAAATAATAATTAAATTATTACAACAAAGTCCCCGGTCTCGCCTGTTTGTATCTCAGTATGTTCGCCATCTACGAGCTTTCAATTTTCATGCGGTTTTATACAATATAAGCAAGTGAAGCACAGAATTGACGCAGGTTGGATCAAATGGCGGCAGGTCAAAGGCACTATTTGCAACCCTCTATTTCCCCCAAAACTTAAAGGAAAAATTTACAAAACTGTTGTCAGACCTGCCGTCCTGTATGGACTGTCATGTTTGGTCTTAAACGCGACGGATGAAAGACAGCTGCATGTAGCGGAGATGCGAATGGTAAAATGCCCGAATCCCAAATAATTGGGATAAGGGCAGGTAGATGATGATGATGATAAGTAGGTATACTAACTAATACCTGTTTCATGAAAATTGTTTATAATATGTACTTATAGTATAGATATACAAGAGTTAATATCAATGCCATACCTACGGTAATACCTTTATTCCATTAAAAGTTACAACATAAAATTGCCCTATCGACCATAATAACATTAACCTCTGTAGAATTACCGTAAATTGTAGCCATAAACAATAAACCTAGTATATGAAGGAACCAACGTTTATGGTCCGGGACAGGAAGTTTTATTACATAAAGGCCTTACACAGGGAAGCAATATATACGGTCAATTATCTACTGAGACAATACTAGGTACTTAATACAACAATTATTATTGTTACATACATAAAGGGTAAATGAATCCGGGAGAAAGTCCTGGGTACTTTAATTGGCTGTGCCACAGCGGATGGCACGTAAGACTTTGTTGCCTTTCATCAACATTTCATCGCAAGGCAACGGGATTCAAATTTATTTTTCAAAATTGTAATATAACTGCTTATTTTTATTAAATTAATTCGGCCATTTTGGACATAACCCATTATATGTGAGCCCGTTGATGGCAATAGGCTTGCCCCTATTACGTGGGACTTTTTAGTATACCTACTTATAGTTATATATGTAGTTAACAGTATAGTACATACTGGCAAATTGTCGGTGTGTAATGCGCCTCTGCCTACCCCTTCGGGGATATAGGCGTGATATGTGTGTGTACATAAAGGGTCCTAAGGCCTAAGAACATCTCCAGGGCCCAAAACATCCTCATCTGCACGCGGTGCACCTGCTTACAAATTGACAAGGCTCTGGCAACTATACCCAGTCCCCGGAACGAAAATAAGTAGGTACCTAATCCAACGTGCCTGAAAACGGTAATAGGAGCGCTTCCTTCCTATTGTATAGGAGTTATGGGACCAATAAAGTATCTGGAGAGGTGTGGACGTATTACACGCCTTTATCTGCTCCTTCGGGGCTAAAGGCGTGATTTTGCGTGTGTGGACTAACATGAAGATTACTACACACTCCTTAAAAGTTTTCACTTCCCGCCATTACGCAATTAGCAACATAAAATCCTACACAATACTATTAATTACCTCGTGTTCGTGTCATTATGTACAAAATACAAATATCGATTACTTACATATGTAGGTAACTCTTTTGCTACCTATGTAGGTAGGTATAGGTACTTTTTTTTTTTTTTTTTTTTTTTTTAATTCCGCGGCCCAAGGCCGCGGCCGCTCTAACGTCCGTTGCCGGGCGTCCCTGGTTACTAGCAGAGGGTATGTCCAGTGGCGCCCGGCGGACTTTGACCACCCCTGTGGTCTCTGCGGGTGTTTGGTCGGGACGAGAATCCCGCGTCATTGGGGTCGGGTTTTATCCCGCGTCAGTGAGTGAATCTGGTTGCGTGCTATGGGGCAAAGGCCCCGCAGCACGCAACCCTTCTAGCCTGCTTCTGTAAGGACGGTGGGTGGCGATCCCGCCGTCCTCAGGCCCCGATCATGGAGGACGATAGTCTTGGGCGTAGTCGCGTAGTCTGGGGCGGCCTGGCCGCCGACTACGGAACTCGGCGGGGAGGGTACGCTCCCTCTCCCTCCCGGCCGCCTCCTTCGCGAGCATAACTTGCTCGCAGAAGGACACGGCCGTGTTCCACCTACTCCCGCTGGATACCATGGCTTGAAGCATGGTCCCCAGCGAGAGGGTATCCACGCCCAGACCCACTACGAGGTCCCGGCGCTGACTCGCCCACGCTGAGCACTCCACCAACGTGTGGAGTGCGGTGTCGTCGTCGGAAACCTCGCAGTGTTGACACCGGGGTGTGACCTCACGATGCATGCGAAACAGATAGCTACCGAAGCATCCATGCCCGGCAACCATCTGCGTCGCACGGTACGTGAGGTCACCATGCTGCCTCTGCAGCCAATCGTCCATGATCGGTCTCACCGCCGCGATGAAGATGGCACCCCCCTTGGGTTGCTCAAGTCGCACCCTCCATGACTCCATGAGATCCTGGCGGAGTTGGGACCGCTGGTCCTCGATTTCTCGAGACGCAGGCCTGTGGTCCCGCTCCAGCGCCTCCTTGCGCCATTGGAACAATGACGCAAGGGCTCTCGCTTCCAGGTCCCATGGAGGGGTCCCGGCTAGGAGACATGCAGCCTCTCCGGAGATCGTGCGGTACCCCCGTACGGTTCTGACGGCCAAGGTTCTAAGTGGTCTGTTTAACAGAGTCACGTTCCCCTTGACCGCCAACCTATCCGCCCATACGGGAGCCCCGTATAGGGCCATACTCCGCACGATCCCCAGGTACAGTCTCCTGCAGGAGGCGTTGGGTCCCTTTAGGTTGGGCATCAGTCGCGAAAGCGCGACCGATGCCTGCGTCACCTTGGGGACCAAACTTCGGAAATGTGGTCCGAAGTTCCATCGGCTATCAAGTACGATCCCTAGGTACTTCATCGAGGGCTTGATGCCGATGCTAACGCCTCCCACATTTATGCTGGAACCTTCTGGTGGACCGTTCCGAGGTCTGTGAAAACACAGAACCTCGGACTTGTGCAAGGCCACCTCCAGTCCCAGCTGCCGTATCCGACCCACGACTCGAGCAACACCCGTCGTGACCTTGAGTGCTGCCTCCTGGTACGTTGCACCCCGCGCCGTGACGAGGGTATCGTCGGCGTAGCACGTTACGCCGACACCCCTAGGCAACGCACCCCGCAGCACCCAGTCGTAGCCGATGTTCCACAGAAGCGGCCCCAGGACCGACCCCTGCGGAACACCGCACGACACATCTCGCCGAGCTGGCCCGAGCCAGCTGGGGAAAGCTATGGCCCTCTCCGAGAGATAGGCCCCGACAATACGACGGAGGTAGAGAGGCGTTTCGTGATACACGAGCGCCTCCCTAACGCAGCTCCATGGCAAGGTGTTGAACGCGTTGGCGATGTCAAGAGACACCGCCACCACCACCTTGCCCTGCGAGACTGCTTCCTCCGTCAGGCTCTTCACGCGCATGATCGCGCTCACGGTGGAGCGTCCCCGACGGAAACCGAACTGGTTATCCGCCAGGTCTGGCCCCACACTCGTGAGATGCTCGACGAGGCGTTCCGCGATAATGCGCTCAAAGAGCTTACACACCTCGTCGAGCAACACGATCGGCCGGTATCCGGACGGTGAGTCCACCGGCCGCCCCGCCTTACGGATCAGGACCAGTTTCCCCGTCCTCCACACCTTGGGAAACTGGCCCCTTTCGAGGCATGCGCTAAAGAGCCCCATCAGTCGAGGCCCGAGTTCTTCGAGGGCCAGGACCCATGCACGGCCAGGAATGCCGTCGGGTCCGGGGGCAGTGATTTTCCGGCGTTTAAGCCGGAGTACTGCCGCACCTAGCTCCCCCACCCTGACTTCGGGTACGTCGTCTTCGCTGGTGCAATCCGCGTCGGGCAGAGACGGAGCCATGCGCGGAGGGACGTGCTCCTCCGCGCTCGTCGGAAACAGGGAGCCCATGACCCGCTCCAGCTGCTGCGGCTGGAGACTCTGGGTCAGTGGGGGCGCCCTAGGTCGGAGTTTCTCCCTGACCTGTAGGTACGGGCGCCCCCATGGGTTCTGCTGCAGGGTCTCCAGGAGCTCCTCGCGGGCCGCCGTCTTGGCCCGCTTTATCGTCTCCTGGAGATTACCTTTAGCCTCCCTGTATGCCTGAAAAAGCTCCGCCTCTCGGGCTGCCGCGTCGTCTGGGCGGCGACGCCTCCGGCGAAACCTGGTGTACCGGCGGCGGGCGGAGATGCATGCTGCGCGCAGCTCTGCAATCTCCGGCGACCACCAGTACACCTGCTTCCTGGCCGGTCTGGGTGTAACCCTAGGCATCGCCGCATCACAGATTTGCGACATGGCTCTCCTGAACCACTCCGCCTCGGCATCCACATCGGCAGGCCGGTCCGGCGCTGGAATCCAGGCCTGCACGATGGATGCCTCCAGGAGAGCCTCCCGATCCAGATGGTGAAGTGCCCAACGCGGATCCGGGGGATTTGCCACCGGCTGTGGGAGGTCAGGTGGGGGGACGACATCGAACCGGATGTACCGATGATCCGAGTGCGTCTCCTCACCCTCCTCCACGCGCCAGCCTGTAATACGGGCGGCGAGGTCAGGGGATGCGAACGTTACGTCCACGATCGATTCCCCCCCCCGCCGCCAAAAGGTGGCGACATTCCCCCGGTTGAGGACCTCCAGACCACGTGTTCTGGTCCAGTCCTCAAGAAGCCTCCCCTTGTCCCTGGTTTCCCGGGAGCCCCACGCCTCACTCCAGGCGTTGAAGTCTCCCAGGAGCAGGACAGGACGAGGACGGCACGCAGCGAAGACGACGTCGAGCTCAGTGAGCCATAGCTCAAACTGAGACTCGTCAATGTTCGGCGAGATGTAGGTGGCCACGACTGCCAACCCATCATAGTCCGCCGCAACACACCCGCGGCCCCTTGCAATGATCGCAAGGCGCGAGTTGTCTGCGGCGGACCCCCCAAAGATACAACAGGCCGAGCCGTCCTCGTCCACCGGGCTTCCCGGGTGGACGTAGTACGGCTCGGCGACCACGGCCAAGTTTATGGACCACTGCCGGATGCTCTGGTACAGAAGATCCTGAGCAGCACGGCAGTGGTTCAAATTCACTTGCAGGATACGGATACGGGCGTCAGACATTAATTGACGTCCATAACCGCATCCCGCCGCGAAGCAACTGGCCGCGCAAGGGCGGCACCCCCACCGCTCTCAGCGGACGGACGAGGTTTTGGCTTCGAGGCGGCGCAGGTTGTGCTGCCGACCCGGTGATCCGCGGTCTTGCCCTCCGCCTCGCATCTAAAGCAGCGAGGCGGGGCGTCACAGGCACTTGCCTTGTGACCGGGCCGGCTGCAGCGGAAGCACCGATCGCCCACGGTGACTTCCGCTGTACACTGCACTCCGACGTGCCCCACCACCATGCACCGGAAACATCTGGTTTCCCGGGCACGAAGGAGGTGCACCTGCGCCTTTAGGAAGCCCCCTACGAGGAGGCTTCGTCCGTCCGCCACTTTCAGTGCCGCCGCGACGGGGCACTGGACGACTGTCATCCCGTGACCAGTGGAGCCGAAGGAGATATCTGAAGCCTTCACCTGGTCACGGGGGCAGCCGCCCGCCTCCACGACGGCGGAGACAACTTCCTCCGTCGTGGCCGCGTCATCCAGACCCGTGATGCGCAATGCGGCGCATTTGGTGGGTCTGGTGACGCGGACGGCTTCTTCGTCCAGCGCGACCCTAAGCTGAGCCGCTAGGGCGTCAGCTTTAGGGCCGCTGGAGGCGCCGGAGACCTCGAGGAGGCGAGCCCCGGTGCGTGTCGTCTTGCACCGGAGCCCCCCTTGTATTTCGAGGGCCGAGAGGTTGACTGAGGACTTCACGGTCCTCAGTACGTCGGCGTACCCCACCCCTTTCTCCACACCTACCGTCGTCACCGTCAGGACGACGGCGGTGGAGCGAGGGGGGCGGGGCCTCTTCGGCGCCTTCGCCGCGGCGGCTTTGGCCGCTTTCTTGGCAGCCTTCGTCTTCCTCTTCTTGGCTCCCACTACTTCCCATCCCTCCCGTCTGGAGGGATGTAAGGTATAGGTACTAAGTATGTTCCTAACATAATTTATTAAATTACAGCTATTAATAAAGTGTTAACTAGAAACTTAATGGTGTAAGTTAAATGAATAATATAAATTATGATGATATGTATTGTGTATTAGTGTATAACTTAATGAATAACTTGGAAAACTAATTTGTCAAACCGGTCCTATCTGCCAGGTTTAGCTTGATATTTATCATAAAATAAAATAAATAAATAAAATAAAATAAAATAACGTTTATTATCTTTGAAATTTTCAGAAAATTATTTAGATTCGTCAGAAGTTGGTGTGACTCTACCGAGGGTTCCAAAATGCAACGAGACTGAGAAGAGCCCTCAAGCAACTCAGCTCGGCTTTTTTCAAAATATTTCATCTTAAATCTAATACAGAGTTATTTAGAAAGGAGCAATTCGTTACGTTGTTACAACTAGGCCGCCTTGTCATCTAAGAAATCATTAATACTATAATAAGCTTTATGGCACAATTTACTTTTTATTAGTTTTTTAAATTTATTGACAGATAAATTTGCTATTTCGGTTGGCAATGTATTGTACATTCGAATAAAGTTCCCCGCAAAAGAATTACTCACTTTATGAAGCCTAAATTTAGGAACAGCCAGTTTATCCGTATTTCTTAAGTTTAGATTATGATTATCACTATTTTTCACAAATTTACTTTTGTTCTTGTGGGTATACAATAAAATTTCATAAATATACTGTGAATACACTGTAAGGATGTTAATATGCTTAAACTTATCTCTGAATGACTCCCGAGACCCCATTCCATAGATAGTCCGGATAGCCCTCTTCTGCAACACAAAGATGCATTCAATATCGGCAGCGTTACCCCACAGTAGTATGCCATATGTCATGATACTGTGGAAGTAGCTGAAGTAGACAAGACGCGCCGTTTTAATGTCTGTAAGTTGTCGGATCTTTTTGACAGCATAGGCTGCTGAACTAAGCCTGGCCGAAATTTTCCCGATATGAGGCCCCCATTGCAATTTGGAGTCTAACGTTATGCCCAGAAAGACAGTGTCATCGACCAATTCTATTATATCATCCCTAACCTTAACACTGGTTTTAACAAGTCTTACATTAGGTAAGGTGAATCTTACACATTTAGTTTTATTTTCATTTAATAATAAATTATTAGCACAAAACCAGTGGACTATCCTAGAGAGGGCAATGTTTACATCGTCAAGTTCGCGCTGTCCACGTTTAACTTTAAATATTAAAGAAGTGTCATCAGCAAACAAAACTACCTCGTGGTCGTCTCTTATGAGGTAAGGGAGATCATTAATATATACTAGAAAAAGAAAAGGTCCCAAAATTGAACCCTGCGGTACCCCCATTGCTACAGGAGAACCAGGTGACTGTTTACCATTGATCACTACTTTCTGGACCCTATCACTTAAGTAAGAATTGACGAAATTCAAGGCCGTCCCCCGGATTCCGTAATGATCAAGTTTCTTAATTAAAGTCTGGTGCTGAACGCAATCGAAGGCCTTAGATAAGTCACAGAAAACATTTATTTACAATAAGAATTACAATATACAAAATAAACATAATTATAGACTAAAAATATTTACATTACAAAATATCGTTTAAAAAATCCTCCGCGTCATTGCCGACTGGGAAGGTTCCCAGAATGCTGGCTGTGTTGCCACGTTGGATGGCGATACTTATTCTTTGGGCCAGAAAATAGCCAGCCTTCTGGTCCTGAGAAGCATCGATTAGACGTTTAGCAATGTCTCTATAAAGGCGGCGAGCACTCGGACCCCATGACCCCAGTGTCTCAACCCCAAACGGCTCAAATATGTAATCACCTGCTAGGTTAGCATATTTACGCCGTTTAAAGCCTTCAGCCGATGCAGCAGCAGCGCCGGCACATCCGGATGTGCTTGGAAGGTGTGAAGGTGCTAAGGTGTCAACGCATGTAGCGTCCCACACCAAAGGCCTTCCCATCTTCCACGGTAGCAACGACATACCGTCCGGTCTCTTTCCATCGCTTCGCGCTAAACCATTTGGTTCGCGTACGGCCGAAAGACCTGCGGTGGAAAGAGCCCTACGAATTATGTCGTTTAGAATAGCGTGCCGAGGTATACGACCTGCGCTTCTGCTACAAGAAAGGCCATGGTGTCCCAGATTATCGACGGCTACTCCACAGGTGCAATGATGCGGGGATACACAAGGTGTACCCAGCCGAAGGCAAGTGGCAATGCGGAAGGTAGTGTCGTCCAACATTGTACCGATGTTGGGCGATGGGAGCGCCTGGATCCATAACCCTGACTCCCATTCTCCAACAGCTAGTAGGCGTGCACGCTCTGAAATATTGACAGAAGTGTCAATTAGTGTATTAATTCTCAATTTACAGAGCGGTGAATCCCACAGTCGCTGTGAGCCTAGACGTGAGGGCAGGTCAGTGTCGGGGCAAGACATCCTCCAAGCATTTATGGCATCGGTCTTGCATCGCACCTCGGAATCAATCAGTGTATTTGACAAAATTTTCCTGACTAATTCTTCAGTGCTATGGACCGACGACAGAAATGCTGGCAGACTGACATCTGTGACTCTGCGAATACCTAGCCCGCCCAAGCGAACTGGAAGAGACGCTTGGACCCAGGCCCGGTCATTAATATTTATATTTAAAATTTTACACAAAGAATTTTGTATTAAGTTGTCTAGTCTGCCCAACATTTCTACATTTTTCCAAAATTGTCCTGAACGGAGGGCATGTGTAAATTTGGGTACGAAAAGACAAAAACGAAGAATAGTGAAAGCTGAATGAATACTGATATTACATAGACTATCAATAACCTGATCAAAATTTTGAATTTTTTCCTCGATAAAAGTGGAAATGCCATCTTCTAAAATCGGGGACCCTAGGAGGCGTAAAGAAGTTTTGTCCAAAACTTTTATGTTGGGGGCCAGACAGTTGAATTTGGAGATTGTTGTTAATTTATCTGTGTTTTCAGATATAAAAATCTCACATTTATTCGGGTTCAGTTCTAAGCCAATTGACTGAAACTCGTTCTTTATTAGGGCTAAATCTTGTAAAACTGTCTCTACTTTTCCCCCTAAAGTCCCGTCGTCTAGATACCAAATGTTAAATTTGGATTTTATTTTTTGAATTATTGGGTTAATGGCCAAACTGAAAATGACTGGTCCCAACGGATCACCTTGCTGACATCCAACGGCTGAATTCAAAAGGTGGTCTTTATAAATTAATTTTGTTGGCTGACTATAGCATTGCCAAAGAAAATTAAATATTTTGGGGGTTTCTAATTTGGCCTGTGTCAGCAAGGTGTCCCTGTTTACAGAGTTGAAGGCGTTTTTCAGGTCAACTTTCAAGATGACCTCTCCATCTTCGCTACTGTCAAGGTATGTTGCAAGCGCATGGATTGCGGCCTCACAACCTCCTTTTGAACCAAAACCTAATTGAAAGGGCTGAAATTTGGTAGTAAGCTCCGTACTATAAAAACGACAACAAATTTTGGCTGTCAAACGCCGCAAAGTGCTACCTACGGCAATGGGACGAATGCCACCATCCTTCTTGTTAAGGGCACATAAATTGGCCCCATACAAAATATCTGTGATGCCACTGTCCACATTGCCTGAGAGCATGAGGTTGACTAGAGCTGTTAGCTCCCTCAGAAGTGCATCACCAGCTTCCCCAGCGCTCGGACACAACAGATCCTTAAGGTGCTGTGGTGTCAGACCGTCAAGTCCACCTGCTGATCCAAAACGAAAGGAGTCAACAGCTGTGCGCACATCCTTGGCAGTAGTCTCAAGATTTTCTGTATCGTTGTTCGGAGGATCAGGGAAAGAGAGGTCAGCTGCGGATGGTGGGTGCTTACTCTGCAAGCCCGTCAAAGTTTCTACAGAATAAGGAGCCAGCACGTCGCTACTAAAAAGTAGCCTTGCCGCCCCACTGATGTCGCCTTCCCTTACTTTATTCTCTACAAGTTTTAATTTCTTGGCCTGAGAATAATCAGGGGCCGAAATGTGGATTGAATTTGAATTTAAAATGTTAACATTGTTTGTACAATTTTCTTTGATTTGGACCGTCAAAGATGTCAACGGCCTTTTCTTTACGTGTAGGATTCTATAAGGGAAGGTTAACATTTGTTCCCAAGCGCTAAAGGTATTTTCCCGGACTACTTGACCAATGCAGGAGGCTAAACATTGAGCCACAGAGGGTCTCGCACCTCGGGGGATTCTTTTTAAAACCGGAATAGAATTTTTCATGGTACTTAACCTTTGCCAAAAGGGAATTTCGATATTATCAGAATTTTCTTGTTGATTTAGAAAAAATTGGGATATCGTAGACGCGTTTGAAGATATATTTTGTACTTTATGAATTTTTCCAAAATGGAAAGTCACAGAATACACCATAAGCATCATATGACTCATCCCAGGCCCTGTATATACACTCTAATAATTTAATTCCGGCATCAGTGGTGGACCGACCACGAGTGAAACCGAATTGTTTTGTATGTAATAGTTTATTAACGTTAAAGTGATTTTGCATTTGATTAAGCATAATTTTTTCAAAAATTTTACTAAATGTAGGTAGTACAGAAATGGGACGGAAATTGGACGGATCTGAAGTACTACCCGATTTAAACAGGGGAATTAATTTACTAGATTTCATTAAATCAGGGAACACACCACTATCAACACAATTATTAAATATTATTACTAGTTCAGGAGCAACCATTTCAATAAAAGAATTTACTAAATACACAGAGATGCCCCAGAGGTCAGCTGTTTTCTTGATATTTAAAGATTTAAAAGTTTTTAAGATAGTGTTTATGTTAACTTTACTGAATTTAAATATAACGGTACAACAAGGAACGTTTGCTTTTAACAAAGATTCTGCAATGGGGGTTGAAGAGCCTAGGGTTTTTGTCAAATCTACAGGAATTCGGGATAAAAAATTTTCAAATTCGTTAGCGACCTCGAAGTCTGATGTAGTTATTTTACCATTTATATTAAGTTTAAAATGATTATCATTTAATTTTTGTTGACCTCTTTCCGCGTTTATAATTTTCCAAGTAGATTTAACTTTGTCTGCACTGTTGAGAATTTTATCACTTATATATTTTGATTTAGCTGCTAAACAATCTGCTTTAAACTTTTTTGAATAAGTTTTAACATAATCTAGAAATTCAACTGATCTATTAAGCTGTCTTTCTGAGTATAGTTCATAAAGTTTTTGTCTACTTTTGTGTATACCCTCAGTGGCCCATTCACTGAAAGTAGGACTATCACTAATCATGACCTCCTTAGACTTGAATATGGAGTTGAACTCGTTGTAAAAAGAATCAAAAAATAATTTATACATTACATTTGGATCTAAGCCAGTGTCTAAGAATGGAATTTTATTGCAAAGTCCAACCCTCATACGTTCCAAGCGGTCACCAGTTATTGGTCTACATAATATTTTACGTTTTATAACTTTTTCTTTAGTGATTTTAAAAGATGCTATTTGCCCACAATGGTCTGAATCTAGCTTTTTTATAATACTTTTACTTTCTGGCAACATATCGCTGTATATATTATCCAGGCAAGTGGCTATTGTATTACAATATCATCCGGATTATTAGTAAAAATGTTAAGGTATATACAGTGAATAATTACCTAATAACTAGTTTAGGAAATGCCTATGTAATACGGTAGGTTGGTCAAATCAAATCACCTTCTTTTTATTAAATGTCAAAACGATACGCCTCATAGAAATTTGTATGAAAAATTCAACAGTGACTGTTATGTAGCGTCAAATCCCTAACTATTAGTGAATCAATTGATGACTAAAATAAATAAAATAAAAATAATAACATTAAATATAATATACGTAAATACTTTGGGATTATTTATGTAGTAAATACATTTAAATTATTTATTATAGTTGTAGGCATTTACCCTATTTTGGCAATTATTTTTAAATTCTATTTGATTTTCAATTGGTTTTCTAATTTCGAAATTGACAAATTGTAATTACTACCTATGTTTTTTTCGAGCTTAGGTCCACATAGCTTCAGCCTTGATTTAGGAGCTGCGGAATCACTTTGTTGTCTATACAGTCCCTCTGTGATGTGATAACATGAAATCTAGTATTCTATCTTCCGTTGTTGTAGGGACCCAGCGAGGGGACCATAGAGTGAAGTTCATGGAAATAAGTTTAAGGTCATGACAGCCGCTGGCGAGGACATGTATCATATAAACTTTAAACGTAATTATAATTACCTATACCAAGAGATCAACGGAGTCACTCGGCTAGTACCACACGTCGACCTCGAAGTAATGCCTTTTAGATGCCTTAATAAATGTACTCTTTGCTGTGAGTGATTTATTGATACCGTATTACTTACCTATATCTATTGAAATATTTACAAGAGAATTGTATTTTATTTACTACTAGCGGAGACTTCACTCGCTTGACAAATTATATATGCTTAAAACATTCCTCTAGATTTCTAGAACCACTCAATCCCTTAGAGAAATCCGTTGCGTAGTTTAAAAGATCTAAGCATACATAGGTAAAGTGACTTTGTTTATACGATTATTTATACTATAGTATTGGACTATTGTTTATACGATTGTCAAAAACGGGGGATTTCACAAGACCAAGAGGAACAAAAATTCTGCTTTATTTTAAAATCTTTTGCTCTATTTGAGAGGTTAGACATTATTACAATGGTTAGAGTACAAAATAGGTAATAGTACCAATAGTGATTACATAGAATTATTCTATGTTATTCATTTATAATTTAAATAAATATAATTCCAGTCCAGATACACTTTTGAGTGGGTTTAAATACATTTCAGAGTACGAAGTATCTATATCTGTATCCCCCAAACTCAAAATACCTTTATGACTTCAACGCCAGTAAAATTATTGTTATTTTAAACTGCATTTGACGTGCATCTAATGGATTTTGAAGTTTACGAGACCGTTTCTGCGAAAATTATATTATAGGTAAGGTAAGTACTTAGCTACTCGTAATATTTACGTTTACCTGTAGGTACTCTTATTAATTCTGTGGTTTTAACGTAGATATATCTCTATAGGCCTGCCATTATATTGCGTTGTTTTAGTTTTCTTTGTAGTTAGTAGTTAAATATAAATATGTTAGGACAATTCACACAACGCCATCTAGTCTCAAACTAAGCAGAGCTTGTGATATGAGTACTAGATAAACGGATATAAATACTTACATATTTTTTTTTGTAAATACATACATATTATACATAGGAAATACCCAGACTTCCGCACAAATGTATGTGTCATCACACAAAGTTTGTCCCAACCGGGATTCGAACTCGAGACTCCGGTGTCGAAAGCCGATGCACTACCGACCACGCCACCGAAACAGTCTAAATGTGTTTATGACTAATAATAGCTATTAATTTTCCTACATATTTATAAAATCAGTATCAATATTCTGTAATAAAAAGAATCCGACTACTTATTAAAGTCAAAGTCTTTAAAGTCAAAGTCTAATTTAATTAGGTATGACCGCGATTTTTTATTTTTAAGCTTATATTTGACATACCTAGTTAGTCTGACCTTAAAACAGACAAATTATAATAAGCACATGACGACATATACCTACTCCAAAGGACTACGAAGATGTGAGATAAATCATGTCTAGTCTTAAATAGATGATGAAATAACACTTCACAAGTAATTAAACAATTTGTACTTATAAAGCTCCGTGTGAAGGAAAATAATGAATACTATATTACACATAATCTAAGTAGGTATATTGTTATTTGGCTACGAGTAGGTTTACCTACACAGTTCCCTGACGTTACCGCTAGGAGCGCTGGAGTGAAATGTAAGGGGAATACGAAAACGTATTTCGAGCAAATTAACGTAAAAAACTGATACTAGACGCCCAGCAATCGGCCGGGCGCCACTGGAAATACCGTCTTCGTGCGAGTCAGAGACGCTCGGCAACGGAAGTGAGAGCGGCAGCGCCCTCGGGCCGCGGAATTAAAAAAAAAGTTCAGCAATTGTACAAAGTAAAGATTAGGTATGAGGGTGTGGGCAAATTATTTTTAAAAATATAAACGTGAATCTGGAAACCCATGTTCGGGGAGCACGCTTTGGTGCTATTATTGGGCAATGCTATGAACACCGTCTGGTTAGCATCATAGTGTGATATTGTAGTGTCATCAAATTGTAAACAAAGTAATATTGGAAATCACGGTTCATCATTAATGCGGGACCCACCATGTATGAACACTACCTTTAATAATCGAAGTCTAATTATATAGTACGAGTATAATGCTAATAGTATGCCTACGTATTACTAAGTTACGCATTATTATTATACGTATATATAAGTAGGTATGTTTCATTGTACTTATCCATTAACATTTAGTTCAAAATGCCATTGACCTCTGTATTAACGTCTCGTAATATTTATTTTAATTTTAATTTCAAGGTCACTTATACAACGAATGAAATCAAATTAATACAAGTGTCTTTGTAATAGCAAATCAAAATACACCTATATGACCGTTACAATATTCATATTCAGAGCGTAAAAAATAATGATTAAAGATTCTGGGTCTTCACTGTATAAATATTCTAGACCACACAAATTGAGTATCATAATAATATATTTTCGATCGTATCTTTTTGCCTGTCGTTTAATAATTGATACCTAGTGATTTTGTGTTAGGAAA
The DNA here is from genome assembly GCA_963556515.1 of Nudaria mundana. NCBI lineage: Eukaryota > Metazoa > Arthropoda > Insecta > Lepidoptera > Erebidae > Nudaria > Nudaria mundana. Next base: position 8,049,310 of record OY748305.1, on the reverse strand, counting down.
TCTCATAATTTGTTAATTTATAATGAGTAATGAGTGCGATTGTTATATTTACTAAAACTACTTACTGCTGTTTCTTCGGGATTTTCACAAGTTTCATTTCGTAATCTTGAGACAACGACGACAATGGTTCTGCTGATATTGCTGTTCTCTTAAGCCTAGGCTCACCAACATGATACACTCTAGTGTTTTCCAATCCAGGTACTTTCAATGCAAATACATCTTCTTCCTCTGCACCATTTCTTTGGTTATCTATTAGTTGTCTAGTCAAAGGTTTAACAACTTGCCGAAATTTGTCTATTTCATTCTTAAGGTACCTTATGGTTGCATCCTTTTCATCAATTTCATTTTCTAAAAATCCAATTATCTTATCTCTTCGTTTCAATTCTTCTGTCTTCTCCATCACTAACCGTTTCATTTCTAAATACTTTTTCTCCAATTTGTAAGAGCAGTCCATCTGACACTGTTTTGTGTGTGTTTGCGCCATTGTTTACAATTTGTTTCACTGTTGTATTATGCTGAATTAGATGATTATTTTCCGCATGATATTTTGAAGTTTAAACCCTTTTTTTTTTTTTTTTTTTTTTTTTTTTTTTTTTTTTTTTTTTTTTTTTTAGTTCCGCGACCAAGGCCGCGGCCGCTCTAACGTCCGTTGCCGGGCGTAAGTTTAAACCCTATAGAAACTACAGCCGCAATATTATTTAGTTATTTACATTTTAATATCTTTGCCAGCCAGTGTCTTCATATATTCCGTTCAAAACTGTTTTTCAATATTTCAATTTCTAATGAATACTATGTACTTCAATGACGCAATACATCGCTCACTACTGAGTAAATTAATTCAACGATTGATTGTCCGTTTTCGATGCAAGTCTGCCTGAGAGTGAGTCAATTATTCAATGAATCGTAACTGTGTGTGGTATAATGGTGAAATAAAAAGTTTTATATGACACAGACGCTCCCTGATACTTTAATTGGTGTTATTAAACAGGATTGATGCAGCATTGGTGAACATGTAAATGTGTAAGTCTAATTAGTAATACTTGAACGCCCCAAGGGAGGCCGAATGTGGTAAAATTTGTTGAATTTATAACCTCTTTGTAAGGTCTTTATACCGCATTTTGGTAGAGTCAGATTTAATTATGACCGCGAATTTATAATTTTGTAATAATTACGGTTACTCATATTTTGTCTAGAAATTGACACTCCCTAGAAGATATTTCTTATTTAGAAACCGCTTAGAAGTTTCTGCTGAAAAGTTTTCGGATCGCCCTACTAATACTACTACCCTTACGTATTATATACAGGTACATTTACATGTATATATGTATATACAGCGTCTATCTTATGCAATATCTAACCAAAAGGTTAGATTTTTTACTTTATTGTGTATTTGTTGATTTATATTGGTTTTGTGCATTTTCATTCCAAATTTCATTTATACTTATTAGTTAATCAATGGACATATCAATTGTACCTATCTATCAACTTATTTACACATGAATAGCACCGATATATTAATCAATATCGAGGTGTTTAATCAAAATCGCACCAGTTGCTACGCGTAGGTGACATATTTTGGAAAGGCCACAACCACACCTTTCTATGTAGGTACACATAAGGTCAGTGAAGTACAATTCAATAGCAGGTGGTACTTGGACCATGACATCAATATAGGACGAGGAAATGTGTGAAGGGATTTTGTAATGACATGAGCATGTACGTAGGTATATGTAGGTAGGTAGCTGTTGCCCGCAGCTCCGCCTGCGTGTTACTGTAGATGTACATAACTTTTTTATTTATAAATATTTTTATTTCAAATCAAAAAATCAAATCATTTCTGAGATTAGCGTGTTCAAACATTCAGACAAACAGACAAAAGTTCTAAAAACCATTAATAGTGAACTCCACTGCGGGTGACGTAACCTGATCTGAAGAGCTCTTCAATCTGATACCACCCTCTTCCTTCCGATCCCGAACAACGCGTGCCGGGCAAAGATGCCACTGCCACACAGCGGATAGCATGTTCGCGAGAACCGAACGATTTAACCGTTCGTTTCTCTGCCGAACGATAGTGGCCTGGAACGAACGCCCTGCCTGTGTACGTGTTTCCTCCCACATATAATCCTGGGTTCTTTAAGCGGAGCGTGAAGAGGCACATCAAGTTGAGGGCCACTCTCTATCGTATTGTGTGCTGTGAGAGTGGCCCACCAATAGCTAGACGTCGTCACGACTTACCACCAGGCGGGCGGCGTCAATTTGACGAACCCAATATAAAAAAAAAAGAAAAGCTACGATAAACTTATTATTTGCGTTTGGTACAGTACTCGGGTCTAGGGATCGAACCGCAAAATTAAGTTTGTTTTTTTATTGTATATACTTTTTCGGGATAAAAAGTACCCAGTGTGGTGCCCAGGATATTAAAGAATAATTATACCAAGTTTCATCGTAATCGAACCGGTAGTTTTTGCGTGATGCCTGAACAGACAGACAGACAAAAATTTTTTTAATCACATTTTTGGGTTCGGTGTCGGTCTAGTAATACCCCCTGCAATGTACAGAATTTTCACTTCTACAGATTTATTATAACTATAGGTAATGCTATCCAACACAGGTATTCTCAATCAAACTTATGATGCACAAGTGAATAGCGATACATGAATAGCCCTTACCCTTACAATTTCATATCTGATTTTTTGTGAGGATATATCTAAAGTTTTGGCACACATAGGTAAAGATGAAAGCAACGTAGATAAAACAGGATTACACGAACACGTTACTTTCTTTCTTCCAGCTAACTGACACGGGTGGTGGCGAGAGTTCCTCTTGTGGCATTATATATTAATAGAAATGTGTTGGAATGTGAAATATACCTTCTAATAAATACAATCAGTAATTACAAATAAATTTTTGTTCAAGAAAAAACTAAGAAAGTACCTACATTAAAAATTAAGAAAACTTCTGGTAATGTGGGCATTGGGCATGAGAATATTTATCCACACGAGTAAAGCCACGAGCATCAGATAGGTATTTGATATACATATCTGATGTTCGTGGCTTTACCGGATATTTTTTTTTTTTTTTTTTTTTTATATTTAGGTCGACAAATTGACGCCACTTGCCTGATGGTAAGCTGAGGCGACGTCTGGCAATTGAGGGCGACTCTCACAGTACACAGGAATAGTATAGAGAGTGGCCCTCAACTTGACGACCCTGTAATGTGCCTCTTCACGCTTCGCTTAAAGAGCCCAGGGTTATATGTTGGAGGAAACACGTGCGCAGGCAGGGCGTTCCAAGCCACCATCGTTCGGCAGAGAAACGATCGTTTAAAACGCTCGGTTCTCGCGAAGACGGTTTCCACGGTATGAGGGTGACATCTCTGCCCGGCACGCGTTGTTCGGGATCGGAAGGGAGAGGGTGGGATCAGGTTGAAGAGCTCTTCAGAACACTCACCGTGGTAAATACGGTAGAACGCGGCCAAGGAAGCAATTGTTCGGCGCTGGGCTAGCGGCTCAAGGCTTCCCGTTACCTCCGGACAGTCTATAATGCGAACAGCGCGTCGCTGCATAGCGTCGAGTGCGTCCAGCAAATACTTCGCGGAGCCGTCCCAGAGGTGAGAGCAGTATTCAACGCAGGGTCTAATCTGCGTTTTGTACAGCAGACACCTCTGGTGCGGTGTAAAGAATCGCTTTACCTTGTTCAGTATTCCTAGTTTCCGCGAAGCTAGCCCAATACATCTCTCAATGTATTTTGTGTTATTGAGCTCTCGACGAACGTCTATGCCAAGGATGTCTAGATTGTCCTTCATTGGTAATATTGCATTCTGAAGAGTGGGTAGGGGAAGGAAAGGGGATTTTTTCGCTGTAAATGCACACGCCTGTGTTTTGTGGGCATTGAACTCGACCAAGTTCTCGGCACCCCATTGGGAGATACTGTCGAGGTTTCGGTCGAGATCACCCACGAGATGTCGTCTCTCCTCCTCTATCACAGATCGCCCCGCCGTCGGACGAACCGAGTAACTCCCGTGCAATGTACTGTCATCTGCATAGCAATGAATGTTCCCGATATACCGTATATCCCAAAAGAATAATTAGTAAGTACCTTGTCGATGTGGGTAGTTATAAAGATGTATCACAATTATATTCTTGTAGTACAAAAGTCGACCTAGACCTGCTTTCATTGATTTGGATGAAAGCCCAGTATGTTTTGTCACATTAAAATCTCGGTAATTAATGTTTTTATTTTTTAAATCTTTAGAAATATATTAAACTTCAAATTTAAATTTTTTTAAGACCTCTCACTGTCTGTGTCAAGTACAAGGAGAACAAGTTAAGCCGTAGCGTCCCAGTTTATACTAACATCTTTGGCAGTTTTTACGGGTAGCTAGAGCCCTAAAAGCTGACTGGTTGAACTACAAAATTCAATCGCCAATAAATTTTGGAGGTAAGATAACAGTAGCTTCTCTGAAAATATCGAAGTTCATCAGTCACAACACAGATAAATTGGAAAGCCGTCCCCAACTGGGTTGGGAAAACGGATAGTGGAGGATTATTAATGAACGCAAAATATGTGGATTGGACGTGTGCGCGAATAATTATGTCGATACAAGAACAACATCTATCTTATCTCTATCTATCAATACCGTTGAACAATGCAAATCCAATATTGACAATAGTATAAATAGGTCGATCGTATATAGTCGTCGATCATCGACTCCAGACTAAGTGATTTAATATAACGATAATTTAAGTAATTAACTAAATACTACGTTTGTAGACAGACTACGAGTATAAGAAGAAGAACACAGTAAATATACCATAAGAATTGGTAGGAGTAATCGCAATGTCATTTTAACTATTTTACACGATGGGTGTATCAAAAATACCATAACGTATCTCTTAGATACGTTACACTATTACGGCTACACTATTACGCGTGTAAGAGTTATTTAATTTTATCTAATGCCATATAATCTAGACTGGCACTTACGTCATAGGGACTACATTTAAGCCTGTTTAGCTGAAGTTGACAAAATACAGGCTAATGCTATTTGCGATGGTTGACGTTATCATGACAGAATCCGAACTACCAAAACCATTAGATTAAATGAGCCTTGATGGCGTAATTGCACAATATTTTATGGCATCGCGTAGTAAAATATGGCGCGTAATCCTAGTATACGAGGCTGTTCAAAAAGTAATGTGAATTTTCATTTTTCTCGAAATAATTTTTTTTTTATTCTCTCTCTCGAAGCTCTCCTCGAATGCTCGAATGCTCTCCTCGAAGCACTTCTGATATCCCTTCAAAGACGTCCCTCTCAGATACAATACACTTTGCCAGCATCCTTCCAATCCTTGAAGCACTTCTGATACGCACTTTTCGATATGTTTTTTAAGCTCTCTCGGCGATGCCGTTTTTATCTTCTCAATCGTAATGTAACGATGTCCTTTCATTCGATTTTTTTAATTTTGGGAACATTAAATGACGCAGGGGATCAAATGTGATTAGTACTAACAGTGGCTGTGGCAGGATTATGATACTGTTTTGGCCAAAAAATACGAAAAAGCAATGACGAGGTAGCAGGTATGCAGGTGCATTCCAGCTGCAGAACACATGAATTGTTATTCCGAAATTCCGGAAGCTTTCTTACTTAAATTTCCTATAAATTTGCTAGCTATTCGAAATGCTGACATGCTCAGTAACGTATATAACAATGATTCGACGAGTCTCTATAAGACTTTTTTTACTTTCCTAACATTTTAATTGGTTGCTGATGTGCTGAAGGCTGTAGAACGACTGTCGTAATTTACTGACCTACTGCGAAGAGGTGGTATCTCTTATAAACATTTTTTTGACTTAGAGTACACCTACCGTATGGCCCTTTCAAGATTTTTCGACAGACATTTCTTTCTACCGAAGAAAATCACCAAACACGCTAAACCCTTCTAACTTTACTGCCGCTCACAAAAAAAATAAACATGCGATATGTCTGAACCTGTGACCATATGTTAGAGACAAGTGTACCAACATATCCATATCAAATAATTGTCGAATGTAGGTAGCCCGCGAAAAATGAAAAATCAATTTACTTTTGAACAGACCTCGTATACCAGTTATAAAAAGGATAAATTTATTTTCAAGAGAAGGAAAAAATGTACCCAGGAGACAATTTTCAAAGGTAAATTTGCTAAAAGTTAGAAAGCCCAGCCATAATTTGAATTGCAGAGGATTCTTGTTGAAAACAATCAGACATTCAATAGCTGAACTTAAAACTTTTGCATGTCGCAAATCCCAAACCCTAAAGATTTTTATGCGCATATCTGCGAAATGAGTATTCAAATTAACATACACGAGAAATAATCAAGATTTATTTGCTATACGAGTACTAACTTTTTGATAAAGATTTATTAGGACATTAAAAATATTTCCACTTAAATTTTATCATCCAAATCATAACTCATAAAGTAGGAAAACCATCTAAACTTTCCAAAGTAAATACTAACCTCATTGCTTCCTATATTCGGTACGGTAAATAAACTTTTCCGTGAAACGAGTTAAATACGGTCCTAGTTTCAAATTGTTTGAGGTCACACATCTATAGTATTCGTTATACACATGTGTTTTTCAAATAAATAAAGCAAGTATTCCCTAATTTCTGGTGGGGCATAATTAAAGAATATTTTTGCAAAACCCTGACATATATTGTGGTGTAGAATCTTCAATAACTGTCTCCTAAATTCTTAAATATATTCAAGGCACTCTAGGTCGATGTTACTCGGGTAGAAAAAATAGTCAACGACCTGCTATTTTTACTCTCGTGACAAATCTGTAACTGATACTCGCTAATATGTATAACATTAAAAAAAAAACGTTTTTTTGCTAACCTTCGTGAAATCAAAATATAAAGGGCCACCATCTAGAACGGACATGCTGCTTAGACACTAACTATTGACGCAAACTTCTCAGAATGAACCATAATCATACTTTAGGGCTTCTGGTAGATGAGGAACGACATGGTTTCTTGTTAAGAAAATAAACCTAGGAGTTGACCAGTATCATTAGCATTGGAGATTTTTTTGGATCTTTCAACTGTATTATTATAAGTGTAGGTCAACCTCGATGGAGAGGATAGTGATGCCTATTGATGATTATAATGTGTAAATGATACCACCGTAAAGATGCGGCTAAAAAGTTATTAAAGCTCTCACGTAAAGGAGTAACAAAAATCCGTACCCACTATATTGCGTTTTTAATTCTCGTAGGATTACGGTACTTGGCGGATACGGTAAACATTATAATCGACACTATAAACAATGAGTGGTAGTCTCTAAGTTATTGTTAGACTGATTTCATATAAGGCTATTACTCTAGGGCCATTATAGCATTGAATGCAAATGGACCGGAACTATTTACGATTATTCTCTATTCTTTGCACTGACACGTATTGCGCTTTTAAACATCCAATAAAATTTCATGATTCTCTAAAATCTATATACGAGTTAAAACGTAATGAGTTCCGTAAGCATTGTAACGTCAGAGCTTTTAGGATTCTCTTTTTGTTTTGTACTAAGATGGTTTTACATCATCAGTAACATATATTTATATGCCAGTGATGTGAGATTTATGGCTACATCTTTAATTTGTATGGCATTCATAACATAACACAAAAAAGTATTAAACAAATGCCTCTTTTTTATACTTATTACTGGGATTGCAACTGGGACCGATGTGCGACGGCTTAACGTGCTCTTCTTGGCAGTGGCAGCTCTCAGTGGTGTTAAGAAGTGGTCACCCATCTTAAAACCGTTCTGGCTAGTGTATGCTTAACTTGTTAACCTAACCACTGAGCCACTGATAAATACGTGGCTATTAATGTATATATCATAAGAAAAAGAAGAGATCATAAACAATGCACATCTGTAAAGTTTCTCAAATGATAAAGTACATTTTCAAGAATTTTCCTCGGAATCTTCGGAAAGATACTAACTATATCTCGCTCGTTAGCAACTTTATTATTCACGAAGTGATGTGAAAAGTTGTAAACCATGACTTCATCAGCCCGTGTTCTGACAACGTGAGTTTGGTCCCTCGCCTTATACAAGGACTCTTAGCTTAACTGGAGTGCTTAACGGAGCGCTGTTTATAAGTTTTACTAGTATTATTTTCATAAAAAAGAACATCACTAGTTTAAACAATATTCGACGAAAAAGGATTGCATAGGTACTTAAAAGTTTACCCAAAATAACATCAAAGACCGTTCCACTCAATATAAACTTTGTGATACATGGTTATCTCAATATGCAGGACCTGTTTCAATTATCATTACTAATAAACCCGTCTCTGAATGTGGAAAATTCGAGAAAAGAATTAACGTGGTATAAACATAATGTGAATATGTGCAAATATTTATGCGAATGGTTGTTTACCCAAAATAACATCAAAGACCGGTCCACTCAATATATACTCTGTGATACATAGTTATCTCAATATGCAGGACCTATTTCAATTATCATTACTAATAAACCCGTCTCTGAATGTGGAAAATTCGAGAAAAGAATTAACGTGGTATAAACATAATGTGAATATGTGCAAATATTTATGCGAATGGTTGTTTACCCAAAATAACATCAAAAACCGGTCCACTCAATATATACTCTGTGATACATAGTTATCTCAATATGCAGGACCTATTTCAATTATCATTATCATTACTAATAAACCCATCTCTGAATGTGGAAAATTCGAGAAAGTAATTAACGTTGTATACACATAATGTGAATATGTGCAAACATTTACGCGAATGGTTGTCTAAAATTTGATGATTTTTCAAATAAGATATTTTTTTTTGCATTCATAGGTTTTCCCAATATTATTTTAATGTTAACTCCACTTAGCTATTCTTGTTTCACCTTTGCAAGTAGTACGTTTCGTGCTGCGAATACGTAAGTATCCTATAAAAAGTTTTTCCTTGTCTACTCGTTTTCTTGAAAAATTCTGAGAATAAATATTTATCTTTAATATTTTTTTAAAGACACTGATCAAGTTATTTTAATGCACGATTCAATGATTATATAAATTATATAAGTATGTAATATGTCACTTAGCTGCCTTATAGAATCACACAATATATACTTTTTGCTCACGATCAAGTATATGACCAAATATAGCGCTCGATACCATATAACGTATGCATATGTTACTGGTTTGTTAGTTAGGTACACTACTTTATTTTTTCAATTAGAATCTGTCGATATAATTAATCTAATTTTTTTTTTTCATTTTGTATTATTTTTAATGAAATTTAGAGACACTGGCAGGCAATAAATTAACACAATTATAAGTAACCAATTTGAAAATTAACCATCGAATGTGTGTTCGATTTATGAAGATCACGACGGCTTACAAGCGGCCAGCCAGTGACGTTATCCCGGCGTGACTGTCGCGTTAGTACTAAAACTATCATCAACATCAGTGCGTGCTTCCAAGTTCCATTTTCGTTCTAAACAATCGACGCACGAACATGCCGACTCATTTAAAACTTGATTGTCGTTGATGAATTCATTGACATAGAAATACTAAAGAGGTTTCTGACAATCGTTAATCATCAATCATTCGAAGTTATAAATATTTATATGCTCAGAATACTTGCTAATAAACTAATATAAAATATAAAATTCTACTGTCACAGTATTCTTGGTCGCACTCCTTCGAAACGGTTTATCTATAAGTATATAGAAATGGGGAATGTCCCCCTTACCTCTCGAGAACTGCTTATGTTCCAATGATGGTTGACCCGTCTATGGATAACCCTCGATCTGGAGGCAAGCCAAAAAATCGAAAATTTGACCTAGTCCTAAGGGGTCAAAAGTTATAGGCCAAAACCTATGGCGTGGTGCGGCGAGAATCACCGCGCAAGACACCGTACTAGTATGTAAGAGGTAAGTACTTGATAAGGTATTTTTTAGATATAAGGATGAACGATTAAAGATTTACCCGAAACCGGATATCAGCCATAATCTCACTCTCCCTCGCATTTTGAAAATTATAAGACAAATGGATTCAAAAACCTGAAAGAAATACCGTTTGCTGGGTCCTTCAATATAAAATTCAAATTATTCACGATATTTAAACAAATAAATAAATTTTGTCTTTTTTTAAGATCGTTCAAAAATAACTACAGAAATGTATTTTAGTCGTCATTCATCTAATTTAAAGAACACAAAGTTCGCAAACAAATCTTTTAGTAAGATTAATAAATTGAGTTTCATAAGAAATGAGGTTACGATGCAAATAGATGTCTTTATTTAAGCTGTATCACTCTTTTATTCATAACTAAAATTATACTACGTGTTTGAGTTTTTATTCAAACACATCCAACCCCAGATATCTTGCCGGTGTCTCTATCTCTTGACACCACCAAGTAATCTGAGGTCCGGCCGAGCCAAGATCTCCTCCTCACCTGCTGATTTAAGGACGAGGTTTTGGCGAATTAATTGAAAGTTGCACCGGGATATAACGAAACTATAGGAGATTACAAAATATTCGTTATATCAAATAATTTGTTAAAACGAGATTTGATATATAGAGGTTAGATAGAATAACGATTCGTTTTACAATGTAACAAGAATTGTTTATTTATAACCTCTTTTTTTTTTTTTTTTTTTTTTTTTTTTTTAGTTCCGCGACCAAGGCCGCGGCCGCTCTAACGTCCGTTGCCGGGCGTCTCTGGTTACAGGCAGAACGTATTTCCAGTGGCGCCCGGCGGACTTTGACCACCTCTGTGGTCTCTGCGGGGGTTGGGTCGGGATGAGAATCCCGCGTCGTTGGGGGTAGGGTTTTATCCCGCGTCAGTGAGTGAATCTGGTTGCGTGCTATGGGGCAAAGGCCCCGCAGCACGCAACCCTTCTAGCCTGCTTCTGTAAGGACGACGGGTGGCGATCCCGCCGTCCTCAGGCCCCGATCATGGAGGTCGATGGTCTTGGGCGTAGATGAGTCTGCGGCGGCCTCGCCGCCGACTACGGAACTCGGCGGGGAGGGCACGCTCCCTCTCCCTCTCGGCCGCCTCCTTCGCGAGCACGACTTGCTCGCAGAAGGACACGGCCGCGTTCCACCTACTCCCGCTGGAGACCATGGCTTGAAGCATGGTCTCCAGCGAGAGGGTATCCACGCCCAGACCCACTACGAGGTCCCGGCGCTGACTCGCCCACGCTGAGCACTCCACCAACGTGTGGAGTGCGGTGTCGTCGTCGGAAACCTCGCAGTGTTGACACCGGGGTGTGACCTCACGATGGATGCGAAACAGATAGCTACCGAAGCATCCATGCCCGGTAACGATCTGCGTCGCACGATACGTGAGGTCACCATGCTGCCTCTGCAGCCAATCGTCCATGATCGGTCTCACCGCCGCGATGATGGTGGCACCCCACTTGGGTTGCTCAAGTCGCACCCTCCATGACTCCATGAGATCCTGTCGGAGTTGGGACCGCCGGTCATCGATTTCTCGAGACGCAGGCCTGTGGTCCCGCTCCAGCGCCTCCTTGCGCCATTGGAACAATGACGCAAGGGCTCTCGCTTCCAGGTCCCATGGAGGGGTCCCGGCTAGGAGACATGCAGCCTCTCCGGAGATCGTGCGGTAGCCCCTTATTGTTTTGACGGCCAAGGTCCTCAACGGTCTGTTAAGGAGCGTTGAGTTATTGGCCGTCAACCGCGCCGCCCATACGGGAGCCCCGTATAGGGCCATACTCCGCACGATCCCCAGGTACAGTCTCCTGCAGGAAGCGTTGGGTCCCTTTAGGTTGGGCATCAGTCGCGAAAGCGCGACCGATGCGTGTGTCACCTTGGGGACCAAACTTCGGAAATGTGGTCCGAAGTTCCATCGGCTATCAAGTACGATCCCTAGATACTTCATCGAGGGCTTGATGCCGATGCTAACGCCTCCCACATTTATGCTGGAACCTTCAGGTGGACCGTTCCGAGGTCTGTGAAAACACAGAACCTCGGACTTGTGCAAGGCCACCTCCAGTCCCAGCCGCCGTATCCGACCCACGACTTGAGCAACACCCGTCGTGACCTTGAGTGCTGCCTCCTGGTACGTTGCACCCCGCGCCGTGACGAGGGTATCGTCGGCGTAGCACGTTACGCCGACACCCTCAGGCAACGCACCCCGCAGCACCCAGTCGTAGCCGATGTTCCACAGAAGCGGCCCTAGGACCGACCCCTGTGGAACACCGCACGACACATCCCGCCGAGCTGGCCCGAGCCAGCTGGGGAAAGCTATGGCCCTCTCCGAGAGATAGGCACCGACAATACGACGGAGGTAGAGAGGCGTTTCGTGATACACGAGCGCCTCCCTAACGCAGCTCCATGGCAAGGTGTTGAACGCGTTGGCGATGTCAAGAGACACCGCCACCACCACCTTGCCCTGCGAGACTGCTTCCTCCGTCAGGCTCTTGACGCGCATGATCGCGCTCACGGTGGAGCGTCCCCGACGGAAACCGTACTGGTTGTCCGCCAGGTCTGGCCCCACCGTCGAGAGATGCTCGACGAGGCGTTCCGCGATAATTCGCTCAAAGAGCTTACACACCTCGTCGAGCAACACGATCGGCCGGTATCCGGACGGTGAGTCCACCGGCCGCCCCGCCTTACGGATCAGGACCAGCTTCCCCGTCCTCCACACCTTGGGAAACTGGCCCCTTTCGAGGCATGCGCTAAAGAGCCCCATCAGTCGAGGCCCGAGTTCTTCGAGGGCCAGGACCCATGCACGGCCAGGAATGCCGTCGGGTCCGGGGGCAGTGATTTTCCGGCGTTTAAGCCGGAGTACTGCCGCCCCTAGCTCCCCCACCCTGACTTCGGGTACGTCGTCTTCGCCGGTGCTATCCGCGTCGGGCAGAGACGGAGCCATGCGCGGAGGGACGTGCTCCTCCGCGCTCGTCGGAAACAGGGAGCCCATGACCCGCTCCAGCTGCTGCGGCTGGAGACTCTGGGTCAGTGGGGGCGCCCTAGGTCGGAGTTTCTCCCTGACCTGTAGGTACGGGCGCCCCCATGGGTTCTGCTGCAGGGTCTCCAGGAGCTCCTCGCGGGCCGCCGTCTTGGCCCGCTTTATTGTCTCCTGGAGATTACCTTTAGCCTCCCTGTAAGCCTGATAAAGCTCCGCCTCTCGGGTTGCCGCGTCGTCTGGGCGGCGATGCCTCCGGCGAAACCTGGTGTACTGGCGGCGGGCGGAGATGCATGCTGCGCGCAGCTGTGCAATCTCCGGCGACCACCAGTACACCTGCTTCCTGGCCGGTCTGGGTGTAACCCTAGGCATCGCCGCATCACAGATTTGCGACATGGCTCTCCTGAACCACTCCGCCTCGGCATCCACATCGGCAGGCCGGTCCGGTGCCGGAATCCAGGCCTGCACGATGGAAGCCTCCAGGAGAGCCTCCCGATCCAGATGGTGAAGTGCCCAACGCGGATCCGGGGGATTTTCTACCGGCTGTGGGAGGTCAGGTGGGGGGACGACATCGAATCGGATGTACCGATGGTCTGAGTGCGTCTCCTCACCCTCCTCCACGTGCCAGCCAGTAATACGGGCGGCGAAGGCAGAGGTCGCGAACGATACGTCCACGACCGAGCTGGTCCCCCGCCGCCAGAAGGTGGCGACATTCCCCCGGTTGAGGACCTCCAGACCACGTGTTCTGGTCCAGTCCTCAAGAAGCCTCCCCTTGTCCCTGGTTTCCCGGGAGCCCCACGCCTCACTCCAGGCGTTGAAGTCTCCCAGGAGCAGGACAGGGCGAGGACGGCACGCAGCGAAGACGACGTCGAGCTCAGTGAGCCATAGCTCAAACTGAGTCTCGTCCAGTGTCGGCGAGATGTAGGTGGCCACGACTGCCAACCCATCATATTCCGCCGCAACACACCCGCGGCCCCTTGCAATGATAGCAAGGCGCGAGTTGTCTGCGGCGGACCCCCCGAAGATAAAACAGGCCGAGCCGTCCTCGTCCACCGGGCTTCCCGGGTGGACGTAGTACGGCTCGGCGACCACGGCCAAGTTTATGGACCACTGCCGGATGCTCTGGTACAGAAGATCCTGAGCAGCGCGGCAGCGGTTCAAATTCACTTGCAGGATGCGGATATGGGCGTCAGACATTAATGGACGTCCATATCAGCATCCCGCCGAGAAACATCTGGCCGTGCAGTAGCGGCACCCCCACCGCTCTCAGCGGACGGACGAGGCTTTGGCCTCGAGGCGGCGCAGGTTGTGCTGCCGACCCGGTGGTCCGCAGTTTTGCCCTCCGCCTCGCATCTAAAGCAGCGAGGCGGGGCATCACAGGCACTTGCCTTGTGACCGGGCCGGCTGCAGCGGAAGCACCGATCGCCCACGGTGACTTCCGCTGTGCACTGCACTCCGACGTGCCCCACCACCATGCACCGGAAACATCTGGTTTCCCGGGCACGAAGGAGGTGCACCTGCGCCTTTAGGAAGCCCCCTACGAGGAGGCTTCGTCCGTCCGTCACTTTCAGTGCCGCCGCGACGGGGCACTGGACGACTGTCATCCCATGACCAGTGGAGCCGAAGGAGATGTCTCCAGCCTTCACCTGGTCACGGGGGCAGCCGCCCGCCTCCACGACGGCGGAGATTACTTCCTCCGTCGTGGCCGCGTCATCCAGACCCGTGATGCGCAATGCAGCGCATTTGGTGGGCCTGGTGACGCGGACGGCTTCTGCGTCCAGCGCGTCCCTAAGCTGCGCTGCTAGGGCGTCAGCTTTAGGGCCGCTGGAGGCGCCGGAGACCTCGAGGAGGCGAGCCCCGGTGCGTGTCGTCTTGCACCGGAGACCCCCCTGGATATCGAGGGCTGAGAGGTTGACTGAGGACTTCACGGTCCTCAGGACATCAGCGTACCCCACACCCCTCTCCACACCCTCCGTCGTCACCGTAAGGACGACGGCTGTGGAGCGAGGAGCGCGGGGCCTCTTCGGCGCCTTCGCCGCGGCGGCTTTGGCCACTTTCTTGGCCGCTTTCTTGGCGGCCTTCGTCTTCCTCTTCTTGGCCCCCACTACCTCCCATCCCTCCCGTCCGGAGGGATGTAAAGGAGCAGCGGGAGCGTTAGAGGAAGAGGAGGCGGCAGGGGTGCCGCTCTTCTTGCCGCGCCCCTTCGCCTTCCGCGCCTGGGCCGCGGTCTCAGCCGGCAACCGGTACGCTGGAGCGGACTGGGGCGGAGCGGGGCGGCGGACAGCGGGTGTGCCGCTTGGTCCTGGAGCGGGAGAACCGCCAACAGCCGCCGCGTATGAGAACGCGGGACGTGCTAGCGGAGGGCGGTACGCCCGGTCCTCCAGGACCGCGAGGCGCCTCTCGATCGCCGTCAGGACCTGTACCATAGTCGGCACAGGCTGTGGCGGCGATCCGGGCGCCGTGTTGGGCGCCGTGGTGGGCGCCATGGTGGGCGCCTTAGTGGGCGCCTTGGTGGGCGCCTTGGTGGACGCCGTGGTTGGCGCCGTGGCGGGCGCCTTGGTGGGCGCCGTGGTGTGCGCCGTGGGTGGCGCCGTCTTCGGCGCTGGTCCAGCCGTCGGAGGAGGAGGCGGCAGCATGGGACCGGGAGGCGCCTTGACCACCTTGGTCAAGTCAGCGACCTCCCGCCACAGGTCATCCATCTGCTTCCTGGAAGCAGCGAGCTCCGCCTCCAGGCTCGTCACCTGCTTCCGGAGCCTCGCCTCCTCCTTGGTGACGCTCCGCGCGAGGAGCTTGTTGAGGGAAGATTGGGCTTCATCCACCAGTGAAGCCACAATCTTCTTCCTCCCCGCCACGTTCCTGTTGCCCCGCATGGCCGCGTTCATGCGGGCAAAAACGCTCATAAGCTCCCGCGCGGGCGGCCCACCGATTTCCCGGCGACTTCGCTGGGACAGTTGGACCGAGGACGGAGGAGGAGTTGGCGGCCGCCTTCTGTACGCGTCTAGACGCGTACGCACCGTCTTGACCGGCACCTCCTCCTCCGAATCACTGGAGAGGAGGGACCCCCACCCGGAGCAGCTGGTGCTACGGTCGCGCGGCGGCCCCCCCTTCTCCTCGAGGGTCCTCTTCTTCGTCCCAGAAGAGCGGCCCTTCTTCTTCACACTGCTGGGAGCTGACCCATCGTCAGTCCCAGCAGCATCAGTTCCTTGGGGCGTCGACATCGCGCTGCAACTAGGCGGCGCGGCGCGAGCCCCCAAATCCATAGGCATCAGTATCAGGTTTGAGTGCGCAATGTCGTCGGTTGACACTGCCCGTGAAAGGGCAGTGTCGGGACCGGAGGTATCTTCAATGTTATCCATAGCAGGAAAATCGCAAAAAAAAAAAAATTTGGCCAATCACAAGTTCAGACTAAATACGTTCGGTCACCCAACTTGCCACTGCGTTACCGTGGTCAAGTTGGGGTCCAGGGCGGACGGCGAGGACGTAGTATCTAATCACTTGGGGCCCCGCCCCTATTTATAACCTCTAGGTACATTGCGTACTAGTTACATTAGAAGTCAATTATACAATAGTATATACAATATACATATAGTAGATACATTAGAAGTCAATCATACTATTAATCAACTTTCAGCAATGGTTGAAATTCGTTATAAAGAGAATTTTAATTAAAGAATTCTCAATATTTAGCAGTGTAAATGTAACATTAACTCTTACGTGAGTTTCTAGGGATCTCGAAAAATTCGTTAAATCTCCTTGGTTTAACGAATTTTTCGAGATCCCTAGAAACACGAAACATTGTCCACCCATAATATGAGGCATATTATGGGTGGACAATAAGGTGGCCACTTATTACGTAGCACCAGTAAAATTATTTGCAAAAAGTGGGCTATAAAGTTATTTTTATACTCCGTGAAGTTTATTTTTGTGTATGTAAATGATACAAAATGGCTATGAATAAATTTACAAGCTACATTTAAAATATTATACGGCTTTAATCCTGCTAATATTACCTACATCTATAAACACTACAGTTTGTTTGGAGCGATGTTGGGATATGTGTGTCTAGTACCAGTTCCTTAACGTTAATTTGCTCGAAATACGTTTTCGCATTCCCCATGCATTTCACACCAGCACCCCTTGCGGTAACGTCAGGGAACTGTGTGAAATGTATGGAGGAATAAGAAAACGAATTTCAAGCAAATTAACATAAGGAACTGGTACTAGATACCCAGGATTCTTTTGAAGTTTGTTACTCTTTCACACGAAAAACTACTGAAAGGACTATAATGGAACTTTACATTAGTTAATGTGTCAAATAAATAAAATTTAAGTGTTTGTTTATGATAGCTTTTCACTCACATGAATTATATATGTATGTAAGTAAAAAATTGACTGAGCATAATTTTAAATTTTATTCTAATAACACACATTTTTTTTTGTGGAATTATACATAGTAAGTACTTATAATTTTGATCAATTCATTATACACACAATATATTTGTTTATGGGCATTACCTGAGTAGGTATACCATCATTACTCATTACACTAGCGGACGCTAGTACTTACCTATAATTATAATCGGTATCTATTATTGTACTTAGCTCATACATCGCGATACGCTATAGGTAGGTACTTTTAATCTTGTTTCCGTGGAAATTGCGTAAGAGAAAAATATTTATTTATTTATTTTATTTATTTACTTATGAACAACACACAGAGAAAAATAAAACAATAAGAAGAATACAAAGAGAACAGTGAGCAGTTAGTACAAGGCCGCTACTAGAAAGAAGAAATCTCTTCCAGCAAGCCAGAGAGGAGATGTAAAGGTGCGATAGCAGCCACGGGCGTTTATGAGTGAATTTACCTTGTGTTTGGCCTGAGACGTATGTATCGTTAATTTAGTACAATGAATTCAGAACGCGAAATTAAAAAAAAAAGTTTATGAGTGAGTTTATAATACATAATCTACGTACGTTAAGTGGATTTTGTCGTTTTGCTGTTTTGTCTAATTTTAGATACGTTTTTGACCTTTAAAATTATTTGGAGGTTATTTGGTGCTGATATGGAATATTTTATAGAACTTATAAATGTATAATTAACTAAGTAGGTATGTAATGATGTTAATAAAAAAATATACTTAACTTAAAGCTTAATTAATCAAATCGATCTAAATACATGGTAATTAATACCATGCAAATATTGACATTTATGTTTGTATTTAACAAATTTTATCACAAGTATTTTATTTACTATCTATCTATTATATTTATACATTTTCTTTACATACATGCCTACATGACACATCTCTATAATTAAACATGAATCGCCGTTTATCTCGCTAAAACTCGCGAACGATTAGACAGATTTGGTTAATGATTTATTAAAATGTTTTTTTTTCTTTTTTTTATGACTAAATTTGAGTGCGTTTGACCACAATCTTACCTGAATGTTAAGTAACGATGCGGTCTAAGATGAAGCACGCAAACTCAAATAATGCCTATTTACTCTTGCCTTGAAAATGTTCATGTAGGAGCCTACATGAAAGATAAAATTCCATATGTGGAAGCTTGTAATTGGCATTTGTTGGCATAATTTTCATAACTAATGTGTACTAATATATAGCCGTAAGCTCCCCAAATAAAATTAAATAAATAAGTAAAATTTCAGGCGGTACGATATTTGCCGGGAGAGCTAAGTATAGCTAGCTTAATAGGTAAGAATTATAAAATGTTCGATTTGATTAGTGATTGCTTTTATTATGTAGGTAAGTATCCGTTGTTGAACCTACAGAATATTTTATTTTATGTAATGCTTTAAATTTACCGCCGGGCGCCGCTGGAAATACCTTCTGCGTGCCAGAGACGCCCGGCAACGGACGTGAGAGCGGCCGCAAAAAAGGCTTTAAATTTCAAGGGTTCATCGTACAGTTTAGTTCATTCGATTCCTCAACACTATATCTCGACAACTTGGCACGTGTCCAAGAAACACAAAGTGTCAAGAAAAACCTTTCATCTAAATTTAACACCAGTAAGGAAATAAACGAGGTCCCAGCTTTATGCATTCAAAATAGTATTTTTTAAATAGATACTTATAAAGTCTCATCATAAAAATACCTAACTAATTAGAATTCATAAATAAGAAAATCTAAAATTATTTTGTATTTTTCATTCAAATATTTTGGCACAGTTGCTACGTAAAACCACAAAAAACACAGATAAGACAGGTAGTAATACTTTTACACAACAGACACTTTGGTGCCTCTAAAATAAAAACAATGTAAGTACAAATAGTACCTACCTTACATTGTTTCTGTAATACACAGAATAAATATTTCTACAAAAGAATACCTAGGTACGTCTTCGTTTCATATGCAATTACGGTAGTTATAAAATAGAATGTGTAGGTATGGAAATAACAAATTACTAATATTATTATATATACCTACATAGGAGACTATTTATTAAGACGGAGCGTAGCGGAGTCTTAGATGGTCCCAATCGAAAATGTATGTAAAACGATACCGGTCGCAATTTTAAGCCTACCGACTTGAAATTTGGCTGCAGATAGAACACATTAACGTGCTTTCCTGTATAGTTTTTGGTGTATGTGGCTTTTATATTTTTTGATTACGTTCTCCATCTTATTTATTTCGACGTAACCGCCCGCGTTCCGGCGAATACTTAGTATCACATATTTTCTATAAATATAATATGTTTACTAACAAAAAATAATTTATTCAATCTAACACCTACCTACAGTAACAACAACATAACGGTCAGTTTAGTTGCCAAAACATACTAGCGCCATCTACTAAGGAAATTTAAAACAAAAAATGTTGCGCTATTCGGCAAGAGATGGCGTACATAAACATATTTTCTTGATAACTAGATGGCGCTGAATAATATAGTTCAAATCACTATATTGTATTAGTTATTTTATTACACTATAAATTTTAAATTCAAGGTCGTGCTAAACTAAAAAAAACGATTGCACCGATTTTCATGCTGTTTCTACAAATGGTTCTCGAGGGACGTTTTAGTAGGTTACAATTTGTCAAGAAGTCGAAACTGCGGGCATTCACTAGTTTTGGTATATTATGTCCCAAATATCATAACAACAAAGGCAGCTCAATGAGAAGGACAGCCGTATGTTACAATTTACCAGTATTAGGGACCGGGTCAAATTGATTGCGAAGTTCTACTAGCTTATGAACAGTCACATCGAGCGCCTTGTTGTGGCATTCTATAAATAGATCGACCACTCAATGACAACTTATTGTACTTTATCATTTGATGATCTTTAGGAGTTTCATGAATATTTCAATTGTAACAAGAGTCATGCGCTTCAATTGCCTTCATTGTCCCGTTTGATTTATTTACTTGTCTAATGGAAAAATATTTAATGAGTAAAGTAGTAAGCTAGGCAGATACCTAGTTTATAAATGCGTTTATTTCTTTAAGTACATATAATAAAAAATCTAAGCTCAAAGAACACAAGTTTTGACTTAATATAAAGCAGAATCACGGATAATGTAGAGATCTCGGCTGATGGAAGTTTCGTATTGAAAATTGTCGAGAAAAAATAAATAATGCACAAGAGTTGGAACACAGAGGAGGAGGTGGTTATTAAAGTGTATTCTACGTTTCACACAATAAAATATTATATACGTACGAGTTACAGAGTGTCTAGTACCTACCAGTTCCTTACGTTAATTTGCTCGAAATACGTTTTCGTATTCCCCACACATTTCACACCAGCGCCTCTTCCGGTAACGTCAGGGAACTGTGTGAACTGTATGAATTTCGAGCAAATTAACGTAAGGATTGGACCTATGATTATGACAAAAAAGAATGTCAAAACACTTAAATATTTTCTTATATTATCAACTTTTCATTGCGGTAGAGGTGTTACCCGAGTATGAATATCAGGATATCTTTACCGTACAGGAAAGATGTCATAAAAATGAATAGGCATATTAGATAGCGGATAGCAGTATGGTGGTATTATCCCTCAAGGTAGTCTGCATGAGGAAGGGAAATTATGTTTCTGTACTTATACATACGATTTATGCCTAATTATTAGCCTGGTGTCGTTTCCGGGAACTAGATGTAGTTTTTTTTTATATTAGGTTTAGAAATTGACGCCACCTGCCTGATGGTAAGTGACTCTCATAGTCTATAAAAATACTATAGAAAGTGACCCTTAACGACCTCAACGTTGACGACCTAGTGATGTGCCTCTTCATCTTCACGCTTCGCTTAAAGAACCCATGGTTATACTTATGTGGGAGGCAACACGTGCGGGTATATTAGATTAGATTAGAATTTGATTAGATTAGAATAAACATTATTGTACACCAATTAAAAATCATAGGATACAACAGATGCAGGATGTACAAAGGGCGGCCTTAAATGAATTTTAATAAATAAACTATGAAAACTACACAATAATTATAATAAATCTTGATACGTTATTTAAGGTATAATATATTACAAATATATTATGCAGGTCGATATAAGTTATATAATAATAGTTAAATACATAATAGTACCTATATTGTAAGATTCTTGTCTCATAACTGATGTACAGAATCTAAGTGATCTAATAAATCTTTTTTTAAGTCCTGATCGAAAATAAAGACCAATCCCCTTTTCTGTCCAATATTCGAACCCAATGTGCTAAATGGAAATTTTGATCAATGAATGAGGCTTCGGCGGATTATACTGACATCAAAGGAGGACCAGATTCTGATAATAACCAAGAACTGTAACCGCAGGAAGAACTTCAAGATAAAATAAGTCCATGACATTCTACTACAACGCACAGATAAATGATAATAAGATTAATGACAGACGAGGCTGAAATTGGCGCTAACGCTTTCAATTTGTCAAACGTCATTTTGACAGTTGGCGAATGAGTGTTGCATACGTAAATTATCAGTGGTAAGAAGTAATTATTGTGCTATCAGCAACATTGGTAACTCTTTCGAAGGCGGATCAAGTCCCGAGCTTGTTAACTAATAGCAAAAATAATCTATTAGTATTAATCTAAGCACGTTTCAGAGATAAAGATAAATTTATTAATATGTTTATTGTGAGCAAGAGCGTAAACGATTTCTAAATTGAAATTAATGAAGTGCATTTTTGTGTGGTAGTCATATTTTGGTACGCTGTTTCATCCTTCGTCAGAAAAATTCCTACTATCCTTTAACGATTCTCAGATAATTATTTTTAAATTATATGGTTGTAAAATTTTGTTTAACCGATGTTAAGAGCCTCGAGCTTAAATGTGAAATAAAGGTCCGCATTTAACTAAAGTAATTTACTTATACATGTTTGAGATCGGCTCCTGTATAGGTAGTCTAATTATAATAATATGTTTAAGTACTGAAGTACTTCACAGCCAAGTTTATACTTGGCTGTGAAGTCCAATCAAATTATTACTCTTCTTTTTCTTAGATGAATGTGAAAGTCTTTGTGAAAAGTTTGTATGAAATAGCACACAATGAATGAATAAAAGCAAGATGAAAGATATTAAGATTATACACCAAGCATATGTAGGTATTCATATTTTCCCTGGTTGTTAATTAAATCTTAAACCATAAACGGTTGACCAGAAATTTGCATTCAGCATTTAATATACTGCTCGCCCCAAAACTCTTTCTAAAGTTAACTACACGTATGTTATATTTAACACATAAAAACTACAATTTAATAACCGAAAAACACCGTTCACTGGCCATAAATTCATCAACCTAATTAGATATATTTATACCAACAAGGTTTCGCATAGTTCTTAGAAATACCAAACACATGTTTTGAATCTCTACCACAATGTGCAATGTATGTAACCACTGGTTTATTAGAAACTATTTTAATTAGAACTACTAACTATTTATCGAAAAGCATCTTGATTAAAACCACATGAGACACGCGATCCTCTTGTACTGGCTCTAGAGATCTAAAAGCCAGAGATAATAATAAATGAACTTTGTTCTTAAGACAAATCCCAAGACTACCATAGATTGCAAGCCGATACTTACTTACTCAACCAATGATAATTCTTTTAAGTGCGTGGCTCCATCGTTCACGATGATTTTGCCAACGACAACGTACCTAATGTTTGATAGTCCCCGCACAGAAGAACTAGTTACTCCGAACTAGTTCCCGGTGTGGTAAGATAAGAAACGTTTATTGCAAGTGAGCGTCTGGAACACGGTTTTTGCCGAGCCAAAGGTAACCTAAAAAGCTACCAACCATACACTCGACAAAAACCCAAGTCCCAACGAATGATTGGTTCGTCTGGGAAAAATTATTGTCACACGTGATAAATGTTAAAGTCATAGAAGTGGAATCGGGATAGGTGTATTGTCAAGACCGATTTTTAGCTACCTATAGCATTGTATCGAGTAAAGCATTAAATACACAAAAGACGCTGCCATGCTTAGGGCAAGTCACTACGGTCAGGGAAGACCCTTGTTCAAAAAAATACCATAAGATTAAAAAAATATTTTAACTCTGGCTGAGAAATTTCTCATTTTGTCAAGCTTGAAAAATACGGGCACGCGACAATTTTTATTCAGAACCAGCCTACCTCTAAAAAACCCACCAGTGCCCATAAAATAAATCAAAAGCCCTACATGGTTTAATGTTACTACACTAGTAAACTATTATTGCCAATAGTTTAATATTTATTACTAAACATTTTTGTTCTCACCTTTATTAACACTAATAGTTAAATGAGTCCAGACTCATAAATATTGTTCGGTTGGAACAGTTAAGTTTATGAGAGTAGTTCACAAGTTATTCAAAGTCGGCTATTAATTAAATGCAAATTATTGTTTTACATTGGTGGTAATGATAAGATACTGTCTTGCCGGGCGCCACTGGAAATACCTTCTGGTGCGTACCAGAGACGCCCGGCTATGGACTTAGCTTTTTTAACGCCGCTAAAAAAAGGGCGTACTGTCTGAGGGACTTAAATTGCAGGAGAATTAATGTATTTTTTTTTTTCAAAGATGCTAATAAATGCTGATGCCACTACAAAAATGAAAATAAAACGAACAAAATGTCGCACCTTCGGTAAGACAATGCCATAATTGCAGTTTTTGCGATTTTAAGATTTTTTTGCATTCAATACGATCTCATTTTGTTAATATTGCTCTAAAGTAATTCTCCTTTGCATGAAGTAAACTATAACTTATGGTTATTTTAAATATGTTGGTAAGACAAAGTAGAAATCTTTAGTTTTTTGTTATTAGCAAAATTAATAAGGGAGGGGTACAATATTGTGCCCTTGTTTCTCCAAAACGTAAATTATTTTGTAGGTAGGACTATATTCGACCTTACTTTGAGGATAATTATGGAATAAAACCAATTAGTTATTGAACATAAAACTTGTATCTTCTAATTATATAAGTATTGTTTTATATCTGTAAACAAAAATATAATCATAATTACCAGCGAAATTCGTAAACACAAGACATAAAATGTATAAAAAAAAATGTAACCAAAATAAAATCTTCTAACTATTCTAAATCTTGTATTTTCTTATTGTTTAAGTATTTTTTAGGAACTGTTAGAAAAATATAATCATATTGAAAGCAAAATTCTTAAAAATAATTATAAAATGTATCAAAATATAAAAATAAAAACGTACATAACCAAAATAAAATCTTCTTTTTATTTTCATAGGAACTGTTAATATACTCGTATAATCATAATTTTTTAACAAAATAATTAAAAATCAGCCTCAAAATACTTCAAAAATTAAAACAACCAAAATAAAATCTTTTGATTGATTTCAATAATTAAAAGACTGATAAGTCTTTTAATTATTGAAATCAACACAATCATCTTTCTTATAAATTAAAAGAGGCAGTTGTAAAATGGTTCGTAGAACCTTGGTATTATATTTGAGGAAATTAACTGACGAATATAGTCTGTTTTCCTTGGTGGGATTGGTAGCTTTTCCGTGTACAGCTGATTTAATGTGATATGAGCTGTGTCTTTACCAATACGACGACCTATTCGAGTTTTTGCATGTGTCCAATTCTCGGTTTTGTAGCTGCACTTGTATTGGTATGTCATTGAATTTTTGGTAAATTTAATTGCTTTCATATCAGTTATTTTCAATGCAATATTATCTATATTTTTACTAGGTTTAAATTAACATCATCAGATAACATCTTCAAGTTCAAGAATGAATCGTAGTTCATTTCTTTAACAATGTATTGATTACCCTTTTTCTTGGCATTTTTAATGAGGCTGATATATTTCGCTGGGGAGTATATCGGTACTGCTTTTTTCGCTCGCTTAACGCTTTTTTTAATGACCGAGTTATTTTGGGTATGTCCCCTGATGAGAAACTTATGTGTTATGGATTGTATAGCTAATGTATTGACTGCATACCAGTACATTGCAAACACGAATCTGAAATAAGAAAAGCACAACCACTCGCTTAAGTTACAGTAGGAGGCCTTATGATAATATATATATATATATATATATCTAATACTAATAAACTACTTACTTGTTTTTCTGCTGCCCATAGCAATTATCGGAATATACGAGTAGTATAATGTCTTTGTCCGGTTGTTCATGAGACAGTTCCTCCAAAAATGTTAAAATACATGTTCCTATTTCATTGGCGCCACGTTTACCAAGACCCTGGTGCCAGAACTTCTTCTACAAGCTGTTTTATCATCATTTATATTCGAAACCTAAAGTAAATATTTCTGATTAGTTTATCTCAACATAGCTAATTGTTTGTTATCATTCCATAAAATAGATTCTCACCGTGAAATTAAATCAATTCAGCATAGATTTGTAAAAATTGGCCAATGGGACATGGTAAGACTGCCTGTAGGTCGAATATGGCTACTAAATTATTAGAATCATTACTTTTGAAATTTTCGATGTCCTTATTCATTTCTAATCGGCTTAAGCTTTTTTCTTCTAGATGCAATTTGTGCTTATCCTGTAGAGGTTCCTTATTGGTAGCATTTTTGAATGCCTCACATTCGTCGCACTGATCTTTTCGGGGAGTAAATAATCCAACTTTAAAATCTGTATAAAAAATTCGGTGGTAGGCGTCATAATTTACAAATTCCTTTCCAGCTTCTTTTTGTATCTTTTCATAGTCACGATGGAGTTGCGCTACGGTCAGACCTCCGTCTATATATTCCTGGGTTTTATTAGCCCTTAAATAGTGACTTTCTGTTCTGGGGATTGAATTTATGTGATCATGAGCCGACTTTACGACTTCATCACTTAATTTGCATTGCTTACCGTGTTTCCCACGCTTATCAACAGTACTCTGTATATACAATGCTTGTTCACATGATGTTATTTTACTGATCACATTTCGTAATGTTTTTTCACCAATAGACAAGGTGTTTAATAAAAAAACCTTACATACTATGACTTAATTACTATTTATCATAAAGGAGTATGCTTGTTTACTTTTCTAGGTGATTTAATAGTATTAGCATTAGCTGTGGTCGATATTCTTCGGATTTTGGGATTAACTGTTTTGACGCAGCATGCAAGAAAATCTTTTTGTCTATCGAGTTATCCCAATTCCCAATAGGCATTAAAAAATTCCTCTCTCATTTCAAATGTAACTTTAATGGAACATTTAAGACGGCATGTGTGTTTGCATGTAGGACGCATCGATCTTGCTAACACGGTCTTTCCTCTTTTTGTGATACATTTTGTTTCCATTGATTAAAATTTCTTTGTCGCTTTTTGGACTGCTTTTTATTTAATTCTTGATCAATAATATTATGCTCTTGATTAGGTTCTGGTTCCACATGAGTATGAGCTTCTTGATCAGTATGGACTTCTGGTGCTGTAGCCATAATATCGGCCATTTCAATATTATCATTATTAACCAATATAGAAGTACTCAAAGAGCTTCTGACTGAGTTAGAAGAGCTGCTGTCTGAGCTAGAAGAGCTGCTGTCTGAGATAGAAGAGCTACTACTGGAGCTGGAAGAACTCGACAAATTGGAAGAACTGTCACTATTAGAAGATCTAGTTCGAAATACGAGTTATTGTTTACTGTTGGTACGGCATGCAGGTTGATACTCGGACCCTTCAGATGGTGAATAATCTCCATTATTTGAAGAACTACATTCAGTTGTAGAACCTAAAAATTCATAATTAGTTGATCTAATTAATTTATACATCAACTATCAATGTGTGGATCCTATAGAAGTAATTATAAAATATTAAATTACTTAGACTTAGACAGAGACTTAATTATTAGATCTATTCATTTGATTTTTTATTTTTTGTTTTGTATATTAATTTAAATATATTTTATATATTCAACTAAGTTTGTAGTGTTTGTGTGTATAAATTAAATGATTACCTACTTAGACCTAGGAAAAATAAATATTATAAATATTTTTTTAAGTGCTTTACTTAAAAAAAAAGTGTGTGTGTCAGCTCCGACGCACGACTGGAGTTTACTCCTTAAGTACGAGTATCTAACCATAACAAATTAGAAAGTTGCGCACTAGAGGTGCGCACCAAAAACGTGACACGATTTTCGTTACTTGTTAGTAGGTTTTACCCCTCGGATTTTTCTCATACCGGGCGCCTTATATATGAAAATCGATTCTTAAGGAGTAAACTCCAAAAACCTTGAATTGTCTTATGAATAAAATAAATTCTGAAAAAAATTCAATAATTACAACAACCTGTACCTATTATTTAGATCAGATAAAGAATACGTAATTATTATCTTTAACATTTAAGAATTAAGTAGGTACATATAATAATTATCTAGACTTTGCAACTAGAAGCCTTTTACAACACAACTGATTTGGAATAACAAAGACATAATTGTCATTATTTCAATCCCAATGTAGGTTAAAAGTCATATTTTTTATAAAGACGAAATAATTATGAAAATATGGACAGACAACGTCACAACTGTCTGAATGGCTTTGTCCTGTCAATAAACTAATCTAAATAAGACATAAAAGTAATAGATGAGTCCATGTCCCTACAGAAATAAAAACATTAAAAGCCTTATTTACTTTGACGCTCCAGATGACCACTGGATACTGGATACTGGACAACTTCACTCGCGACGCACGACACTGACCGATGAGAGTTTGTCGCGCCAGAATAGTAATAAAACGCGCCAATAACGACAAAGTCGCTACTTCCCTCTGGCGTTATTTGACGGAACTGAATGGGTGTCTTCGTCCCACCAGTTGAAAGAGCATTTTTAAAACACTCGCGACGCACGACACTGACCGATGAGAGTTTGTCGCGCCAGAATAGTAATAAAACGCGCCAATAACGACAAAGTCGCTACTTCCCTCTGGCGTTATTTGACGGAACTGAATGGGTGTCTTCGTCCCACCAGTTGAAAGAGCATTTTTAAAACACTTTGGCATACTTAAGTCGTTTTCACAAATTTTGACAATTGTGTCATTGTCTTACCGAAGGTGCGATGTAACGAATAGTTAAAATCATAATATTTATACCTACTGACATATAGAAATATTATACATACAAAAGCAGTGCTACATTTAAAAAAATTAGACAATAGTCTTATTCTTTGAT
This sequence comes from Nudaria mundana, assembly GCA_963556515.1. Lineage (NCBI taxonomy): Eukaryota > Metazoa > Arthropoda > Insecta > Lepidoptera > Erebidae > Nudaria > Nudaria mundana. The sequence continues at coordinate 8,020,794 of OY748305.1, read as the reverse complement.
ACATAATTTTAGACAAACGGCATATTTTCTTTTCGGCAATCGAGAAAACTAGACAAAGCTATTAAAATTTCGTGACTACATTCAAAAGTAGACCTTTAAAGATTTCAGTATCGATATGCTTAGGAACGATTGCCTGCAGCCATCTCATAAATTTTGATTCATTTTCTTAATTAAGACCTATTATAAGAACGAAATGGGTCAGTTTATACCTTGAGGCGACAAACAATCGTATACTAACAAGCTACCAAGATTGATTGACGAAAGAGATAATAGGTTTAAGAGTTATGTCTTCTACCAAAGTGTTAAGTAAGTGTCAAACAAGCCACGTTAAGCCACAATTAGACAGGTATTGAATTGAAGGTGAACGTTGACTGATATTGCTAGTAAGTATATTCGATACCTATATATGTTGTGAATACACAGTCGTGCCATCGTAAAAGTTACACATCAATAGGTGTACAAAGGGTTTTTTGGACTATCGATGAAGTTACATACGGTCTATGTTACTAATAAGTACTTTGCTCTAACTCTACGTTTACTAAGAAGTTTTTAAACCAGTTGTTCGGTTGTAAATCGTATAGGTACTATTTATTGACCGAGCGAGCGTAGCGTCTGCATTTTGAGACTGGACAGGATTTTGAGACAGCTGCTACAGGTTTTTATCCCGATCTCTTTTAGCCGAAATTTGGCACACGTTTGTTTGGGCTTTTATGCCCCATTTCTCCTCAAATCAAATAAGCTCGGCCGCTGGGCCGGAACACGGTCCTTGTGTGTCCTTGAATTGTAAATGCTTCGCTCGTTTCGCCAGAACTCTTAAGTAAAATGAATCCCGCCCATAGAAATAGGATGCGAAGCGAAGTGTGTGATCCCGCCAAACACATTGCACGTAGGTAATATATTGAACTTAGGAAATACAGGTCGATGGCTCTTCCTATCAGTCCAAGTTATTCTCTTGTGGTGCCAATGAACTATGACTAAAGTACACAAATATATTCTCGATTATCTGCTATCTCTGCTATCAGCAGTTTTGTTATACATATTTTGTTTGTATGTCGTTGCAGATACTGTGTACATGTCTCTTATTGTGAGTCAGCAAAACAAAAATACCTATATATCTCCGGGAGTTTATTGGAAATCCAAACATTTTCTTATACAGTGCATGAGGAAAGATCAACTTATACATGTAGTGTAGTTGGCCTAGTTATAAGTCACATCTTATCTATTTCGAACAACGGCGACAGCGTATACGACGACCGCGTTGGTCTATGATTTCGAAAGCACAAAGATGCAAGAAAGAGTTTTTAGTCGATTATAATACATACTTTTCCTGCAGTCACAGCACAGACAGGACAGAACTGTAGGCCAGCCCCGATTCTAACGAAACTTCGATTTCATTCGAAGTTCGTATGTATTTTTCCTTTGTTTTAAAAGTTTTGTTCGTAAACGCGAGTAGACGCCCTGTAGTCGACAAAAGTGATTTGTAAAGTTTTCAACTTGATGACCATGGTAGGAATTACACTAAGATATTATTGTAATACATACATTAGTCTAGAACACAGAACTCTAGGCTCTAATTATGATAATTATAGGTGTGTTGCGACAAGAAATATACCGATAACTTGTATTTCATTTAGTAGTTGTATCTGCATATGCATGTAGTTGCAAATTATAGTGATTCCAATAAACGTTTTGTCACTTACATTACTTATTATTACTGCAAATTATATGATAGCATGTAGCTATTGCAGAACAAGTTCCACAATATAATTTCACCATTAAAATACAGATATTCTGCTAAGCATAAACCTCAACAATTGCCGTATGACCCACCAGTTTTTTAATTGCAATCTGGGATTTTTGTTTTTGGGAATGATCTGATATGTTTTATCTTTTAAAATCACGAAATATTTTTTTTTGGGACCAAACTGCTATAAGTTTTATAGATTTGTGTAAGTACTTTATAGAACTACAATAATATGCATTACTCAGATACTATACTTAACTAGTAAGTGGTATGTCTGGCCAAGACCTCGGTTAACTCACAGTTCTCTATCAAGTTAAAGTTTACAATGCGTACGGGTTTTCTCAATAAGGTTTATAAATTATGTAGGTATAATGTAATTTTATATAGAGAGGGGCTCGTGGTCTAGTGGTAACCGACAATGTTAACACATTGCAAAGGTGAAGCAACATCGACTCAGGCCGGTCTTAGGGTGGGTGACCATTTCTTAAGAGACTGAGACCCCTCCGTGCCTCGGAGAGCACGTCAAGCCGTCGGTCCCGGTTGTCATACTAACATCTATGGCAGTCGTTAGGGGTAGTTGGAGCCCTATATCAAAAATCCGACCGGTCTAACTACAGAACTTCAATATCGCCCATGGGTTGTGAAGGTCAGATGGCAGTCGCTTCACGGAAAATATCGAAGTTCAGCCGAATCGTAGTTAGACTGGAAAGCCGACCCCAACTGAGTTGGGAAAAGGCTCGGTGAATGATGAATGTAATTTTATATACTCGTATTTTTTTTTTTTTTTTTTTTTTTTTTTTTATATTTGGTTCGCCAAATTGACGCCGCCCGCCTGGTGGTAAGTCGTGACGACGTCTAGCGATTGTGGGCCACTCTCACAGCACACATTACTATTGAGAGTGGCCCTCAACTTGACGACCTACTGATGTGCCTCTTCACGCTCCGCTTAAAGAACCCAGGATTATATGTGGGAGGAAACACGTGCACAGGCAGGGCGTTCCAGGCCACTATCGTTCGGCAGAGAAACGAACGTTTAAAACGTTCGGTTCTCGCGAACATGCTATCCACTGTGTGGGGGTGGCATCTCTGCCCGGCACGAGTCGTTCGGGATCGGAAGGAAGAGGGTGGGATCAGATTGAAGAGCTCTTCAGAACACTCGCCGTGGTAAATACGGTAGAATGCGGCCAAGGAAGCTATTGTTCGGCGCTGAGCTAGCGGCTCAAGGCTTCCCGTTACCTCCGGACAACCAATAATACGGATAGCCCGTCGCTGCATAGCGTCGAGAGCGTCCAGCAGATACTTCGCGGAGCCGTCCCAGAGGTGAGAGCAGTATTCGACGCAGGGTCTAATCTGCGTCTTGTACAGCAGACACCTCTGGTCCGGTGTAAAGAATCTCTTTACCTTATTCAGTATTCCTAGTTTCCGCGAAGCTAGCCCTATACATCTTTCGATGTAGTTTTTATTATTGAGCTCTCGACGAACGTCTATGCCAAGGATATCAAGGTTGTCCTTCATTGGTAATAATGCATTCTGAAGAGAGGGTAGGGGAAGGAAAGGGGATTTCTTCGCAGTAAATGCACACGCCTGTGTTTTGCGGGCATTGAACTCGACCAGGTTCTCGGTACCCCATTGAGAGATACTGTCGAGGTTACGGTCGAGATCAGCCACGAGTCGTCGTCTCTCCTCCTCAATCTCAGATCGCCCCGCCGTCGGACGAACCGAGTAACTCCCGTGCAGTGTGCTGTCATCTGCATAGCAATGAATGTTCCCGAGGGATAGCATATCATTGATATGCAGAAGAAAGAGAGTTGGTGATAGTACGGACCCCTGCGGTACCCCGGCATTCACTTGCAAGAAGCGAGAAGCCTGGCCATCGCAGAGGACCCGCACTCGGCGCTCGTTTAAAAAGCTGGCAATCCAGCTGCACAGTTGAGGAGGTAGACCATATGCCGGAAGCTTGGAAAGGAGCGAAGCATGCCAGACCCTATCGAAGGCTTTGGCGATGTCCAGGCTAATAGCCAAGGACTCGCCGTGCCTTTCCATAGCCCCACCCCAGACATGCGTTACGAATGCCAGAAGATCACCCGTTGATCGCTTTGGCCTGAAGCCGTATTGTCGATCATTGATTAGCGAGTGATCCTCTAGGAATTGCATGAGCTGCTTATTTATAAGGAGCTCAAGCACCTTGCAAATGACTGAGGTGACAGCTATGGGTCGATAGTTGCCTGGATCGGACCGATCCCCTTTCTTGGGGATCGGTTGTACGTTCGCCTCCTTCCAGACCTCCGGCACGAGCCCTGAAGAGTATGACAGGCGGTACAGACGCGTTAATACTGGAGACAACTCAGCTGCACATTTTCGTAGCACCACCGCCGGAATGCCGTCAGGGCCACTGGCTTTCCGCGTGTCGAGTGACCGCAGCACTGCCCGTACATCACATTGCCTGATAACAATATCAGGTCATTGTGTGGCCACAGTTGGCGATGGCGGGGGGCTGCAGGCCACGGTCTTCGACCCGGGAATTAGCCGCAAAGAGGTCTGCGAGCATATCCGCTTTCTCTTGGGCTTTGTGAGCCAGTGTTCCATCTGGGTAACGCAGCGGTGGCAGCGAGGGCTGACAAAAGTTAGATTGCACGGCTTTGGCCAGTTGCCAGAATCCACGGCTGCCCGTGGGATGGGAAGTGAGCTCCTGACCAAGCCGCGCGACGCGCTGGGCATCCGCTCTCTTAAAGGCCCTCTTACTCGACTTTGTGGCCCGGTTGTACGCTGCTTTGAGGTGGCCCACGTTTGGGTCGCGCACAGCCCGGGCCCTGATCCAGGCGCGATATGCCGACTGTTTTTGTCGAACAGCTTTGGCACAATCTCGCCCGAACCAGGGACGGGCTCTGCGGATACTGGCGACATCAGTGAAAGGGATGTAATAATCCATCCCTAAACTGATCTCGCCAGCAATAGCAGAAGCACTATCCGAAGGAGCCTTTCCTACAAAGCAGCGCTGGCTCCAAGGGACGGACGCAAAATAATCGCGTAGACCGTCCCAATCCGCTGACGAGTAGTGCCATAGTCGTCGTGACGTTTGCACAGGACGTGCAGGAGGTGACACCTTCATGCCAGCGTGAACAACACAGTGGTCGGAACTACCCAGTGGGGCTCCTACCGAAACACTGTACTGGGCTGGGCGACTCGTCAGCAGTAGATCCAGCAGAGCGGGCGCGTGATCTGACCTGTCTGGTATCCGGGTGATCCCGCATACCATCTGGGTCAGACCGTGGGAGAGAGCGAACGCATGGGCGGCTCTACCCGCATGATCAGTCTTGAGGGACCCCAGCCATTCAATGTGATGGCCATTGAAGTCCCCCAGAAACACTAGGTCAGCGTTCGGGAACCGCACCTGCGCTTCATCAGCCGTCTCGCTGAGGTACTGGAAGAGCTTTGTTGTCTCAGAATCCCCTGTGTGGGATCGGTAGACGCACACGTAGATCTGGCTCATAGAGCCATGGTCTACGTGCAGCCAAAGGACGGAATTGGAGGGGTTCTCTAGGCAGCGCAACCGGCGGCAGCAAACATCCGCCCTAACGAACACGCACACCCCGGCTTTGTCTCGAAATTGTTCCTCGATGACATAGCCGGGGTAACACAGGTAAGACGTGTCGTCAGGGCGGCGTATTTGTGTCTCCGTGAGGAACATCACAGCGGGCCGTGCCGTCTCAAGGTGGTGGTGGACGGTATCGAGGTTCGCATGGAGTCCACGGACGTTAGTGAACTCCACCTCGAAATGTGAAGTTGTGGGGTTTCCTAGGGCCGCTGTGTAACGTTTATTTCTTTTTTGTTGCACTGCCATTGTAGATTTTGAAGAAGAAGCGTGAAGACAGGGCGACATTTGGTGCAGCAGTAAGTGACAAAGCGCAGGGGCTAGCTTTGTCTAGAACCGTGTGGTTAGGTCGGAGCCGACCCGCCGGACGGAAGGGCTCCCAAACCCCCCTGATGCAAGGCCGCCGCTACCCCACACCGGTTACCACCCGGAGCGGCGATCCCACATCAGGATTATGCGCAACATGTGGGGCAGCCTCCTGGGGTGGTTGGCTCCAGGCGGGCCCCATGACTGTGTTGCGGGCGGCCGCGGCAACGCCGTTGCTAAGGGTCTCCCTGGCCGGCGAATCGACCCACACCACCCACACTAGACTCCGTTTCGCCCCCACTGGTCCCATGCCTGCTGCACCATACATCGCCCCGGGCCCGGCGGTGCAGCTGCTGAACCCCTAACGCAACCCAGCCTGGGCTGGGTTACTTGGGGGGCTTTAGCACAGCTGCACGGTGGTACCCCCCCCGACCAACACTGTTGTACCACCTGGTACCCACGTAGGGGCCGAAGCCACTCCATAGGTACCGTAAATTAACGAGCCTCGTCCGTTTATCAGCAGGTGCGCCACTAGCAGGTGAGGTCGCTGGGGCCCTATAGATGTTGGTAGAGCCCCTTTGCACCCATAAAAGTCGTATAATTCGTTAATTACAATAATTATGTTAAATACGTAATCGTTTCACTGTCTGTTTAAACGGTGGTCTGTGTTTAATTACTTTTCAACGAACTACCATCGCTAACTCGATAATTTAATAAGTATTGCAATAATCGTTCTTATAAAGGCCGAGAATTGAGCAACGTAAAGATATCGTGGAATTGCAATGAAAATGCAAGTTGTAGATGGTTATCAGCTGTCGTATAAAGTTGTATAGTTATGTTCCGAATTGATTTATATATGTTCCACTTATCGTATTGATATTATACATTATGTAAGTACATTTTTTTAACGTTACCGTATTTTTTATAATTTAAATTTAAACCAAACCTATAAAGTTTTTTTTAACCGGCTTCTTATGTGCCGTTAAAAAGGTGTTCAGTCCCGCCCTAATATAATTATATTTCTCGAAAATTTATCTTCATGCATGTCACAATCCTACTAATATTATAAATGCGAAAGTTTGTAAGTATGAATATTTGTTACTCTTTCACGTAAAAACTACTGAACGGATTTTGATGAAACTTTACATTAATATAGCTTATACATCAGAATAACACATAGGCTACAATTTATAAAGATACGGCGACGGGAACAATAATCACGCGGACGAAGTCGCGGGCGACCACTAGTCATCAATAAATATTTTTTGAATTGCATATTATAATCATTACCCACATGAAACTTTGTAGTGGGTAGGTTTTTTTAAATAAATTTTGAATAATATGTAAATTAATAGGTATCTATGCATAGGGATCTTAAAGATCAGATAGAGGCAATAGGTTCACTACCATTCACGTGAAGCCAGTAAAATTTACTGGCGAAAAGTAGGCGCATAATATGCCTCTCCCTACCCCTTTGGCGATCCAAGCGTGTTATATGGATGGATGTGTGAAAGCAACCATCCCATAATGTCTCCACGGGACCAAGGAGAATATCATTATTCACTGAGAAAATTCAAAAAATCAATCAAAATTAAAATATCTTTATTCATGTAGGTCACAAAGTAACACTTATGAACGTCAAAAAAAGAAAATGCTTCTACATTTACCGCCAGATTCGCAAGGCAATAGGTAAAGCCTGTGAGGACAGAAACTGGCAAGAAAAACTCACGGCCATTCTTTTTATTCGCCAGTAAATACAATGATTCTGTTACAACAATAAAAAGAGGGCAAGGGCAGTACATGACCATGTGTAGACCAAGTGAACTTAAAAATTATGGATCTCTGTTATTCACAAAAAAAGTCAAATACTAATCTCAAAGTACCCATACCTACAATATCACAATAATAATAATTTAACAATAATAAGTGAGTGTCAGCAATAAAACAACATTTCAAACAGAAGTAGGTAGCCCCTATGTAGCTCGAGTGATGAGCAAGCAGCACTCATTGCCATTTCTCGGTATCGTTTAGATAATCCTTAGTAGTATAATAAGGCCTTTTTTAGGTGTAAGACACACCTCCTAAAAATGGCCTTATTATACTAACAGCCACTTTGAATTTATTCAAAGGAAGGTTCATAATGTTTAGAGGAATTTTGTTATAAAAACGCACACCAAATCCTGCAATGGAGTCATGAACTGTCTGTCAACGATAATACGTCCCAGCCAATGTATGCTTATTTCTAGTATTTATTGCATGTATGTCACTGTTCATATTGTATAAATGTAGGTATATTCTATTTAACGAACATAATGTTCGCATATATATATTGTGATGCAACTGTTAAAATGCCTATTTCTTTAAATCTTTCTCTAAGAGAAACTCGTGCATTCAGTTTATAAATCGCACGTATAGCTCGCTTTTGGAGTATAAAAATTATCCCTATATCAGCTGCCTTACCCCACAGTAAAATTCCATACGACATGACACTGTGAAAATAGCTAAAATAAACCAGCCTAGCAGTTTCTACATCCGTGAGCTGTCTGACTTTACCAATAGCAAAAGCCGCAGAGCTAAGTTTCCCTGCATGACCCGATATTTGGGCGTTCCACTGTAATTTACTGTCTAGAGTAATACCCAAAAATACGGTTGATTCTACAAGATTAAGGGTATCACCGGTTAAAATAATATTAGTACCGTAGTTCTGAACATTAGGCATACTAAATCTCACACACTTCGTCTTTTTTGCGTTCAGAAGTAAATTGTTGGTTGTAAACCAATCCAGAACTAGTGCAAGTGAACTATTTACTTCGTCAAAATTCCTCAGCTTGCGATCAACTTTAAAAATAAGTGATGTATCATCGGCGAATAGAACAATGTCGCACAAGTTCTGTACATAGAACGGTAGATCATTAATGTAAACTAAAAATAAAAACGGACCTAGAATTGATCCTTGTGCCACGCCCATAGCTACAGAAGCCCCTAAAGACCACTTGTGACCACTACCATTGATATCAACAGTTTGTATTCTATCACTGAGGTATGAGGCAACTATGTCCAGTACCGAATCTCTGATGCCATAATAATTGAGTTTCCGTAACAGGGTCCCGTAATCCTTCCGAAAATCCGGTTTCCGTAATCCTCATAATGATACTACATTGTGAGAATTTTTCCAACTCAGTTGGAGTCGGAGCCAAATATGTTACACAGTTTACCCTGATAGATTACCAAATATACTTTTAGAATTTAATTCTAAAACCTATGGTAGATAGCGTAGTAACACAATACGTACTTAAATACTTAACAGACACATCAATATAGGTTATAGAGATTAGAGATAAAAACATGACGTAAGGGACATCAAATCAGATAGACAGACATATTATCAGTTTTATGTTAATATGATCAAGTGATAAATATGTTGTTTTAGTAAATATAGAAGCTTATCGAAAAGGTGAGGCTAAAAAAAGAATTATATTTATCTGATTGTAATTAAACAAAATACTTCAGGTGGAAGTACAATGTACGATATCGTGTTCTTGATTCAAAGGCAATAATCCCTAGTTGGTGCCGTAAGTCCAATGTTAAATGCAACCAGGGAGCCTAGACAAAATGCATTTGCTCCGAAGCAATTCGTTTGCTGCACTGGCCAATTCGTTCGCCAATTCGTTTGCTGCTTTGACCGAATTTCGATTGGTAGACAAAGTCACTTTTATTTCTTATTCGTTTAGGCGGTTCGTTGGATCGACACTTCTACCTTTTCTCTACAATACAGTACAATATTTGATTTTGTATTAAACTGACAAATTGAAATGTCAAGTTATGACCAATCACAAAATTCTGGTGAACAATTGATAACTTGGTGAATAAGTCGACTCTTTGGTGAACGATTACATCCAAAACCTAGTACCTGTTTTTTTTTTTGCGCACGTGTTTCCTCCAACATATAACCGTGGGTTCTTTAAGCGAAGCGTGAAGGGGCACATTACTGGGTCGTCAAGTTGAGGGCCACTCTCTATAGTATTCCTGTGTACTATGAGAGTCACCCGCAATCGCCAGACGTCGCCACAGCTTACCATCAGGCGGGTGGCGTCAATTTATCGACCTAAATAAAAAAAATAAAAAGTACGTAGGTGTACAAACAATTCTATACTTATGGAGGACTCTTTGCTCTAAAATTTTCTGCGCAACTATCAAAAATTTTTTACATAAAAAACATGTTATTGCCATGAGAAAAATAAAGTTATCTTTTACTAAGGCATTAACTTTAGCAAGAAAAACAATAGCGAAATTTGTTCAGCATTTCACGAGTTTTTTTTGTAATTCCGCGAGAGCGCGGCTGCTCCTGGTGAACATGCAGGGAATTTCCAGTAGCAAAAAAAAAAGCAATTCACGTGTGATCGTGGTCACGCTTACGCCTCTAGAATAATACCTGCTGAATGCAAGGGCTATTCATCCGATAGGTACTCAAAGATGCTTTTTTAATTGTACCAATAAAGATATTCAAGATCCATAACGATAATACATTACTACTGGTAAGAATTCAATACGGTTTCAATTATATTTAATGATCACTAAAAGCAAAAGAAACAATGACTTTTTGTTCGACTGTATCCAATTTTAACTTGTGCTTCAACAAGCAATTGATCAATAAAGGCAAATCAAAAACTGCATACATTATAATAATTGTTCTCTGCAAGACCAATATAAGAGACAAATCAGATATACACCAAGTGCAAAATAGGTAGGTACGTACTTAACGTGAACAGCATTTATGGGTCAGGTTTTTGATTTTCCCTTGTTCCTTGAGTTCCTCCAAGTAGAAAACATGATTTCTGTGAAATGTATGTATTTAAATTCGGTACTACGTAGATATTTACGCAGACAGCCTAAACTATTCGAACGATTTCGCTCAGATTTAGCACGAATGTATTTTAACAGTGGTAACAGTTATCAGGGAAGCTTTTTGACATAACTTTTCCAGTCCGAAAACTCAAACCTCAAAAAAAGCAGGTTTCAAATTTTTATCTATCTTTCTCAAGAACTTTATTAAATTTCATTAGAGTTCTCTATAATCGAACATAAGCGGCATACTCAAGAAAATTCAATATTTTTAACTTTTTTTAAATTTTACATACAATTTTCCAAGTGAAAGTACTACCATCCCATGACGGTTAATAATTTATTTTCATATATTTATGATTTAGATGAAATTTGGCATTCGTAAATATTGTAAATCAACTTCTTAAGTACCCTGTGAATGTAGAACAGTACCATTTATATACACGTTTACCTTGAACGTACTCTTTGAAATGAATTTTAAAGACGACATCTCTACTTTTTTTCGTTACGAGTATTTTAGTATTATGATTGGATTTTTTTTTAGTTTATGAATAAAGGTTGATAATACGAAATGGAAAGGTATGTTTATTCATTTTTAACCGACCATAAAAAAGGAGGAGATTGTCAATTTAACTGTTTTTTAATTTATTACCTCATATCTTTCGACTGGATGAATTTATTGAAAGCTACAACTTCCCATGTAGTTCCATTTCAATTTGGTCCCATTTCGGTAATTGGAAGTCGGTCTTAGTGTCAATGCTTGACGTGTTTTCATTGTATTGTAACCTATTTATTTGTCGAAAGTTATTCAGAATTCTATGATCATCATTCACCGAGCCTTTTCCCAACTCAGTTGGGGTCGGTTTTCCAGTCTAACTGCGATTCGGCTGAACTTCGATATTTTCCGTGAAGCGACTGCCATCTGACTTTCACAACCAATGGGTGATATCGAAGTCCTGCAACTAGAGCGGTCGGATTTTTGATTTAGGGCTCCAACTACCCCTAACGACTGCCATAGATGTTAGTATGACAACCGGGACCGACGGCTTAACGTGCTCTCCGAGGCACGGAGGGGTCTCAATGTCTTAAGAAATGGTCACCCATCCTAAGACCGGCCTGAGTCGATGTTGCTCAACCTTTGCAATGTGTTAACATTGTCGGTTACCACTAGACCACGAGCCCCGCATTCAGAATTCTATGATATTAGGTATAAATAGCAAAGAAAACTAAGAATTTTCTATGAACTAAAGCAAAGTGTGACTTTTGTATATTTTGGGTCGTTCTGCGCCGAATGCAATGCAAGCTTCTTATTGTTGGAAGATTTCTGAAACACATTTTCTGCATTTTAACAGGGAAGGGACTATTACTAACTCTAAATAGAATAAAGAACGTAATCAAGATTAAGGAGAGAAGAAAGAGATCTCGTCTTAATTGTTTAGAAAATCCTGCCTTTGATGTGAATATCAAGATGTACATGAAACGCACTAGACATAGGCTTAAATCACGCCTAAATCCTCGAAGGGTCACACCCACATTTTGTCAGGAATTTTGTTGTACCCACGTAATAGGGGATGGGGGAGGGCAAGCCTTTTGCCGTTACCCGGCTCAATTGGAAATGCATAACAACTAACAATTCAAACCAAAATTTTATCAGGACAGATGTTACATACATACCACTACTTAAATAGAATTTCTGCAGTCCGAACGTGCAGGAGTGGTGTGACTGTAAGTTAGTACTACACACACACACACACACATATATATATCAAGCCTATATGCCGGAAGGGGTAGGCAGAGGTGCATTACACACCCACAATTTGCCAGTATTTTTGGTCCAAAGTAATAGGGGGCAAGCCTATTGCCGTCACCGGGCACACATATATGGGTTATGTCCAAAATGGCCATATCAATTTATTAAAAAAACAGCAGCTATATTGTAATTTTGAAAAAAAATTGAAACTCGTTGCCTTGCGATGAAAAGTTAGTAAAAGGCAACAAAATCTTACGTGCCAGCCGCTATGGCACAGCCAAATAAAGTTCTGGGCGTCTCGGACTAAGTTAGTACTAGCTCTAACTAATGAGGCAATTAAATGGTAATAAATAATGAATACATTCCGTTAGACATAGGTATCGGAAATACTCATTTGCGACCCGTAACTTTGAACTAACTACATATATGTATAAATCATACATAAAAGGTAAATAATGTTATATTAATAGTTCACAGCATAATTAAACACATAAGTACTAGCAGATATAAACTCAAAGCAACATATTTTATGAGTTACATACAAGTTAATCAGTAAATCCCAAATAGATAGAAATAAAAGGTCATTGTCACAGAAAACCGCCAATACAAAATGAGGCGACCCTGCCGCCCGCCAGCCCACTCCACCCCGCAGCAACTGTTTGTTTGACAGGTTTGTTCTTCGGTTTTTACTGATCAGATCTACTATAAGTATACAAGTTAATGGTAGGAAAAAAGTAAATTCACGCGCCCGAAACTGCGAAATGCTAGTTTATACTCGTAATATGACTAAGCATGCGTAGCGGCAAGGGCCTTCAATTGTCTACAGAGACTGAAGCTGATAAAATATCTTGCATTCATTAACTTGTAAAAAATACTAGAAAACCTTCAAAAATTGTAAATTTTGTGTTTTAGTAAAATTCTTGGTGTCAATCATGGACAGGATGTTTTTATTTGAAACAATAGACAACATTTTATAATAATTAAGAAAAAAACGTTTAACTATGTATTCAAGATTTATACCATAGATTAGGTAATGTGTAGGTATACATTTGCGTATTTCTTATCATTCAAAATACGGATGACATGTTTTTATTTGTGCAAAAGCGTCATATAATCACAAACTGTCTGTTGGACCTGTGTCAAGAATGTATACTTATACGTAGTATAAATGCTAGCCAAATCGCTGACATTACCTATTGAATTCGTCCTATGTAGTGGCTGCATCAATTAATATACTCACTAAAAGTCCACACAAGCGGCGTTTTGTATATTTCCAAGTCTTTAGGTTGGCCAAAAAAGGCCACAAGAGAAGGACGACAGTACGAAAATGAGGGAATAGTCAAGTAGGTCCATTGTAAGTCACTAGACATCAGTTTGATATCGCCAAAGCATTCGCTGGAATGCATAGAACTGTTTTAAAGTTTCTGTTTGCTGTGTGACTCTCCGACTATTGAACTGTTCTCTGCTATTTGAAGGAGCATGGCAATCGTTTCCAGTGATTTGCCAGTGATGGTAAAGTTTTGGACTTTTTGGACTAATATTGGTTGTCAGCATAAAGTAGCAAAGTGGCAACAACTCATTTAGTTCATTGGCCGTCAAACTTATTTTATTTTATTGTTTAATTTCCAAAATATTTTTACACATTTATTACGTGATTTAATGTCTATTATATTACTATTATTAGTAATTTTACACTTTTTTGACTGCAATGACGTCACCTCGCGCGCCCTCGAATACGACACTATTTATATTTGATACTGCCAGTCTATAGGTTGAGGTCTATGGCATAAACACCTCAATTTAATTATGAGATCTGTGCAACTAGATGTTTCTATGTATAAAACCCGTTTTGTTAACAACGATGTTAAGAGGAAGAAGCGAAATAAGGAATATAAAAGTAGGTATGTATATTTAAATGTATTTAAAGAAAGTACATTTTCAAATTAGCATACTCATATATCATTGTAACAGTTTTGTGTTTTATACTACCCAGTCGTACACGTAAACCCACTTGTGAGTTCTTGCCGGCAACTGATGTTCCAATTAAAAAGAGTTAAAACATTATCCTTATCACGAGTAACCAGTTGTTTGCTGATTTGGAATTGACGCTGTTTCAAAAGTAATTCAGCTTTCACTGTCTTGTTTAATTCAAATTTATGTTAATCGATAAAATTTTATTCGATTTAATTATTTTTATTGTTGCGAGATGTGAAGTATTATTCAGGACAGCACCAGAGGTTTCTGTCATGAGATTTGGCTTCCACAAACCCTTAGCTAACACCTCGCTAACATTTTACTTTGAGCTCATAATATATTCAATCCTAATAAAGTTTACTGTTGCTAGTAAACAAGCTACGGCATAAAGCGTAAAATAAAGATAATGACGAAACTATAAGGGTTCCGTAACTTGAACTGGGAACCCTAAAAAGAAGTACTACTACAATAATATTTTATCTATTGAAAGTGAGCCTATTGGTATTTGACTACTCTCTCTCTACTCCCTGTACATTAATCTTCATTCGATAATGCCTGTAGCATTCAGTCCGCCTTTGTACATTACGTTGTACATATAAATACGTGGTACCTAGGTAAATAAGCTAAGGTCGGAGAACGGCTTTCTGCCGTTCACACTCTTGTCTTCGAAGGGTAGTTCTGGTACGCTTCTGGTCACGTAAAGTTGCCCTTACACCTAGTCTTATCAAGCAGGACAATATGCAAAAGGAATTATCTAAATCGCATGTGCAGTTTCCGCGATAGGTATCCCTAAGAGTGCAGCAAGGAATGATAGTATACCTTTGGAGACAGTAAAAGAATGCCATGGTCCTCTGTATTTTCTATGCGTTTCAAGAACCATTTTAAAGACTTGGTTAACTTAATTAACTCTTAAACCCTACTTGGATATCGTAACAAAGTCCCTTCGGATTTAACAACATAATTTAAAGTCACGACAAATGAGTGACCGGACTTGCGTAAAAACTTGCTCTGAATACATTATGTGTCGCTATGTGACAGGCTGCACCGTGTGTAATATGACAATCTCATGATGTACCACACATCATGAGATTGTCATTTTATTTTTAAATTCCGCGGGAGCGCGGCAGCTCTCCTGTCCATTGCTTGTCCATTTTGGTCTTTGGTGACACCCAAAGTAAAGTATTCCAGTGGACGCCCGGCGGACTTTGGCCACCTGCGTGGCCTCTTCCGACCAAACGTCGGAATGAAAATCCCGCGTCGTTGGGGTTGGGTTTTATCCCGCGTCGGTGAGTGAATCCCCTTCTAGCCTGCTTCTGTAAGGCCGGCGGGTGGCTATCCTACCGTCCTCAGGCCCCGATCATGGAGCTCGATAGTCCTGGGCGTAGATGAGCCTGCGGCGCCCTGGCCGCTGACTGCGGAACTTAGCGGGGAGGGTACGCTCCCTCTCCCTCTCGGCCGCCTCCTTCGCGAGCATGACTTGCTCGCAGAAGGACACGGCCGCGTTCCACCTACTCGCGCTGGAGACCATGGCTTGGTGCATGGTTTCCAGCGAGAGGATATCAACGCCCAGACCCACTAAGAGGTCCCGGCGCTGACTCGCCCACGCTGAGCACTCCACCAACGTGTGGAGTGCGGTGTCATCGTCGGAAACCTCGCAATGTTGACACCGGGGTGTGACCTCACGATGGATGCGAAACAGATAGCTATCGAAGCATCCATGCCCGGTAACGATCTGCGTCGCACGATACGTGATATCACCATGCCGCCTCTGCAGCCACTCGTCCATGATCGGTCTCACCGCGGCGATGACGGTGGTTCCCCACTTTGGTTGCTCAAGTCGCACCCTCCAAGTCTCCATGAGATCCTGGCCGAGTTGGGACCGCTGGTCCTCGATTTCTCGAGACGTAGGCCTGTGGTCCCGCTCCAGCGCTTCGGGCTCTCGCTTCCAGGTCCCGTGGAGGGGTCCCGGCTAGGAGACATGCAGCCTCTCCGGAGATCGTGCGGTACCCTCTTATTGTTTTGACGGTCAAGGTCCTCAACGGTCTATTAAGGAGCGTTGAGTTGTTGGCCGTCAACCGCGCCGCCCATACGGGAGCCCCGTATAGGGCCATACTCCGCACGATCTCCAGGTACAGTCTCCTGCAGGAGGCGTTGGGTCCCTTTAGGTTGGGCATGAGTCGCGAAAGCGCGACTGATGCCCCCGTCACTTTAGGGATCAAACTTCGGAAATGTGGTCCGAAGTTCCATCGGCTATCAAGTACGATCCCTAGGTACTTCATCGAGGGCTTGATGCCGATGCTAACGCTGCCCACATTTATGCTGGAACCTTCAGGTGGACCGTTCCGAGGTCTGTGAAAGCACAGAACCTCGGACTTGTGCAAGGCCACCTCCAGTCCCAGCCGCCATATCCGACCCACGACTTGAGCAACACCCGTCGTGACCTTGAGTGCTGCCTCCTGATACGTTGCACCCCGCGCCGTGACGAGGGTATCGTCAGCGTAGCACGTTACGCCGACGCCCTCAGGCAACGCACAGAATGTGAGCCTTGTCATCTAAAGATCTTTGATCTTTTCCATGCCAACCTTTACGTAAAACAAGTGGTGTACCGGCCGATCAACGCACTAGTGCGTTTTAGTAAGAGCCTAGGCTCTTACTAACAAAAGTTCCCAATTAGCGATAAATACAAACCCCCTATTACTTGGAACCAAAAAAGTTAGTGGCGAAATGGGCTCATCTAACCCTTCAGGAAAACAGTCATGATTATACAGGTAAATTTGTTAAGGAGTTGTTTAACTAATTATTTACCTACGTCATTCAATTCAGTTGGTAATATAACAAGATTGCATATTTTAAACAATATTGGTTTTTAGAAGGTTAGTGGGACTCGTGGTCTAGTGGTAATCGACAATGTTAACATTTTGCAAAGGTTGAGCAATCGACTCAGGCCGGTCTTAAGATGGGTGACCATTTCTTAAGACATTGAGACCCTCGAGAGCCTCGGAGAGCACGATAAACCGTCGGTCCCGGTTGTCATACAAACATCTATGTCAGTTGTTAGGGGTAGTTGGAGCCCTAATTCAAGAATCCGACCGGTCTAACTACAGATCTTCGATATCGCCCATGGGTTGTGGAGGTCAAATGGCAGTCGCTTCACGGAAAATATCGAAGTTCAGCCGAATCGCAGTTAGACTGGAAAGCTGACTCCAACTGCATTGGGAAAAGGTTCGGTGGATTATGATTGATTTTTAGAAGGTGATCTTCAATTTAGGCCTCAATTATGGATATCCATAACTGCGCAAAGTTTCGATTGCACATCGAATCCTTTTAAAGATATTGGGAACTGCGGTATAAATTAGAGACCAATGTCATATTATTTTACTTGTATGCAATACCTGCATTGACACAAATGAGAATCCTGCGTAGGCCTTATTTTATATGTGCAATAAACTTGAAGGTTTAAGAGTTTAAAACATTAAGTTGCGTTATTATTATTCGCTAGAATATACTGAAGTATGTAACGTACTAAATGAGTACCTATATATGTATGTAAGTGTAATGTGTAAAGCCTTAGTAAAATCTAAGTTCTTTAGTCGGAATTACACGTTCTAACCAGAAGCACGTCTTGTTTATTTAATACCTATAACCGCCTCCTAGTACATGGCGACCCTGCCAGGTTTTTCACAGAAATAGGCAGTCGCTCCACGGAAAATATCGAAGTTCAGCCTAATCGCAATTAGACTTGAAAGCCAACCCCAACTGACTCACAAAAAATATTTAAAAACAATTTAGTTTGTTGTTCCGATGAGACTCACTGGTAAGAACCAGAGTTATCTGGTTCTTACCAGTGAGTCTCGTGTTTAAAAGCATATAGCATTAATATGCTATATGCTTTTAAACGTTAACACGGACGCGTTTTACGGAGCATCCGTTACTGCTTATTAAGTACAACAAATTAGCATTCGGTTGCATTTAAATATTTAAAGGTACGATCTATCCTACAACTCATACTATAATCTTATAGCCGCTAAACGCTGACATGGTACTCGTTTATCACCGACCTAATTTAGCCACAATTATGCACAATAAAACATCAACACTAAAGCCGTAATGCTGTTGATATCCTTACAAATTCATTAAAAGTTACAACCATGACGTCCTTCTTTGACACTCGAACAGTACTTGAACAATAAAACGAAGTGAGATAGTCACTGAATCACTTGACATACATTTTGTAGGAAAAGAAAATTCTCAGCGCTCATTATTGGTATCTAGTTGGAACTAAAACTACGTAATTGAATACTAATTAGCATTAATATTTACATAATCTTTTGTTAATTAAGTATTATACTGCTATCAGTAGCGCCTATGCAGCTTGCGAATATTGCGAATTGCGAACTTTAAGATGACGTTCCATACGTTTCTTGATACGAAATAAATATTTGGTTTAATTGTGGTCGTAACTGTGTGTGTTCGATAAGAGTTGGCTTATGGGCAAATAACATGAATTGCAATAATCAATTTTATTATACCTATAAGCATCCGGAATTATCATCACGTGTTTGCGGTTGGTTATAGATACCTACCTACCTACTCGGATATTTTATAGGGCACTTTTTTTAATTCCGCGGCCCACGGCCGCGGCCTCTCTAATGTCCTTAGCCGGGAGTCTCTGGTTACAAGCAGAACGTATTTCCAGTAGCGCCCGGCGGACTTTGACCACCTCTGTGGTCTCTGCGGGGGTTAGGTTAGGTTAGTGGTCTCCTCCGGTATCCCGCGTCGTTGGGGTAGGGTTTTATCCCGCGTCAGTGAGTGAATCTGGTTGCGTGCTATGGGGCAAAGGCCCCGCAGCCCGCAACCCTTCTAGCCTGCTTCTGTAAGGACGGCGGGTGGCGATCCCGCCGTCCTGAGGCCGCAATCATGGAGGTCGATGGTCTTGGGCGTAGATGAGTCTGCGGCGCCCTCGCCGCTGACTACGGAACTCGGCGGGGAGGGTACGCTCCCTCTCCCTCTCGGCCGCCTCCTTCGCGAGCATGACTTGCTCGCAGAAGGACACGGCCGCGCTCCACCTACTCCCGCTGGAGACTATGGCTTGAAGCATGGTCTCCAGCATGAGGGTATCCACGCCCAGACCCACTACGAGGTCCCGGCGCTGACTCGCCCACGCTGAGCACTCCACCAACGTGTGGAGTGCGGTTTATAGGGCACTTATCAGTATCACACAAACAACCTGAACATAATGTTGTGTTACTTGCACTTGTTCTTTTTTTGGACTACATTCATTCTTTTGTACTGATAATATTATATGTTGATGCAATATCTAAAACACAATGAACAGATACCTACACATACAATTGTCATTCATGTTTTATACGATAACGTATCGGCTAGACCTTTACTATTGCAAATAAATAGGTAGGTATTTTGTCGAAAAGAGCAAATAACGCCTGTCCTGAATCATGGAGTACTAAGATATTAAAACATTTTGACGTAACGATAAAAAACTGTGATAGAATGTGAGCTGGGAAAATGTATGAGTAAATAGTTAAGATGACGACTAACGCACGTTCATGACACGGCAATGAAAAGAGAGGGAATGAACTGGACAGGGAGAATGGAAACTATGTACTTGAAAGGAAGCATGACTATCAAATTAAAACTTTAGATAAAAGTATAACCTACGATACTGGAAGTAGTCTATACACTTTCAGTTTAAATTGAAAACATCACGTGAACTGAATCAGAAGCCGTGAAGTTTTTTTTATCGGAGTGACTTTTTGCTTAGATGATATTTGTAGTAAGCAGGTACAAATAATAATCTCAGTTGCAAAGTTCATTGGGTAAAAACTTCGTATGTATAGTCTCCATTGAAGAAGGTTGTATGAAAGGCTTTATAGAAATCTAAATCTAATAATATCAGTGATAATAATATCTATTGAGCATAAAGCGAATGCAAATGATAAACTAAGTATTATGTTTCTAATAGTAGTGATAAACGTAGTTTATTATAACATACTTGTGATATGCAAATGCCATATTATGTCAAATAGAAATAATTTATTAACAAGCCGTCAACATAAATGACTGCAAAATTCTAATAATCAGCATAAGAAACGTTTGACAGCAACAAGTGATAAAAACGGTACTTAATACTGCAGTAAATCGATAAGGATCTAAATGAAAAGACGGTTGATATGACTTGATCACTTAACCTTTTATTAAACCTATTTAAACGAAGTGTTTCAGCGTTCAATACGACAATTTATCAAAGAAGACAAGTCACCTATTTTTATTTAGATACAATTTTACGAGATGTTTTGTTTATTGTCTCTCATATTTATTCGACTTGCGAAATTATCACAAATAGGATATTATAAATGTATTTTACGAGAATTTGGCAACGACAAAACTATTCAACGATACCTTCTTTTTAAGCCCTGACGAAAAAGAGGAGTTAGTTTAACTTGTGTATTAGCTGTCAGTCTTTGGCATCATAACAATCGAGCGGAATTCTGATGCGAATATTTTATTTGAAAGCCGATTTGATCAAGATAGATCTTAGCTGTAAATTTTGAATATTATCAGCTCAATTCCTTGGTGAAGAAGGGAAGTCATTCACATGTCGTTGTTTTTTAATGCACTGTTAATATTATTTGTAAGAGGCTTTACAAAATGGGGGTTTATATTTAAGGTTTTCGAGCATATTTAAAAAAGCACCTTATTTAAAACAGTTTATGATGCAAAAATAATCTATCATTATTTCAGTATCTTTTACTTATTGCTGATGATAACTTTTGGGAGAATTTTGATACTTACATAAAGTGTGAAGGTCTAAAAGGGTACTTACCTATTAAGTATTTAATTTATTTAAGTAAAAAAGCCACGACCTTGGTCTTCGATGACCTTATCAACACCATAACTCTGATTGTCTAGATCACACAAAAACTGGAAATCCAACCTTGACCCCATAAAAAGTCAAGTTTACAGTGTCATTCATTACGTGTAATCAGCTAAATACATATACGATTATGTTCAACAATACGAGTTCGTGGAGGTAAGTATCTCATTTTTTGGATATCATTATCAGGAAACAATCATTGTATTAACTCTGACCCTACTGTGTAACTATCATTATATTTATTCTTATAATATACTTTTCTCGGAACTCTGCTATTTATATTGTCAACTCTTGCGGTAATTCCAATTTTGTTTCAATATAATGTCAACTGTCATGGTGAGTGGTTTACGCTTCCTTTATCTTTGATAACAAGGATTTAGCTCTCCAATATTATTATTGTTCCATTTATTCAACTTAATTCTTAACTTATAAATTTTTACAATTTTAGTATAAAGAAGATACCTAAAATATTATATAGCGGAGCCGGGCTCAAACTACTACCGGCGGCAGAGGTAACAGACTGAGAAACGTCCTAAAGATGGTGTCGAGTATCTGACCATTGATCCAACAGTCCACCGAGAGTCTCTTGAGATGTTGATCGAGACTCTTCGCTATTTGTCCGTTTGCCGAGACGACGATCGGGACAATGATCGTCGAGTCTTCGTCCCACATGGCGGTTATCTCGAAGGTCAGAGGTCAAAGGTCAGAAGGTCAATTTGTTGCAATGCAAACCTTAACAGGTTTACTGCAAATCCTTAGAAAGGGTTATAGAACAAGCGACCAAGATTTAGGACCAGGATTTAGTCCGAGCCAAATGAAACAGTTTTAAAAACAATATAGCTACATATTACTTTTGTATTATTTGTATGTTTTAGTATGTCTGTTGTATGAAACGTTATGCATACATAAATCTGTAACTACACATTTGCCCAACGAATTTTCATTCAATCCGCTTGGAATTGGTGATGTACGGAAGCTGGTAATAACTAAAATTATAAATGCGATAGTTAAGATGGATGGACGTTTGTGACTATTTCACAAGAAACCTATATTACGGATTTTAATGAAAGCTTACAATAGTATAGCTCCAGAATGAATGAACACAAATGCGCTTTTTAGCTCTGTAATGTGTTCCCGTGGGAATAGGCAACAAGAAAACTATTTAACGTGGGAATCAGTTAAATTACCATAATTCAACAAAATTGACCTGTTTTAAAAGAAGTGAAGGTCAATCGCTTTACTAATTACCTATCATCTTAGATCAATCGAAAATTGCACACCGGCGCTTCAGCCACTTCCGTACTAAGTTCCTATTCCGCTTGCTGACTCTCGAGGGATGCGACAACGGCGCTGTACATTGATGCTTTTGTATTAATTATTACGATTTTTTTCTATGTCAACCATCAATGTACAACCTTGTTTATGTTATAGATGGTATTTGTAATAATTACCTACCTATACAGTATTCGAGTGCCAAGATTCCGCGTTGTATTTGTACTGAATCCAATATCTATAGTATTTATGATCTAAGCCTATCATTAACTGAGCCTTTTCCGCGCCGTCTGGTGGCAGCCGTAAAATTATGCAAACCACCTCCTTATTTCGTCCGGTGGTTGTTACGAAAGGCACGCAGATGACATCACTGCTAGAAAAGGAAAACTCTATTGCAATACGAGGCGTGCTTTCCTCCACTGATCTAATTTAGTAAAATAATGTCATTCCGAGACAAACACGTTTAAAGTTTACGAGTAAGATGAGGCAAAGATAACAATAATCAGTGAGGTTATCTTATTCCCTTGAACCACCACTTTTGACAGTATATTTTTAAACTGCTAATTCATGCTAATTGAATACCCGTAGGGTTTTATCTAGATGGCTGTTAGCTTCAACTACTGAGTAACTTTATGAGATCATGTCTACGTAGTTGTTTATTTGCGGGAAAAAAAACAACAGAGCGTAAACAAACCTAGATTTCCTTTTAAAATGTAATACTACAAAAAATTTAAACTGTACCGGATCTACGTTTATGACCGTTGAAACGATTTAATGTATTTTATTACAATTTCGCATTTCTAGATCTGTTTCTGTGGTTAAAGTATAATATTACATTTATACTACCTACTAATGCTTCGGTGGCGTGATCGGTAATGTATCCGCTTTCGACGCCGGGTTCTGGGGCCGATTCCCGGTCGAGACAAACTTTGTGTGATGACACATACGTTTGTACCGAAGTCTGAATGTTTCCTATGTATAATATGTATGTATTTACAAAAACAAAATTATATAATATAAGTAGGGATGGGCCGAAATTCGTTTCACATTCGGTTTAACCGAACTTCGGCAGCTTGAACCGAACTTCGTCATTCGGCCGAAATTCGGTTTATATGCCGAACATTCTGTGCAAAACAACCGATTTTTTTTATTACACTTGCACTATCATACACAATAGAAACTAATTAAAACAACATATCTGTAATAATAACAGTGAAATAAAATTAGTCGGATATAGGTACTCATAGTCATTTATTTGAATAAAGAAGGAAAAGTAATCATCAAACGTCTTAAAAATCTTTGCTTACTTACAACAATCACAAAATTAACTTACTAATCAGCCTTAGATATCTTTCCTACTTAATTAAACAACAAAATTAAACTGCTCTCCTTGCTAATCAGCCTATGATATCTTTCCTACTTAATTAAACAACACAATTAAACTGCTCTCCTTTCTAATCAGCCGTACATATCTTTCCTACTTAATTAAACAGCAAAATTAAACTGCTCTCCTTACTAATCAGCCTTAGATATCTTTCTTACTTAATTAAATAACATCATTAAACTGCTCTCCTTACTAATCAGCCTTAGATATATCTTTCCTACTTAATTAAACAACAAAATTAAACTGCTCTCCTTACTAATCAACCTTTGATATCTTTCTTACATAATTAAATAACAAAATTAAACTGCTCTCCTTTCTAATCAGCCTTACATATCTTTCCTACTTAATTAAACAACAAAATTAAACTGCTCTCCTTACTAATCTGCCTTTGATATCTTTCCTACTTAATTAAACAACAAAATTAAACTGCTCTCTTTACTAATCAGCCTTAGATATCTTTCTTACTTAATTAAATAACAAAATTAAACTGCTCTTCTCAACAAGTCTTAGAATTCTCTCTTACCTAGTAAAAACACAGTGAAACTGATATTCTTAATAACCAGTCTTAGGCATCTTTACATAGGTAGGTACTTGATGAGCATACGAAATTAAATTGGTCCTCTTAACAGTCTAAAAAGAATGCAAAGTTTATTTAATTTTTGTTACAGATCTACTATAACAAAAATTAAATAAACTTTTGCATTCTGGACACCATCGGCACAGGTACCTCTTCAGTAGTCTTTGACATTGAAGCCACAACTGAAGTCAGTATCGGATTTTGCGAATGAACAGGATGTTGTAATTGGGCAAATTGTCGATCATGCTTCACGCGAATGTGGTTTGTAAGAGTAGAAGTAGACGCTTTACGGCCAATGACACCACGAGATATCAACGAACCACATATAACACATTTCACTTTGTTCTAATCGTCAGTCTCTGTATAAAATGTCCAAACACTTGATTTTTTTCTTCCACTCATCTTTACGAGTATACAACACACAAATAAATATCTCTACACAATAATACCACCAAGAACCACTTTAAAACAATTGATTTGCGTTTTTTTTTTATATTGGGTTCGCCAAATTGACGCCGCCTGCCTGGTGGTAAGTCGTGACGACGTCTAGCGATTGTGGGCCACTCTCACAGCATACAATACTATAGAGAGTGGCCCTCAATTTGACGACCTACTGATGTGCCTCTTCACGCTCCGCTTAAAGAACCCAGGATTATATGTGGGAGGAAACACGTGCACAGGCAGGGCGTTCCAGGCCACTATCGTTCGGCAGAAAAACGATCGTTTAAAACGCTCGGTTCTCGCGAACATTCTATCCACTGTGTGGGAGTGGCATCTCTGCCCGGCACGCGTTGTTCGGGATCGGAAGGAAGAGGGTGGGATCAGATTGAAGAGCTCTTCAGCACACTCGCCGTGGTAAATACGGTGTGCGGAATGCGGCCAAGGAAGCTATTGCTCGGCGCTGAGCTAGCGGCTCAAAGCTTCCCGTTACCTCCGGACAACCTATAATACGGATAGCCCGTCGCTGCATAGCGTCGAGAGCGTCCAGCAGATACTTCGCGGAGCCGTCCCAGAGGTGAGAGCAGTATTCGACGCAGGGTCTAATCTGCGTCTTGTACAGCAGACACCTCTGGTCCGGTGTAAAGAATCTCTTTACCTTATTCAGTATTCCTAGTTTCCGCGAAGCTAGCCCTATACATCTTTCGATGTAGTTTGTATTATTGAGCTCTCGACGAACGTCTATGCCAAGGATGTCAGGGACCCGCGGGGTAGCGCGGAGTGCGGGCGTGCAGACAAGTCACAACAGGTCACAACATGAAAAAGCGCGGCGAAATTGAACCGAAGTTCGGCCGAAGTTCGTCCGAATTTTTCATTTATACCGAATGTTCGGCCGAAGTTCGTATTCGGTTCAAACCACATTCGGCCCATCACTAAATATAAGTATTTAAAAATTACTTTTACAAATTATATCAGTTCTTCTAGTACTCATATCACAAGCTCTGCTTAGTTTGAGACTAGATGGCGTTGTGTAAATTGTCCTAGCATATTTATTTATTTATTTTTATAATTAAGTCATATACTTACTTACACAAAAATGTGTTGAAGTTTCACGCGCAAAACTACTTTTTAATGAAACTTTACAATTTTACAATTGTAAAGTTACTCAGACAATCAGAATAACACATTGTGTTACTTTTATCCCTGGATAAAAGTCCCACGAGATCCTGATCCCGTGGGAATTGGGAAAGAAAAAAACTATTGTAGTAGTTCTAGTACCTTATAGTTTGGGGAAGGTACTATACAAACTGTACAAGAAAGTTTCGATAGGATAAACAGCGCAATTATTACGTAATTTCAATTGACCATTATTTTCAGTAACAACTATTATCGACTCAGTACTTTTCCATCAAGGCCGCATAAAGCTTAGATGTTTGTAGGTAGCTGTAACTAAAAATTATAGGCATAGCTGGGCACCGTTAATCAAATAGTTAACTTCGTTAATCGCTAGTCCGTTACTTAAAAGTTAACTTCGTTAAACGTTAATGCATTACTTTTTAGAAATTTTAACGCAAGGTAACGTTAATCGTTAATCCGTTAACACGTAATAAAAATTGCATCTTACTGTTGGTTCTGGATGTTAACAGGTTAGAAACAACAAAACCGTACCATAAATAGGCAAAAAATACGTAGATTCTATGAGAGTGCCCCGAAATATTGATTTTATTCTGTTTTACGGTTCCGTGGTTCAAGTCTGGGAACCCTTAAAGTTTCGTCATGTCCGTCCGTCTATCTGTCTGTCCGTCCGTCCTCGCCTTTCGTCCCAAACGGTAAACATTAAACTTTGTATGGCTATGTGTATTTGCGCGATCAAGGTGGGGAACCCCCACCATCGCGGCGGTGAGGCCGATCACGGACGAGTGGCTGCAGAGGCGGTACGGTGACCTCACGTATCGTGCGACGCAGATCATTACGGGGTATGGATGCTTCGGTAAGTATCTGTTTTGCATCCATCGTGAGGTCACACCCATGTCAACAAAGCGAGGCCTCTGACGAAGACACTGCACTCCACACGCTGGTGGAGTGCTTAGCGTGGGCGAGTCAGCGCCGGGTCTTCATAGTGGGTCTGGGCGTGAATAACCTCTCGCTGGAAACCAAGCTTCAAGCCATGGTCTGCAGCGCGAGTACGTGGTACGCGGCAGTGTCCTTCTGCAAGCAAGTCGTGCTCGAGAAGGAGGCGGCTGAGAGGGTGAGGGAGAGTACCCTTCCCGCTGGGTTCCGAAGTGTGTGGCGAGGGCGACGCAGACTTATCTACGCCCAAGACCATCAACCTCCATGATCGGGGCCTGAGGACGGTGGAATAGCCACCCGCCGTCCTTACAGAAGCAGGCTAGAAGGGTCGCGTGCTGAATTGCTTAGGCCCCGCAGCACGCAACCAGTTTGGCTCACCGACCAAAAAACATGGTTATGTGTATTTACTACGCCAAGAAAGTAAAAGTAAAATAAAATTAGTTTTTTTTTGTTGTAGCTCCCCTGCAGGTAATTTAAGTATCCGTTTTCGAGATATTCAACTTAACAGTACGGTTTTATGTTAAAACAGGGCGTCCCCCCACCCCTCTAGAAGCTATGGCTATTATGGGTGACTACGGAATCCTATTCTATGCATGGCCCGACACGCACTTGACTGGTTTTTTGTATTTGTTGTAATAGCGGCAACAGAAATACATCATCTGTCAAATTTTAACTTTTTAGCTATGACATACAGCCGTGGTGACAGACGGACGGAGGGACAGCGGAGTCTTAGAGTATGTAAAATATAGGCATGTTGACAAACAATGGCTTTCATTCCTTTGGATGATTCTGGACGAAACACTGATTAGTGGAACTTATTATTAAGTACGTTAACTTAAAAGTTAATCCGTTACTCGGAATGTTAACTTCGTTAATTAACGACGGATTAACGAGTTAATGCCCAGCTTTGATGATAGGTTTTATTTTAAATTTGTTTACAGCTTAATATTGTATGGTTTTTTTGTAATTAGTTTTATAGTCTTTTGCTAAGTACTAATCATGGCTTTTTTTAAATCAGTCCCCGGTCCCACTACTGACACAACTTCACTTATAACACAAGAACAATTAACATGTCTGGAGGTGTTAATGGGTACGCTACTGTTTTGCTATTTTTGTTTACGGAAGTGGACGTGGAAGCACAGTTCACACTACGCGGATGTCCGTGTATAGACAGTAGACTTGCGAACTCTCATTGGCAGATTCTCAAATCAGCCAATGAAAGTCCGCTCAGTCATAACAATCTCATTGGTAGATTCGGGAATCAGCCAAACGAAGTCTGGATGTTGCCTATGTATAATATGTATGTATTTACAAAAAAAAATGTATATAAGTATTTATATCAGTTTATCTAGTACTCATATCACAAGCTCTGCTTAGTTTGAGACTAGGTGGCGTTGTGTGAATTGTCCTAACATATTTATTTATTATTTATTTATAATGGTGAATGTGAACAAGGCTTCATATCGTAATTATCCCAAAACAAAGATACCGTTTTGTATTTCAAAGCAATTAGTTTGCTTAAACTAATCTTATTATATTAAGATAGAAATTATAAACAGATTGAGTGGGTTCGAGTCCTGCCGATGACATCAGTTTACGTGATCTGTTTATAATTTCTATCTTAATAATTTAAAGATACCATTATTTTTGTGTCGAACACAGATAAAAACTTTACAAGCGAGTCGAACCGCGGTTATTACTTAGTGATGTCATAAAATTATATCAAGCAAGCATAATAAAACACAGAAGGAGAGTAATAAAATGTCAAATTAATTAAAATGATTGCGATATTATACGTAACAGCGATTTAATTTGCAGTTTGTTTTTGCAGGTTGTGTGAAGGTAAGGTAGCATGAAGGGTACGAGGCGTGTATTGATTCTTGCTCAGATCTGCCTAAAGCAAATTATTTTTGACCTTTTTGCAACCTTTTTTTTGTGTCCCACTAAGATCTGCACAGCGTAATCTGCACAGTATTCTTATATTTGTGCCTGCACATAGTGCAATTACCGATCAACGACCAAGTGAAAAATCTCGGATACCTCGGTTACCGGCAGTATTAGACCTGCTGTCTATTAGGTATCTACGTGGCAATAATAAAGTTACTGACGAAAGGCACAGTTTACCCACAACAACCTTTTTGGTCAAACAGTTGTGATTAGTGTATGATGTACTTAGTTACTTTTTGTGATACTGAACCCACGATACGGTTATAAACGGCGCAGGTAACTTAAATTATTAACACTTTAACGCCAAATGAGCCATTTCCTGTTTTATGGAATTTTGTATAAGGCCACATTTAAAGCTGGCAAAATAGATTACCTAACTACTTTTTTATCCCTACAATTCAATCAGAGAACTACTGAGGCATCCCTGAATCCTAAGTACACTCAACGATATTAAAGTATCTGATGGTAGTATCGGAAGCGAAACCGGTCAATGCAAAAAGTAAAACTGTAGAAAAGTTATGTGTTTTTATTCAATGTAGCAAGTTCCATCAATCGACAGAATGAATAGACACGTTATCAGTTGTGGTTTATTACGCTACGCTATGTGATTTACTAAACGATCAGTTTTGATACTAGCACCACAGAATAGGGAATAAATAGTACTTACATAGGTACAGAACTTGCACTCCGACGTTAATTAAAGCACATTCTATTGTTTACAGATAACATAATTCGAACGTTAGGGTTGTCAGGAAAGTACCACCATAATTTGACCAATAATTATGACGTTAATGCCTCAATGTCAACTCTATGGTCAATGCCGTGTCACAAACATACGTACCTAAGGGGTGTACTGACTTACAACTTCAAGTTGTCGCTGACGTCACGTATTTTAGTTAAGCGAGTGACATAGGCCTGCTAGCACTAACATCTCGCTTTTAATCTCTTACTTTCCCACGGTCTCTGATAAAGCGTTGGCAACAGTGTTTACTTTCCTTTTGTCTTCAGTCTTTCAATAAATTTAGTTTAGTTGTTTAGACACATTATAGTATATGTAGCTTAATTCGGTACTCCAGTGTATATTCTACCAACTCCAGATATTACTGTATCATTCGTCTTTCATGCGTTGCTTGAAAACAAGACGAAACATTTCGTCCTGGGGTTATCCTTCTGTGGGCCTGGAATCTATTTCTAGACTAGGAGCGTCCGGCAATCTATGCAGGTGTACCATTGCCGGGCGTCTCTGGTACCAGAAGGAATTTCCAGTAGCGCCCGGCGCGGAAGTGGCGCCAAGCGAATCTATGCACAATACCTAATGCAAAATTTCATGTTTTTTTGGAAAGAACGACAAGGACGGACGGGCGGACATGACGAAACTGAAGTGAAATAAGGGTTCCAGTAAATGAACTACGGAACACCAAACACTTCGATGTTAGCGTAATAATTTTGCCACAAATATTGGATCACCGCCATCTTTATTCAGCTGTCACACCATCAATAAAATTCCCTCACTTAATAAGCATGTCAAATGATTTACCTTGCGTATTCTTTTATTTTCAAGTGCGTTAATTTTGAGAAACTCTATCACGTGGTGATAACAATAGGTCTTATTGTTTACATTACAAAGATGTTATGAAAAGTTTAAAATAGATTTTACACACTACAGTTGGTTACAGCGGTCATTCAATTTGTAGGGTTCCGTACCTAAAGGGTAAAACGAGACCCCTAATAAAAAGTCTCCGCTGTCCGTCCGTCTGTCTGTCACCAGGCTGTTGTATCTTATGAACCGTGATAGTTGGACAGTTAACTTTTTTCAAATGAAGTATTTCTGTTGCCGCTATAACAACAAACAGGTACTTACAAGAAAAACAAAATCAAATAGTTATTTATTGCTGACTGACATTAATTGCTGGTTTTTGGCCCTAAGATACCTTGGATAAGTTTCATAATGGTACGGAACCGTGTCTGCGCCAGTCTGACTTGCACCTGGCTGGTTAATTTTTTCTTGTTAAAAACATTTCGTATAATGTAGAAGGTTGTATGTTCAAATTACTTTAAATATATTAGACATTAACTTATATCAAATCCTTCTTTAAACTTTCGCGTTTTGTACACATTATAAACTTATTATACTATTACGCGATTATTGAGATTTACAGGGTGTTACGTAAGGGTTATATCAACCCGAAGCCAGCACCATCAGCTGGTCGACCAGAACCCGTTTCGATATGTGTCGACCGCCGAACAAAAAAAAACCAACACCCAGAAAAAATAATATTATTACCAAATAGAACACTCTTGTTTGAACAACACCAGCTAAAATCAGCTGATACGGTTTTTTTCTTCTTTGGCGGTCGCGACATATCGAAACTGGTTTTGGTCGACCAGCTGATAGGGCTGGCTTCGGGTTGATATAACCCTTTCGTAACATCCTGTATACATACCTCTTTATTACCCGACGTTTCGGCCCTGTTACAAGAGCCGTGGTCACGGGTGGACTGGCTTCAGCTCATCGTCGTCTTCGTGAAGTGCGGGTTTGTTCAACTACCCTCACTTCGTCGTCACTAACTATTGTGTTCGGAGAGCCATTATATCAAATCTACTTATAAATTAACTTTATTTAATTTTGATCTAAGGATATTAAGAACAGATAAAGCGAAAACTCGATACAAATTTTTAACACCCGATGGAAAAGGAGGACTAAGTAATTGCTGTCTGTCTGTAAAATCATAGCAGCTGAACGGATGGACCAGTTTTAATGCAAATATTTTGGTGATGGTGATGTGATTAACTTGGTTTAAAGTTTTGAAGACAATCAGCTAACTTCGTATTAAGTGATGATGACGGAATCTCACTGATATCTAAATTAGTGAGTCAATTACTAATAATTAATAAAGGAGGCTTAAAGTAAAGTTTAAATACCAACTTCAATTCTTTTTTTAATAAAATATACAATATTTGTATCTAGAAGCTCCTTTTAAGCAAAAGATGCTTGTGTTAGGAGGCTACTTACATTATTATTTGGTTTTTCAATATTTACTGTTATAGTATATTACTTCGGTATCTATATTTTTATGAAATTGTCTAAATTTTATTCAATTACAATTTCTTTACCAAATGTATTGCAAAAATCGACTTTGTTTTTTGAGGTCTCTTTACGTCTCTCTACTTTATGACTTGAAAGTTGTTATCAATAACGTTTATTTAACACTAAAATTCGACACTAAAGTCCGAGACTTTAGTTTTCAAAGTTATAATATAGCTGCGTATTTTATTAAATTAACACGTTCATTTTGGACATACTTTTTAGAGTGCCCGGTGACGGCAATAGGCTTGCACCCTATAACGTAGGACTAAAAATACTGGCAAATTTTGGGTGTGTAATGTGCCTCTGCCTACGTCTTCAGGGATATAGGTGCGACATGTGTGTGTGTCTGTGTAAAATATTACAGGTAGTTTAACAGATACATTTAACGTAACGGTAACTATAGATACCTATTATTCTTCAAATAGATAATAATTTCTAGGCCGTTGACGTGTATTTTGGTTTGACATCCACTATAGTCACAGAATCTTACTTATATCACAAATATAAGAATACTAAACTTATACCTAATAGTACAAGCTTAGTGCACGTAATGTTTACGATTGATCACTTATCGCCTTCGTTAATTACTTAGTAAATTATTCGGTATAGGTAATTGTAAATACGGAACCGGTTAATACCCTCCTGAAACATCGTTTAATATTAGAACAGATAAAATATATGCCCCATACACAAAGAAAGAAATGGGGTCTTTCTTACGCAGACTCATATTACGGCTTACTTATAGCCCTAGCGACTGTTCCTAAAAGATTTTGTGTAGATTAACGGTCTTTCGACACAGTGTCATATCATACATACGAGTACATTAGGGTACCTACATACTAGGGTACCTAATTATTTGGGAACCCAATAATTTACAGTTCCATTTTTTAAATTCCCGAACAACTCCCAGTGATCTACATGACATAAAATGCATATCTTCTTTACACTGAAAGAATGACAGAATCAGATGTTCTTACAACCATATTTTGGGAAAAATCATGGTTTTAGGAGACTAATTCTTAGGAGACATGTCATATTGCTATAATTGATATACTTATTTAATTGACAAAAGGTCATCCATCAGTCAGCAGTGTACAAGAGAGGATGACTTGTTAAACACAAATTGAAATTTCTTTTTTTTACTTCATTCTGAGAATGTGATTGAACACAAAATTCTAATACGATTGAACCAACACAATACACATATTTAAAACTATTTACACACAAATACTTGTACATTGTAAATAGATTTGTTCCCATTGCACAAGGCAGATAAGCTTTCCACGTGCCACAAATTTCTTTTGCGTTTTCTACTTTCATAAAAGTGCTCAGTTGTTACTTTTCAAAAGACTTTTAACATGGACTTCTCACATTTGGAAATGTGATTGAATTTATTTTGATGTTGAATCCAGAATACCAGGTATTAATTAGTCAATAGGTTTATTTTACATAAACACCCCGGACTTATAACCTAGGATTTTTTAGTATAATGGTATTCAATGTTTGACATGATTATCATTAGATAATTTTTATTATGTATGGAAATATCTTGGATTTGACCATTACTTAATACCACATAAATTGTCAAATCCAATTTAAGTAAACACAATGTCACAAATGTCACAATTACATAGGTTAATTGAGACTACACAAAAAATGGGAAACATGACATTAAGTAAACCGTCATTGCTGTTGGTTCTGCCCGTGGCCCCCAACGTTATAGGGTTTAATTTAGTTTAAGTTATTTATAGATAAGAGGTGGAAGCCACATCTGGCATTCATAATCATTTACCAATGTTTTTATAAAATCTTCACAAAATAGTTCCTGAACAAAATTGAAAATCATACAATGACGATCTCGCTGTATGAATAAATTTGTCCTCAAATAGATCAAATGACTAACCAACTTCATTTAGACACGAGATCCTAGATTACGCAATTAGTACTTAGTACTTGCGGTTATTAGAAGTATGGTTTGTATTGCACGTAATCAAAAGTTAATTACACACAGTAAAACCACAAAACTGCATGGAACTACTATGAACACGTAATGGTAGTAGTAAACTCGTATTTTTCTAGTAATATGTTCTTATTAGTTACCTTAAACTTAAATGTCTTAATACCTTGAAGTTTATTACATAGTAAAAGTACTTACGTTTCGCTCTTGTCGTAGACAGGGAATGTCTGGTGCGCCAAGTCTTGTAACGAAGAGCTCGTCTGTGGTTCGGCGGATATACCCTGGGCTCTCTGTTTCCTAGGAGCTCTCGATCCTCTGACATATTGCTGGTATGGGAACACGCTCTGCAACTTGTCCAGTTGCGAGCGCAGTTCTACCATTTCCTGATCCCGTTGCTTCAACAACGCCTCCAATTCCCTAATACGTTCAACAAGTGGTTGCATATCGTTCACCATAGTTGCATTAGCAACACAATTTTCGGAATCCGCATTCATTGCACTAGGGGTCCCCATTATCCCGTTTAGTTCAATCTCTCTATAAGTCTCGTTTAAAGCGCGTCTATCTCCGTTCACTGTGGGCGCCACGGTAAGCGCTCCTCCTCCTGTATTCACTAAGGACCTCGGCTCATCGTCACCAGCTGTTCGCTGTGACGATCCAAAGCAGAGGGTATCAAAACACACGCGCATTCACTCGGCTACCGAGCACTGAACGAAATCACTAGGGATTTCACTGATTTGGTCAAAGTTAACGCTTTATTAGAGTCCACTAGCACTGTTTGTATGAAACGATTTGGGAACACTGTCGGTCTGGAAGCACAGGATATGAGTGGGTCGTATGCGTACGAGTCGTGCGGCGCGGGCGCGAACTTGTGAAGTAGTGTTGATACGCGCACCGCCAGGCCGCTGATCGGAGTTAGCCCCGCGTGCCTCGCCACCGCCCTGAAAATAATAACATTTCTTGTTCATTGTATTTGTTATCATTTTTTTAATTTTGTATGATTCACCAGAAATGAGATGGTCTGACGTTCACGTCTGTTTCAAGTTTGACATAAAATTAAAACGATAGCTACCTAAATCAAATGCATATGTCATATTATGTACGTAGTTCTTATAACGAGTTTATACAAAAATCTATTAACCTTGACATTGGATGATTATACTTAATTAAAAAACGTAACACATTAAACAAATAGTAGTAGGTATCTTACCTACCTAATCCACAGAAAAAAAACACACGAAATAAAATAGTAAAGTAACACAAAAGTTAATGGTAAGTATAGTCAAAATAGGAAAATTTTGTAACACTGTACTCAATAAGAGTCACTTAGATGTAAATATATAAAATGTTCTATCAGTATTAATATAAATTATTTTACCTCACAAAATCTGATGTGATTTTCGACACATTTGACGACTTATCAACGACTAACCGAGTTTAAGGGGCGATAAACGTTGTATCTGTTTGAAAGATCATTGATCACCTGACGAAGCCGCAACAAGTCTACCACATGACTGTGTATCTAATCGTTGATCTCATAAAGGACAGAGCAGTGGACCGATAGCCACTCATGTATAAGAATGTCTAGAGATATTTGTGCATAGACCTACTAGGGCAAATACCTAGTTATCGGTGTTATGCGGGAAATTTTCCAAGATAACAAGTCTTGCATTATTTAGGTTGTATACCTTTACAACTTTGGTATATTGAATAATAGAAAAAAAGAGATATTGTTTTACTACTCGTATTTTGTTTCTATTGTCAACAGACAAATACCACATTAAATATGACATAAGTACTTCTTCATTACTAATTTAATCTTGAAAAAATTAAAAATTGTAGCTGATACTTTGTAAGTAATTAAAAAAAAAATTGCAATTGTTTCTAAATTATTACCTACTACTAATGTAATAAGGTAAAATTAAAACATGAATGGTAATAGCCAAATATAGAAGTTGCAAAATTTCCAATAAAAAACTATTAACCATGCGTTGGTTGATTGTGATGCGATGGGTCCTTTATTGGCTTTGAAATACATAAAACATAAATATCATATTAATGCTACAATTTTGGGATTGTCATAGTATCTATAAATAGATACATATAATTATAAATAAATTTTCATCTCTTTTCCATTTCTTTCGCTTCCGCAACTTTCATTAGGATTGCCTTTCTTCTTTGGCGGTTAGTTACTACAAATTATTTTGCTCAAAATACAAAAATGGTAACAAGCACGAAAATACTAAACCAGTCAATCACGATTTCTGGTCACAATACATTAGGTATATGAAACGTGATAGCAAAAGACGCTGGTCCACTCAACTTCTATATTAAGAAATCAATCTCATAATACACGACAACGACATGATAAGATTAAAATAGTTTTAAAAGATAACTGTATGTAAGGCACGTTAACATGTATAATGCTAGAGATCCTTTTTTTTGGTTTGGCAGGAAAATAATGTACCCTATGCGCACTTCCTCGGGCGCGGGGACGCCCGTAGGGCATGTGGGGCTCTTCAACCTACTAAAAACAACCTGTCGTGTGGAACATTGGGAGCCATGACATCACATAAATGATCCACTCAGTTATAGTGACCCGACCCAGCTTTGCACGGTGACACGTCATTGTATCTTTACACGGTGACACGTCATTGTATCTTTACAATGACGTGTCACCGTGCAAAGCTGGGTCGGGTCACTATAACTGAGTGGATCATTTATGTGATGTCATGGCTCCCAATGTTCCACACGACAGGTTGTTTTAGTAGGTTGAAGAGCACAGCAAGATAGATTAAGAAATCTATCCTGCTGTGGTCTTTTGAACTACGCAACGCATTATAGGTAATGCACTTTTTATCAATTGATTAGTCATTCAAGAGTAAGGTTTCTATGTAAGAAGTACTTAGTAGCTATGTATAATCAGTATATATAATCCATCAGACTATAATATAGTCATATAATACATATTTTTAGGTAAGTATCATATTATTATGATATGCTATTAATTCATAGTCTGAGACGCCCAGGACTTTAATTGGCTGTGCCATAGCGGTTGGCATGTAAGATTTTGTTGCCTTTAATCAACATTTCATCGCAAGGCAACGGGTTTCAATTTTTTTTTACAAAATTACAATATAGCTGCTACTTTTTATTAAATTCATTCGGACATTTTGGACATAACCCATTATATGTGTGCCCGGTGACGTAATAGGCTTGCCCCCTATTACGTGGGACTAAACATACTGGCAAATTGTGGATTTGTAATGCACCTCTGCCTATCCATTCGGGGATATAGGCGTGATATATGTGTTATTAATTCAGCGGCAAGAAATTTCTATTAAACTATAAAGAAAGGCACAATTTCTAAAAAATATACTTCAAAAATTGACACTACAATCAACTTCACATTACCGAAATGGGACCAAATAATTGTCGGAATGGGACCAAATTGAAATGGGACCACTTCAGAAGTAGAAGCTTTCAAATAAAAATAAATCAAAATTAGTTGACCCGTTCTAAAATTATCAGGTAACAAACATAAAAAAAATTATAAAAACAGTGGAATTGACAACCTGCTCCTTTTTTGGAAGTCGGATTAAATACTGACGCTGAAAGTAACGTTAATACTAAAATTTATGGGAGTAATATCAGCCTAAAGCCAAGACAAATAAATACGTATAATCGTAAAGATATATGAATAAATATACCTATTTGAAGATGAAATGATGAAACTTGAAAGTAAACCAGCCATGGAAAGTGTGTTTATTAGAGTTTAAATAAAAACATATTATTTTTATTTAGTTTCTATTGATAAGAACATAAGTGATAGTGTAAGCAGATGATACCCTACGTGCCTCGGAGAGCACGTTAAGCCGTTGGTCCCGGTTGTCATACTAACATCTATGACAGTTGTTACGGGTATTTGGAGCCCTAAAACAAAATCCGATTGGTCTAACTACAGAAGTTTGATATAGCCTATTGATTATGAAGGCCAGATGGCAGTTACTCCACGGAAAATGTCGAAGTTCAGGCGCATTGCAGTCAGAAAGCCGTCTCCAACTGGGTTGGTAAAAGGCTCAGTTGTGAATGACGAGTGTAAGCAGTTTTCTATTTTACTTTCTATTGGTATAAAAATTCGTTAAAATTCTCACAAATTGCGTGGTACTTTTGGTTTCCGATAATTAACAACCCGATGCCTTTAATCAGTCAGATAAGTACATAAAACTTGACATAAATAGATTTATTATGCCTCAGGACAAGCTAGTTGGTGCTAATAAATTTGTAGCTTATTAATTATCATGTTTAATGTCGTTAAAAGTTAATTTATTAAAATTTTTAGCATTTACTTTTAATTTAACAGTGTCCTGAATTCTTGTTTTTTTAAGTGCTTCTCAATGTTATTAATGAATAGTACTTATTTCATTGAATACAATATTCTAGAGGCATTCGAGTTCTTTACAGCAATGTCGTCATTACTTTTGAGGACGTACTTTGGCATAATGAGTATAATGACATGATAATCTAAACCGGCCTTACTCTAGTTTAGACGGTGGGTGTTCTGTGTTCTTGTTCCGTACATTACTTAATTCATCCTTATCTAGTGGGTGTACATAAAACATCATCATATTAAGTCCGGTTAGGTAGGTTAATATGCACACAATCGAATTGCACATAATGACATAATAATATATAAGTACCTATAGCAAAATGTCAGACCGGTCATGGTGACTGAGACAACCCACGCAAGACGCAGGCAGAAAAAGACGTGATTGATTTTATTCGTTCTCAAATTTTCAGGTAATTTTTTGAGAAAATTAGTTGAAACAACTAAATCTCAATATGGATCTGACGCTCATGATCTGAATGTCTGATAAAAAAGATTTCAAGAATCAGAGACACCATTTGTGTGATATCAAAGCAATTGATGTCATGTAGTTGTCGTAAAGAACAGATAACACTAAAAAAGAAGATACCTATCTTATTACTGAGAATCTATACTTATATTGATAAAACGGTGGAGATTTTATGTCTGTAAATTTTAGAAAATTAACAAATTATGAGTGTGGGCGATATAAAAAGGTTGATAAAACACAAAAATATAAAAGTACTTACACTCTAATCTCCGAAATTACGGAGCGAATTTTCGTCCAATTTTAGTGTTAAGATCAACTTGGATCAACAAGGCTTTATTTGATCTAAATAAGATGGAAGGATAATAGATATTTTGAGTTACACGCGGGCAGAACTGCGGGAATCTAGTATTCAAATAAATTTAAAGTAATCTGAATCTGTCTTGAATTTTACCGAAATCGAACCTTTACCAAAGTATTATGTTTCGTGCACAAATAAAAAAGCTCTCAATACGAATTTGATTTTAAGTTTATTTGATATTGCCCTAATTCCATCTTGCTTACGATGTAGTGGGACAATATCACGCTTTGAGAGCATGCTAGCCCTGATTGTCTCAAACCTGGGTTATTTTTAGAGCGACAGTTAATTAAATTCAATTCCGAGGAACTCGGGAATTGTCACATGTACACAATTATGTGATTTACAATGTACCGAGTGGTTCTGTCTCATGGCGTTTAGTGAAATCGCGTTTATTAGAATTAAGTATAATTGCTCTTCATTGTCTTGTGGCCTATAAAATTAAATGTTCGAAAACAATTTAGTTGCGTGTCCTTTGATCTGTAAATCACCCGTCGCTGTTAAGCCAGTTTATGTTTATTTGTTTCAGTATAATGTAGCAAAACTACAGATTAAACTAGGTAGTAAGTACGTACTAACTGGCGGTAGTTTTCTTGTTCACAATACCCACGGATAAATTTATTTCTTCAGATTCTAAGAATAAAAAATAATTACCGAAATTGATCCACGTGATGCGGTAACCGTACCGTAAAATTTTTAATTAAAGTACTGTAAAATGATCATTCTTTTAAACTCATTCACAGAGGAATCTGCGGGCAGGTGACAATACAGAATGAAAATAACTTATGTCAAGATCATGTTACGTGAATTTTAGCTAAAGATTTTCAAACAGTAGAAGTGAGTGACGCTCTTGTATGCGTGTGTCCATACAATATAAGATCATATTCGTCCAGTCAGAATAAGGGACTTCCGTACTGGGCCGCGGAATCAATTAAATAATGACGGGAGGTACGCAAGTAAGCATTCACTGACTAGTGATGTGAATTTAGGACAGGATTTGTAAGGAATTAAAAAATTTGGATGCAATGGTTGAATAACCAAACTGAACTAATGTGGTCCTTCATTCATGTTGTTGTTTAGTATTTAGGTTCCGATTACAGAATGGTTATTGATTTATCTACTTACTATCATACTTATAGGTGTCCAGTAACAACAATGATAGGCTTGTCTCCTTACGCGGGACTCACAAAACTACTGGCTAAATGTACCTACCTACCTAAGTAGGTAGGTATACATTGCAATGGTTCTCTACCAACTCGTGGTTATATCAGTAAGTACTAAGTACGTTTTTCTCGTATTTTCCGGACTCATTTATACACATTCTACGCGATCTGTCATAATATTTACTCCATGCTATAGGTATCTACTCGTAATTATAAATTCGAAAGTGTTAGAACATTTCATCAATTTCTGGTATGTTAACATACAGTTTGTTTTGTATCTACTTAATCAATATTCATAATATTATTATGAAGATTTATGACACGATTATGGTTTGATGAATCGATTAATATTTTGACAGAATGCTAACAGTCAATCAAGGTACGAATTAAACAGCTACTGGAGTTTGACATGTCAAATTAATTATAATTTGAGTTTGATTAATTTGTTACGAGCATTTGTAATATTTTTACCTTCTTATTTTCACCTTCATTCATAAGATAGTTGAGGTTAACCCAACTAACCTATCTTATCAAAAAGACGAAGAAAATATTACAATTATTATTTTTTTTAGAAATTTGCTATAAATACTTAACTAAAGTTACTGTTTTTAAGAAACATAAATATGACTCATTATTATTACAGAAAACATTATTTTACTACGGAAAATTCTAATCGTAGTTTACAGACATCGACAATGTATTTTATATAGTTGATAACTTATATTGCTTGGTCATTGGTTCAAGATCAGGTTGGACTAATTACCTAATCCTTGGCTGTTGTTTAGGCATTTAGCGATACAACTTTAGTCTATCCTATCTTCTTCTTATAAATAAAAATTGATTTGCCGTTCCTTCCTAAAACTCGGGAACGGCTACACCGATTTAACTAATTTTGGTCTTAAAATATTCTTAGAAATTCAATTTCAAGGATTAGGTTCGCCGGGAGAGGCTAGTAACTTCATAATTATCTTTACACTCTAATGGATCAAAGTACATTCTATAAAATTGCATGTTAAATCAATATTACTATAATGTAGATACACTACTATCATATTATTATAATAAAATAGGTAACTTTTCGTCAGCTTAATGTTACTTCAAAATATACTTATCTCCGAGTTAAAATACGTCGCTAACTTTACCATACTGACCCATTTGAATGTTACACCCTGTATAAGAGACCCAAAATTAAGACGTAAATACAGACAGCCTGCCAATCATGGCAGTCTTTTTTTTTTTTTTTTTTAGGGCCGCTCTAGCGTCCGTTGCCGGGCGTCTCTGGTTACAAGCAGAACGTATTTCCAGTGGCGCCCGGCGGACTATGACCACCTCTGTGGTCTCTGCGGGGGTTGGGTCGGGATGAGAATCCCGCGTCGTTGGGGTCGGGTTTTATCCCGCGTCAGTGAGTGAATCTGGTTGCGTGCTATGGGGCAAAGGCCCCGCAGCACGCAACCCTTCTAGCCTGCTTCTGTAAGGACGACGGGTGGCGATCCCGCCGTCCTCAGGCCCCGATCATGGAGGTCGATGGTCTTGG
This sequence comes from Nudaria mundana, assembly GCA_963556515.1. Taxonomy (NCBI): domain Eukaryota; kingdom Metazoa; phylum Arthropoda; class Insecta; order Lepidoptera; family Erebidae; genus Nudaria; species Nudaria mundana. The sequence continues at coordinate 7,979,053 of OY748305.1, read as the reverse complement.
GCGTAGATGAGTCTGCGGCGCCCTCGCCGCTGACTACGGAACTCGGCGGGGAGGGTACGCTCTCCCTCTCGGCCGCCTCCTTCGCGAGCACGACTTGCTCGCAGAAGGACACGGCCGCGTTCCACCTACTCCCGCTGGAGACCATGGCTTGAAGCATGGTCTCCAGCGAGAGGGTATCCACGCCCAGACCCACTACGAGGTCCCGGCGCTGACTCGCCCACGCTGAGCACTCCACCAACGTGTGGAGTGCGGTGTCGTCGTCGGAAACCTCGCAGTGTTGACACCGGGGTGTGACCTCACGACGGATGCGAAACAGATAGCTACCGAAGCATCCATGCCCGGTAACGATCTGCGTCGCACGATACGTGAGGTCACCATGCTGCCTTTGCAGCCAATCGTCCATGATCGGTCTCACCGCCGCGATGATGGTGGTACCCCACTTGGGTTGCTCAAGTCGCACCCTCCATGACTCCATGAGATCCTGGCGGAGTTGGGACCGCTGGTCCTCGATTTCTCGAGACGCAGGCCTGTGGTCCCGCTCCAGCGCCTCCTTGCGCCATTGGAACAATGACGCAAGGGCTCTCGCTTCCAGGTCCCATGGAGGGGTCCCGGCTAGGAGACATGCAGCCTCTCCGGAGATCGTGCGGTAGCCCCTTATTGTTTTGACGGCCAAGGTCCTCAACGGTCTATTAAGGAGCGTTGAGTTGTTGGCCGTCAACCGCGCCGCCCATACAGGAGCCCCGTATAGGGCCATACTCCGCACGATCCCCAGGTACAGTCTCCTGCAGGAAGCGTTGGGTCCCTTTAGGTTGGGCATCAGTCGCGAAAGCGCGACCGATGCCTGTGTCACCTTGGGGACCAAACTTCGGAAATGTGGTCCGAAGTTCCATCGGCTATCAAGTACGATCCCTAGATACTTCATCGAGGGCTTGATGCCGATGCTAACGCCTCCGACATTTATGCTGGAACCTTCAGGTGGACCGTTCCGAGGTTTGTGAAAACACAGAACCTCGGACTTGTGCAAGGCCACCTCCAGTCCCAGCCGCCGTATCCGACCCACGACTTATCATGGCAGTCTGAACTAAAGCCGATCGACTTATTCAACCAATGATTTCGCTAGAAATGTCGGTTCCGTGTCCCAATTAACAATTGAAATTTTCTGCAATATTATTTGTTTAGACTGAAGTCTACCGCTGGCTGTCCTATAATATATAATTACTGAGCTGCAAATAATATCCAAGTATAAAATAAACGGTTGTATTATAATTTGAGTGCAATACGATTAATGTATTCAGGTCAAACGTCAACTTGGACACAAGGGGTGCATAACTGCATATTACACGATATCGTGGTGTCAATTGCTCACCTGATTCAACTTTACGTCAAAAACATTTTATAGTGTTATATAGGTAGATAGACACTTTTAGGTTATTGTAAACTAGTTAATACTCCCGTGAAACCTACCGTGTAATACACGAACGTATTATTTAATTACATTAGCCGTTAGCCGATACAATACCGGGTTAAAAATACGTAATATGTTTTAGTTCTGTTTAGTAGTTTACGCGTAACAAATATCCAAAAATGCATAAGTTAGGACTTATATATTATCTGTGCTACACCTGTTTTTTTTAATTCCTCGGCCCAAAGCCGCGGCCGCTCTCACGTCCATTGCTGGGCGTCTCTGGTTCGCACGCAGAAGGTATTTCCAGTGGCGCCCGGCGGACTTTGACCACCTGTGTGGCCTCTTCGGGGTCTGTGCTACACCTAATACATAGCCATTTACAAAAATAAGACCAAACCAATCCCTGTGCATGGATTGTTGAAATTCGACTGAATATTATTTGAAATATTCTAAATAGATTGTACTGCTCCGTTTACCTTGATTATAATAAACAAGTAACTTTTTTCGTGTCGTCCGTGATGGTCGTTACATTTGAATGATTTGGTATTATTTATATTGTTAGATACCTCACAATCGGAAGTAGGTAAACAAAAAGAGGTCACGATTTTTTTTTAACTCCGCGAGACCGCGGCCACTTCCATGTCCATTGCTGCGGGCGTCTCTGGTGACACTAGAAGGTATTTCTAGTGGCAAAGAGGTCACGTACACTAAACTATAACTAAACACTCCCGTTATTTACAAGGTGATAATAAATTGATTGTCATGTGACCGCAGTAAAAATAAAAAAATAGTTATGAATGTTTGAAATTTTTGCATGTATTAACTAAGTGAAACTGGTACCGTCTCATGATGGTAAATTTATTTTTTAATTGCATACACAGTTTCAGGCGCAATTGTATTATAAACTGAAAATTACCTTCAATACAATACAATATTCTTTATTGTACATATAAAATACAGGTCTTAAAATTAAGTATACAAATTTATACAAACAGACTATGTATAAAGGGCGGCCTTATCGCGTAGAGCTATTTCTTCCAGGCAACCTTAGGATGGATCTAGACACGCGGCAGCGTGTCAAGCCAAGTTGAAGCAAAGGAACTGGCTAGCCAGCGCCGAGTGTAATATTACACGAACCACTTGGTGCCACTTTTGACCCTTCTATAACTCAAAATCTCTTTAACGTAAATACAGTGTGTTTAATTATATCCATAAGGACATCTAGAAGCCCAAATTTCATGAAGCTAGCTCAAACGGTTAAAATATATGAAGGTCAAAAAGTCGTGAATTATACTAGTAGCACTGACTGACTGACATATAGTACCTAAATCTAACCTACTTCCAGATGACCTAGAAGGATGAAATTTGGAATCCAGCTCGGTAATTGTGTGTAAGCGTAGGAAAAAATCTAAAAATAAAAAAAAGTTAAAAAATAGGGGGGGGGGGGGGGGGGGGTCATACAATTTTTTTTTTTAATTGTAGCGTTGGAACCGTTACAGCGTTACAAGCAGATATTTGAAACTATCCCAATATATGTATTATTATATTTGCTATATAACAGAAATATAAAATAAAGTTAAGTCAAAAAATAAGTAGTGTATATACTTAACGAATACCGATTTAGTTGTTTATTGTTTTATTACATTTATGTTCATCCTGCTTCTTTCTCAACAATTAATTAAATGATTGTTATACTATAACCACAAATGTTCTTCGTGCCTAAACCAGTAACAGTATAAAAGTGAAGTACCATGCAGCGGAAACGCAAGAAAAAACATTAAATCTCAATACCTGCCTAGTTTTCTTTACAAAAAGTAATGATATCCCACCAAAACATAAATGTAAAAAAGGAGAGCCAAGTTCAATACAAAAAATTTGCTTGGCTGTGGCTTCGCCGCAAAAAGAATGGAGATCTAAATGAGTGCCAAGTTCTATGCAAAATCCAAAAATGTATTTATAGGAACAAAATAATATTAAGAACAAGTATTAAACTCTATTTCTTTGCTTTATTGGATAACTATAACAATTCCTGTTATTTAAAAAAAAATGTAGGTTAGATTATATAAAACACTGACGTGACTTTATCTATTGTCATGACGTGATTTTAAAGTCTACCTATATCAAATGAAACCATAATTTTATTTTCCTCAACATAAACCACAAGATTATTAAGAAATATATGGTGACGGTAACCAGCTTTGATTTAAAACATTATTCTTTAAAGAAAGTAATAAATTTGGTAAACCAGGTACGGTCGTGTTTAATGCAAAGGTCGCATTGATTGACAGATTTCATTCGGCGAGGTGTCAGCATACCACCGCTGCCGGTGTACCGGTTCTATTTAATAGGGCGTAGTTTTAATTTAATAACCCAATAACAACTACATCGGTTATATAAATATTTAATAAAGTGATTATAAGAAAAAGTAGAATGTTATAAAAACTTTCAATTATTACATATTATTTAGCCGACTTTAAAAACAGGAGGTTCTCAACGTATATGTATATGATTTAATTGGGTGAATTATTTTTTAATTGAAAGCTAGTGCTTCCCCTATGGTCCTATTTCATTAGTGGACTTATTCCAACTATTAATTGGTACCATTTCGGTATTTAAAGTTGGTATTTTTTTAACTAGCTCAAGGTTGCCGTTTCGTTTTTTCATGATAACATTTTTCCTAACGTTCGATTCTGATGAAGAAATTCTAATATTGCCGCTAAACTTATTCTAACTGCAATGCCATTAGCGTGTACCCACATACGGACAGACAAACATTTGAAATTATTTATCTATTTTTGACCAAGCGAGCGAAGCGTCCATTGTGATTGGATAATTTTGCTTTCGTACGTCTGTCTTTCTGCATGTGTGTTCCGGGCTAGCACCCACAGTTTTTATCCGATCTTCACGAAACTTGACACAAGTGCTTTTAATAAAATTTTGCTTTGCGGACTAGTGGCCCAATTTATTATCCAATCTCCTCGAAACTTGGCACAAGTTATTCCTTTAGATACTTCTTTCATTTTTAGATTTTGTATAATTAGGGCGACCACTTTTTTTTTTTTAATTCCGCGGCCTAAGGCCGCGGCCGCTCCAACGTCCGTTGCCGGGCGTCTCTGGTTACTAGCAGAGGGTATGTCCAGTGGCGCCCGGCGGACTTTGACCACCTCTGTGGTCTCTGCGGGTGTTTGGTCGGGACGAGAATCCCGCGTCATTGGGGTCGGGTTTTATCCCGCGTCAGTGAGTGAATCTGGTTGCGTGCTATGGGGCAAAGGCCCCGCAGCACGCAACCCTTCTAGACTGCTTCTGTAAGGACGGTGGGTGGCGATCCCGCCGTCCTCAGGCCCCGATCATGGAGGACGATAGTCTTGGGCGTAGTCGCGTAGTCTGGGGCGGCCTGGCCGCCGACTACGGAACTCGGCGGGGAGGGTACGCTCCCTCTCCCTCCCGGCCGCCTCCTTCGCGAGCATGACTTGCTCGCAGAAGGACACGGCCGCGTTCCACCTACTCCCGCTGGATACCATGGCTTGAAGCATGGTCCCCAGCGAGAGGGTATCCACGCCCAGACCCACTACGAGGTCCCGGCGCTGACTCGCCCACGCTGAGCACTCCACCAAAGTGTGGAGTGCGGTGTCGTCGTCGGAAACGTCGCAGTGTTGACACCGGGGTGTGACCTCACGATGCATGCGAAACAGATAGCTACCGAAGCATCCATGCCCGGCAACGATCTGCGTCGCACGGTACGTGAGGTCACCATGCTGCCTCTGCAGCCAATCGTCCATGATCGGTCTCACCGCCGCGATGATGGTGGCACCCCCCTTGGGTTGCTCAAGTCGCACCCTCCATGAAGGGCGACCACTAGTATTAATCTTTGTTAAGTCCCACACAAATTTTTTGATCAAATTACAAAATGTAGCTCTCTATAGAAATATCGCCCAGGCCGTCCAGTATTTTGGGTTATTGGAAGAAGAATCAGGCCTGCTGGAAGAGATTCCTTTAGGAATAAGTAGTGCCCTTGTACTATGCTCACCTTATTCTTTTGTACTTCTGTTTGCTTAGGGCACAAACAATTTAACTAGGTATTTGGTAGGTATAGTATTTTTATCTGTGGTTTTATAGTAATTATCTTTAAATATTAGATTTACGTTAATCTGATAATTATATAGGTTTTTATTACTCGTAACATGCATGTTTCTTTTTCCCTTAAATTGAAACTTCATTGTCTACAGTCTAGACTGTAATCGCTGGATCATCAATCATTGTAGGATCAGTCTAAAAAGCAAATATTATTATCTCTTGATTTACTTTACAACCGACTTCAAATTACTGAAATGGGGCCAAATAATTGTGGGAATGGCACCAAATTAAAATGGGACGACTTGGGAAGTAATTGTTTTCAAATATAAAAAAAACAAAATCGGTTAGTTCATTCCAAATTTTCATTCAACAATGTTCATTCAAAACAAACATAAAAAACATAGTCGAATTGAGAACCTCCTCCTTTTTTGGAAGTCGTTTAAAAAAAGAAAGGCAAAATTGTACATTATGCGGGCATTTTCGGACTTGCAACCATTTTTTATCTCGGCCGGCAGCGCGATAAGTCCCCACTTTTGGCTTGCAAGTACCCACTTAATAAAATCTAGCGTCTCGAAAGGTACCTACTTAGAAACTATGCCAAGTTCATAGGTACAACATCATGTTCGTACTATGCTAAGAGCTAATTGAAACCGCTTTATGAAAATGAACAATAATGTGAGTTCAATATAATATTGTATATTACAAAATTCTGATGACGTACTATACCGAGTGTTCGTTTAGCGAGTCCGTTGTAATTGAAACCTCGTGATACTGATACATTGCTCGACACACAAGTGTAATATCTATTCTTACAACTACCAACATTATACCTAACTCTGTGGGTTTACACAAGGACCTTTGGGACTTTTGGGTGCAAAGGGGCTCTACCAACATCTATAGGGCCCCAGCGACCTCACCTGCTAGTGGCGCACCTGCTGATAAACGGACGAGGCTCGTTAATTTACGGTACCTATGGAGTGGCTTCGGCCCCTACGTGGGTACCAGGTGGTACAACAGTGTTGGTCCGGGGGGGTACCACCGTGCAGCTGTGCTAAAGCCCCCCAAGTAACCCAGCCCAGGCTGGGTTGCGTTAGGGGTTCAGCAGCTGCACCGCCGGGCCCGGGGCGATGTATGGTGCAGCAGGCATGGGACCAGTGGGGGCGAAACGGAGTCTAGTGTGGGTGGTGTGGGTCGATTCGCCGGCCAGGGAGACCCTTAGCAACGGCGTTGCCGCGGCCGCCCGCAACACAGTCATGGGGCCCGCCTGGGGCCAACCACCCCAGGAGGCTGCCCCACATGTTGCGCATAATCCTGATGTGGGATCGCCGCTCCGGGTGGTAACCGGTGTGGGGTAGCGGCGGCCTTGCATCAGGGGGGTTTGGGAGCCCTTCCGTCCGGCGGGTCGGCTCCGACCTAACCACACGGTTCTAGACAAAGCTAGCCCCTGCGCTTTGTCACTTACTGCTGCACCAAATGTCGCCCTGTCTTCACGCTTCTTCTTCAAAATCTACAATGGCAGTGCAACAAAAAAGAAATAAACGTTACACAGCGGCCCTAGGAAACCCCACAACTTCACATTTCGAGGTGGAGTTCACTAACGTCCGTGGACTCCATGCGAACCTCGATACCGTCCACCACCACCTTGAGACGGCACGGCCCGCTGTGATGTTCCTCACGGAGACACAAATACGCCGCCCTGACGACACGTCTTACCTGTGTTACCCCGGCTATGTCATCGAGGAACAATTTCGAGACAAAGCCGGGGTGTGCGTGTTCGTTAGGGCGGATGTTTGCTGCCGCCGGTTGCGCTGCCTAGAGAACCCCTCCAATTCCGTCCTTTGGCTGCACGTAGACCATGGCTCTATGAGCAAGATCTACGTGTGCGTCTACCGATCCCACACAGGGGATTCTGAGACAACAAAGCTCTTCCAGTACCTCAGCGAGACGGCTGATGAAGCGCAGGTGCGGTTCCCGAACGCTGACCTAGTGTTTCTGGGGGACTTCAATGGCCATCACATTGAATGGCTGGGGTCCCTCAAGACTGATCATGCGGGTAGAGCCGCCCATGCGTTCGCTCTCTCCCACGGTCTGACCCAGATGGTATGCGGGATCACCCGGATACCAGACAGGTCAGATCACGCGCCCGCTCTGCTGGATCTACTGCTGACGAGTCGCCCAGCCCAGTACAGTGTTTCGGTAGGAGCCCCACTGGGTAGTTCCGACCACTGTGTTGTTCACGCTGGCATGAAGGTGTCACCTCCTGCACGTCCTGTGCAAACGTCACGACGACTATGGCACTACTCATCAGCGGATTGGGACGGTCTACGCGATTATTTTGCGTCCGTCCCCTGGAGCCAGCGCTGCTTTGTAGGAAAGGCTCCTTCGGATAGTGCTTCTGCTATTGCTGGCGAGATCAGTTTAGGGATGGATTATTACATCCCTTTCACTGATGTCGCCAGTATCCGCAGAGCCCGTCCCTGGTTCGGGCGAGATTGTGCCAAAGCTGTTCGACAAAAACAGTCGGCATATCGCGCCTGGATCAGGGCCCGGGCTGTGCGCGACCCAAACGTGGGCCACCTCAAAGCAGCGTACAACCGGGCCACAAAGTCGAGTAAGAGGGCCTTTAAGAGAGCGGATGCCCAGCGCGTCGCGCGGCTTGGTCAGGAGCTCACTTCCCATCCCACGGGCAGCCGTGGATTCTGGCAACTGGCCAAAGCCGTGCAATCTAACTTTTGTCAGCCCTCGCTGCCACCGCTGCGTTACCCAGATGGAACACTGGCTCACGAAGCCCAAGAGAAAGCGGATATGCTCGCAGACCTCTTTGCGGCTAATTCCCGGGTCGACGACCGTGGCCTGCAGCCCCCCGCCATCGCCAACTGTGGCCACACAATGCCTGATATTGTTATCAGGCAATGTGATGTACGGGCAGTGCTGCGGTCACTCGACACGCGGAAAGCCAATGGCCCTGACGGCATTCCGGCGGTGGTGCTACGAAAATGTGCAGCTGAGTTGTCTCCAGTATTAACGCGTCTGTACCGCCTGTCATACTCTTCAGGGCTCGTGCCGGAGGTCTGGAAGGAGGCGAACGTACAACCGATCCCCAAGAAAGGGGATCGGTCTGATCCAGGCAACTATCGACCCATAGCTGTCACCTCAGTCATTTGCAAGGTGCTTGAGCTCCTTATAAATAAGCAGCTCATGCAATTCCTAGAGGATCACTCGCTAATCAATGATCGACAATACGGCTTCAGGCCAAAGCTATCAACGGGTGATCTTCTGGCATTCGTAACGCATGTCTGGGGTGGGGCTATGGAAAGGCACGGCGAGTCCTTGGCTATTAGCCTGGACATCGCCAAAGCCTTCGATAGGGTCTGGCATGCTTCGCTCCTTTCCAAGCTTCCGGCATATGGTCTACCTCCTCAACTGTGCAGCTGGATTGCCAGCTTTTTAAACGAGCGCCGAGTGCGGGTCCTCTGCGATGGCCAGGCTTCTCGCTTCTTGCAAGTGAATGCCGGGGTACCGCAGGGGTCCGTACTATCACCAACTCTCTTTCTTCTGCATATCAATGATATGCTATCCCTCGGGAACATTCATTGCTATGCAGATGACAGCACACTGCACGGGAGTTACTCGGTTCGTCCGACGGCGGGGCGATCTGAGATTGAGGAGGAGAGACGACGACTCGTGGCTGATCTCGACCGTAACCTCGACAGTATCTCTCAATGGGGTACCGAGAACCTGGTCGAGTTCAATGCCCGCAAAACACAGGCGTGTGCATTTACTGCGAAGAAATCCCCTTTCCTTCCCCTACCCTCTCTTCAGAATGCATTATTACCAATGAAGGACAACCTTGATATCCTTGGCATAGACGTTCGTCGAGAGCTCAATAATAAAAACTACATCGAAAGATGTATAGGGCTAGCTTCGCGGAAACTAGGAATACTGAATAAGGTAAAGAGATTCTTTACACCGGACCAGAGGTGTCTGCTGTACAAGACGCAGATTAGACCCTGCGTCGAATACTGCTCTCACCTCTGGGACGGCTCCGCGAAGTATCTGCTGGACGCTCTCGACGCTATGCAGCGACGGGCTATCCGTATTATTGGTTGTCCAGAGGTAACGGGAAGCCTTGAGCCGCTAGCTCAGCGCCGAACAATAGCTTCCTTGGCCGCATTCTACCGTATTTACCACGGCGAGTGTTCTGAAGAGCTCTTCAATCTGATCCCACCCTCTTCCTTCCGATCCCGAACGACTCGTGCCGGGCAGAGATGCCACCCCCACACAGTGGATAGCATGTTCGCGAGAACCGAACGTTTTAAACGTTCGTTTCTCTGCCGAACGATAGTGGCCTGGAACGCCCTGCCTGTGCACGTGTTTCCTCCCACATATAATCCTGGGTTCTTTAAGCGGAGCGTGAAGAGGCACATCAGTAGGTCGTCAAGTTGAGGGCCACTCTCAATAGTAATGTGTGCTGTGAGAGTGGCCCACAATCGCTAGACGTCGTCACGACTTACCACCAGGCGGGCGGCGTCAATTTGGCGAACCAAATATAAAAAAAAAAAAAAAAAAAAAAGGACCAAATATAGGGCCACACAATACATAGACATCGATATAGGCTTCGAACATTTTTTTTATCGTAGAATAAAGGTTTATTTTCCCACTAATAACGCGAAAGCTTGCATAGATGAATGATCTAACCATCAACTTGCAATGTTACCTTCTGTGCTACATTTTAAATACATAAGCTCGTCTACGAATACTATGAACGCACTATAATTGATGCGAATTAACTTGCGTTTTGTCGTAACTTTTTACAACGTTATAATATTATGTTTAACTCTGAGATCCATTATTTTATTTTTTAACCCTAGAAAGATAACCTTATTTTATAGTATTGAAAAGATAACCATACGCTTCAGAGGCGCACGATTATATAAATGATATTTTTTTATTAAATACTTACCAATTGTATTTATTTATCTGATTATCTTTAATGTGTGGCTAATGAACTAAAAATAAAAGAAAGTTTAAAAAATAATAAAAAAAATTCTCTTTCAAAAATCAACAGTCTTCTGTCTATAGAAACATGTTTTTTTTTTTTATAAATATTTAGGTCGACAAATTGACGCCACCCGCCTGATGGTAAGCTGAGGCGACGACTGGCAATTGAGGGCGACTCTCACAGTATACAGGAATACTATAGAGAGTGGCCCTCAACTTGTCGACCCAGTAATGTGCCTCTTCACGCTTCGCTTAAAGAACCCAGGGTTATATGTTGGAGGAAACACGTGCGCATGGCAGGGCGTTCCAAGCCACCATCGTTCGGCAGAGAAACGAACGTTTAAAATGCTCGGTTCTCGCGAAGACGGTTTCCACGGTATGAGAGTGACATCTCTGCCCGGCACGCGTTGTTCGGGATCGGAAGGGAAAAGGTGGGATCAGGTTGAAGAGCTCTTCAGAACACTTACCGTGGTAAATACGGTAGAACGCGGCCAAGGAAGCAATTGTTCGGCGCTGGGCTAGCGGCTCAAGGCTTCCCGTTACCTCCGGACAGTCTATAACGCGAACAGCGCGTCGCTGCATAGCGTCGAGTGCGTCCAACAAATACTTCGCGGAGCCGTCCCAGAGGTGAAAGCAGTATTCAACGCAGGGTCTAATCTGCGTTTTGTACAGCAGACACCTCTGGGTCGGTATAAAGAATCGCTTTAGCTTGTTCAGTATTCCTAGTTTCCGCGAAGCTAGCCCAATACACTCTCAATGTATTTTGTGTTATTGAGTTCTCGACGAATGCCTAAGGATGTCTAGATTGTCCTTCATTGGTAATATTGCATTCTGAAGAGTGGGTTTTTTCGCTGTAAATGCACACGCCTGTGTTTTGTGGGCATTGAACTCGACCAAGTTCTCGGCACCCCATTGGGAGATACTGTCGAGGCTTCAGTCGAGATCAGTCACGAGATGTCGTCTCTCCTCCTCTATCACAGATCACCCCGCCGTCGGACGAACCGAGTAACTCCCTTGCAATGTGCTATCATCTGCATAGCAATGAATGTTCCCGAGGGAGAGCATATCATTGATATGCAGGAGAAAGAGAGTTGGTGACAGTACGGGCCCCTACGGTACCCCGGCATTCACTTGCAAGAAGCGAGAAGCCTGGCCATCGCAGAGGACCCGCACTCGGCGCTCGTTTAAAAAACTGCCAATCCAGCTGCACAGTTGAGGAGGTAGACCATATACCGGAAGCTTGGAAAGGAGCGAAGCATGCCAGACCCTATCGAAAGCTTTGGCGATGTCTAGGCTAATAGCCAAGGACTCGCCGAACTTTTCCATAGCCTCACCCCATACATGCGTGACGAATGCCAGGAGGTCACCTGTTGATCGTTTTGACCTGAATCCATATTGCCGATCATTTATTAGCGAGTGATCCTTCAGGTATCGCATGAGCTGCTTATTGATAAGGAGCTCGAGCACCTTGCAAATGACTGAGGTGACAGCTATGGGTCGATAGTTGCCTGGCTCGGATCGATCCCCTTTCTTGGGGATCGGTTGTACGTTCGCCTCTTTCCAGACCTCCGGCACGAGGCCTGTAGAGTATGACAGGCGGTACAGACGCGTTAATACTGGAGACAACTCAGCAGCACATTTTCGTAGCACCACCGCCGGAATGCCGTCAGGGCCACTGGCTTTCCGCGTGTCGAGTGACCGCAGCACTGCCCGTACATCACATTGCCTGATAACAATATCAGGCATAGTGTGGCCACAGTTGGCGATGGCGGGGGGCTGCAGGCCACGGTCATCGACCCGGGAATTAGCCGCAAATAGGTCCGCGTGCATGTCCGCCTTCTCTTGGGCTTTGTGAGCCAGTGATCCATCAGGAAAACGCAGTGGTGGCAGCGAGGGTTGGCCAAAATTTGACTGTACGGCTTTGGCCAGTTGCCAGTATCCACGGCTGCCCGTGGGATGGGATGTGAGCTCCTGACCAAGCCGCGCGACGCGCTGGGCATCCGCTCTCTTGAAGGCCGGATATGAAACTACCAACTCTCCAAAAGAAATCTCCAATTTTCGATATTGGTATGTGTGGAAGAAAATTAAGCACTTCAAACATCATCACAAATGTGAAGAAACAAAAATTTCTAATCCAAAAATCTACAATGTCTAAAAAAGTAATGAATATCACAGATCTAATATTTTTAAGGTCAAGCCTGATAACTGATCAATCTGATAATATGAGTACAACATCTCAGTGTGATTCTGATGATATTAATTCTGTGACAAGACATTAAAATTAAATGAGGATTGACAAGATAATTTCATTATAAACTCTGTTACTGCAGATTAAATTCCTACTTACAAAAAAAAAAAAAATTAAATCTTACCAAAACTAAGTTACACAGTACAGTTACACAGTACACAGATTATTGTAACAATTTAATTCCTCCAGCAATAATAAGCCGATAATTTTATCTCAACACAGATTTTCACGAATTAAATTCGGGATCATTGAACTCACTCACGTGGAAATATAACTTTATACTGACGAGGCGACAGCCAACAAGTGCACTTTATCCGATTCACTGGTTAACTATAATGGGACGCGACAGATGAATGCCAGCATCCTAAACATATTGACCTCTCTGAACTTGGTGTGATAGCCTCTAGCACTAACATAGTAGTGCCAATTTAAACCTATTAGACTAGACAATTAAGTGTATGATGCAAAATAATAAATCGTATATTTTTTGTTTTGATAGTAAGTAAATATGTTCACAGAGGCCAAAAAGTTTATAATTCCAAAAGGATCTGATAAAATGGTCACGACGCCTACTCAATTCGGCAGAAATGGCAATTGAACATAACTATTTCTAGAACGCTACTGGTCACTAATAAAACTCAGTGAAGCGCTCACTTCACAATGAAGACTGATGATTACGTACCTACCTATCTATTTTCATTAAGTGATTTATTTGTGTTATCATAAGTCATTGGGAGTACCGATAATCTTGACATTCTTGTATGAAATCCAAGGAAATTATAGATAAAAGTTGGTGATTAATGTAGGTATTGTTTACTTACGTACATACTTGCAAGTTGGCTTTGTGTTTGGAATTTCACCGATAATAATATGAGTGTCAATAAGTTTGAGTGGTCCGCAAATAATTTTCTAATTCAAAATCAAATAAAGTAAAATACTGCTGTGTATTCTTCTATTATGGTGACTACCTCTTTACCAGTAGGTAGGTAGTTACTTAACTCCCGGTTGAGTTACTATTATAATTATATTCTGTGGTCCAGCTTAATAAACTTTAATCGTAATACATAATATTTTTTTTGTCTTTCTTAAAGTAATACTACTAAACTAGCTGTCCCGGCGAACTTCGTAGCGCCCTTTTAAGCCTTCCCTGAAGTTCCAGGAATATTTCAAGACCAAAATCAGCCAAATAGGTATCGGTTCATACGTTTCCGAGTTTTAGCGAGACAAACGAACGGCGATTGATTTTATTTAGTTGCTATAAACACGATAAACATTTTAATAAATTCAAGTTAATTTATATTAAGTCTAAAAAACTATGTATTTAGTAAACAATCGCATAAGGCATTTCATTTTGTAGTCACCGTGCGCGTGCGTGATAAGACCGTAGAATTTACTAAATAGTCAGAGCCATCTTGCGTCGAGTAGACGCATTTACGCTTATACCGCATGTACAAGGTGGCGCTGTTTTACATTTAAAACATTCAGTAGGTATCAGTTGATTTATAATGTCGGCACTAAAGAATTATTTTATCATAGCCGATTCATTTGAAGGTCAATGCTATTTCCCAAGTTATTTTTAGTTTAAAAGGTTTTAAATACAATAAACATTTATGTAACACCAAAAACTGTAAAAAAGTGTTCATCTGTGTTAAAAATTCGCAAATAATTAAATGTACTGACATTTAATGTTTATACCTCATGCTTTGATATTAAAAAGTATTCCTAGTAAGTTATTAAACCAATAGTTTTGGTTTTAAATATTTACGAAATTCCTACCTAACTGTTGTTTTAAGTAGGTACCCACCTATCAGAAATTTGTTACAAAACCTCTTCTAATTATGTTACCTACATTTGAAGAGGTTGTGTAACAAAAACAGCCAAAATCCTCTAACAAATTAAGTGAGCATTTTATCAGTGTAGAAAGTTATTTCCAATTTATTTATTACTTATTATTTTTTAGGTGCCTAGCAGAAAAGAATTCATGGTAAATCCATAAAAAATGATAGGCCTGAACTGACTTGTGTACCCATTATCAATGAATATGGAATAGTACCTAGTAGGGTACCCATTAACTAGAAAAGCTGAGATAGTTATTTACAATAAGAATTACAATATACATAATTATATACTAAAAATATTTCACTAGGACACTTGATTTGTGGAGAACCACCTCCATACTTAATGTAAGTTACAAAATTTAGTTTTAGTTAGCTCATTTGACGCCTCGCAAAGAGGGGGGAATTCAGCTTACATATACCACGCTTGCCAGACGGGTTGGTATAAACCGCGCAAGATGACAATGGCGACCATGTTGGTGACGTCATAGTGACGTAGATGCTGAAAAGTACGGATGACACAACACTATTGTAGGTTATACAATACGTTGTGTTATCCGTACTTTTCAGCGATGGACTCTATGGTTCTATCCCAGTCATATCGTGCGCAGTTTAAATAGGGGTTTTATGTTGAGTTTTCCTTCTCTACTCATTAGTTAGGTAACGTATTATGGGTCATTGATATAGCAACGCAATCTAGTGTCAGATCAAGACAGACTAGTTTTGTTAAAATGTTATTCAAACTTTATTACTATTTACTGTTAGACTTTACTTGACGGTACTTTTATTATTTTATTGAACGGAGTGAGCCGAAGGCGAACGGAGCTCCCATTACAGCTACTCCAATACGATTAAATGTAACGCTGTATCTCAGTAACTACTTGGTGGATTCTAGAAATTTTTGAAGTAAATTAAACTAGATTTAAGTGCAAAAAATGTGACGGAGTCAGAAATTTAAAGAAGGCGCCAAAAATATTTATTTGAGGAACCAAAATTTACTGTTACCTAAAACACTCCGCTCAATATGCAGCAGCGCAGGGTGACGCCAGCGTAGCAGCACCTAGTATTTATAGCGTGTCTTGTCTATTGTAATAAAATATCGAAAGATTTTCCAACAGAACAGAGCCCAGGTGACAGACCGTTAACATAAAAATATTATATCCAGTCTTAATTGATTCAAACAAGATGGGGATTTTTAATGATATAAATGATATCTAAATTTGACTGAATCGTTATAACACTAGTAGTTCTGCGAACAGTAGACCTCGCGTTATTTTCGGGTCCCTAACATCCTTTTGGGACGTGGTCTGGTGGCTGACTTTCCATGCGCACCAACAGAGGTACCAGCAAAAAGAAAATGAGAAATGATAATTTTCTCAGCATTTCTTCCCCATTTTAAAATGGGGAACACTGACAACACATCCAATTCGCCGGTTGAAACATATCCCACTCGCCCTAGCGAACACGAAAACATCCCTTTATTTGAACATGCAAAAAAAACATCGTCTTATGAGATGGGAAATGATCATTTTCTCCGCATTTCTTCCCCATTTTCCCCCCATTTCTCCCCCATTTTCCCCCCAATCGAAAAATCCCTTATAAGTTACTAGCGGACGCCCTCGGCTTCGCCCGCTTGATAAATTACCTATATACTAAAAACCTTCCTCGAGAACCACTCTATGAAAACCGCATCAAAATCCGTTGCGTAGTTTTAAAGTGTCAAGCTGTAATCCTCATATTTGAAATCTCAAAAAAAAAAAACGATTTTGACAACGCTAAAAAATAGTCACATAGAGTCATCAATAGTTAAATAGTGAAATGGTCATAAATAGTCATACATTAAAAAAAATAGTCGCATTATAGTTTCGGCGTTATAGCTATAGGTTAGTAAGGATTATGGCTTGAACGTCAAGCTGTAATCCTCACTTCTGGTGCAAGCAAACGGTAAAGTCTATCGAATTGGTTTAGGTTCCAAAAAATTGACATGAACTAGTCACAACGACATGCCAAATCTCAGGAATAGTCCATAAAAGATTCCAGAGATATTAAGGTACCCTGGTGAGGATTATGGCGTGATAAGTACCTAAAGTTCCTTAACAGTTAGTTTCATCTAAGGCCGTAAGTAGGTATACTTGTCGATCTAAACGAGCGGTCTGTGTGCGGTAGGTATACTTGTCGATCTAAACGAGCGGTCTGTGTGTGCGGTAGGTATACTTGTCGATCTAAACGAGCGGACTGCATCGGTGGCGTGGCCGGTAGTGCATCCGCTTTCGACGCTCCGGGATCTCGGGTTCAATTCCCGGTCGGGACAAACTTTGTGTGAAGACAGATACGTTTGTACCGAAGTCTGGATGTTTCCTATGTATAATATGTATGTATTTACAAAAAAAAAATATAAGTATTTATATCAGTTTATCTAGTAATCATAATATCACAATCTCTGCTTAGTTTGAGACTATTATATTTATTTATTTATCTACCAATTTTAAAATGAACAGCGTATAACCAAAGTGCAAATTACGTAATAATGATAAATCTCTTTCATGTGTAATTAAAAGTAAACTGAAGAAAAATTGCAGATTCTTAAAATGTATTCTCTTTTTGTGCCAAAGAAATAAATGTTGAAACAGCCACAACTTTTGTAGATAAGATCATTAATTACTTCTTTATCGTAAGAGTACTAAACAGTAATGCACAAATAAATGTGTCAACAAACTTTTGGACCGCTCTGAAGTTGGGGCGAGAACCTGCGTGTGATCTGATCAGATGAGAGAAAGGTAAATAACGTTTTCCTAACTTTATTGAAAAAGAAATACTTGTTTTATGTTCAGTTAGTCTTTTTGTATCGTCTACTACACTAATTATTTGTTAATTTTATCAAATTTACATAATTTTCTACTCTTTATTATAGTACAGATTTATTAATATTTAAGCGTTTATTCAAAGAAATACAATTGGAAATAACTATACTAATATATTATATTTACAATATTAGGGTACCTACGTTTTTATCCGTAAGGTGGAAAACAAAGCCGAATAATACCCCCATATTTCATAGTATTTGGTCCCATATAATAGGGAGAGAGCGTATTGTCTTTTCCGGGTACTTAGGAAATAACACTATAAAAAAGCGTTTTGTTAGATTATAGGTACTACTAGGGCACGTACTAAGGGCTCCACGATGTCTGCCAAGAGACGCACGACGTTATGGTAAAAATTTAAAATTGTAAAGCTTCCTACGTAGCCAGTAAATGGCCATGGGATAAGTATAGAAATTCTCTGTCAAGCACTTCGAGTTTACGATACATGACTTTTGGTATATTATTGTATCTTCACATGACTGCAGGCTACGTTCACAAAGGCCATAAAGTTTAGTAATATCTGTACTTGTATTGATTTAGGTGGAGTCTTGAGGAATGGTCTGTGATGTAAACCGGTTACTTGTTACTACGGCAACTGCCGTTAATGGCAACAACACTGTATCAGAGAGATCTTCGGTATTTGTACGTAAAATCTCTGTTAACTATTTATATGAGGTCATAAAACGACAACGTACTTAAGTCTTTTTTTTTCTTCTTTCAATCATCAGTTGATTAATTATCAACTTAACCTATTAAGTTGAGTAGATGAATTCGACTGAATTTACACACGACACGAAACCACACTTTTATCCTCGAAGGGGTAGACAGGGACATTTATTACGTTCACATTTGGCCAGTCACTTTGTTGATCTCACGTATTAGCGGGAATAATAACCCTGCCGTTATCGGATAATAAATAAATAAAAAATAAAATAAAAAATATAAATAAAATCGTCGTTTTCGGATATACTTAGGAATTTCGATGTATATTTGCCAGAGTCTGGTCCGTCTGTCGGTAGGTGCAACGCGTGCAGGTGACTTCGACCCTGGAGAAGTTGATAGGACCTCTAAGAACCCCGAGAACGAAATGTGACTACATACACCTGCGGTTGAGGTATATTAGGTTCGTCTATTGGATCGGGTAATGTTCTTTGTAGGTACCAGTATTTATTTATTTATTTCTTTTTTATTATATTTAGTTATTATCTTAGTTAGATGCTAGTTCTCATAGCTGTAGCTCTGTTTATTTTCTTACCTACAAGATGGTTTTTAACTACCTGCTTGAAATCAAAGGATTTCATATTAGGTTTTTTGTTTAAATTCCGCGCTCCTACGTCCGTTGCCGGGCGTCTCTGGTACACACCAGAAGGTATTTCCAGTGGCGCCCGGCGGTCATATTAGGTATGCTTTAAATAGTAAATAGCCTTTACGTTAGAGGTAAATTTTCATTTAATATATTTATTTTTAGACAAGTTTTAAAATGGTGTGTGGTGATTGTGTAGAATATATATATTACTAGGGCGGTTCGCTGGAACGCGTGCGATTACATCGAAATAATAAAAACGGAGCTGGCGGAATCTTTACCTAACCTAATCTTTTTTAGCACTGTCAAAGGCATGTTTCTTTAATGCTTAATAACTCAAAAACTATAAGAGCCACATACACCAAAAACTATACAGCATACCCCAGGCCTATGTTATATTTTTATGCCAAATTTCAAGTTGATAGGTTAAGAGATGCGCCCGCTATCGTGTCGCATACATTATTTATTGAGCCCATCATTGTGAAGACTCCGCAAGGTCCGTCTTAATTACATCACGTAAGTGTACGTAGGTCACACTATAAGTTTTGCGTAACTTTAAAAAACAACATGTTAAAACCAAAATATTATGTTTATTGCTTTTCAAAATACTCTCCTTTACATTTTAAACATTTTTTCATGCGATCGAACCATTTTTTAAAACAGGAGGACCACAGATCTGAAGGCATGTTTTCTACGTGCTGATTGAACGCTATCACTGCCTCTTCGGAGTTGGTAAAAGTGAAACCTCTCATCAAATCTTTGATTTTGGGGAAAATACAGAAATCACAGGGTGCTACGTCGGGGCTATGCGCAGGATGGGTGACGAGTGTGTTTTGTTGGCCGTGTGTGAAAAAGCGTTGTCATGATGTAGGAGAACGCGACTTTTGGGTCGTCTTTCGCGAACTTTTACTAACACCCTGGGTAAACAAATGGTAGAATACCACTCGGCATTAACTCTTTTGATCTTCAAGTGGAATTGTACAGATGGGACCCGTAGCTGAGAAAAAAACGCGATCATTACGTTTCTCGCCTGCCTTACTGTTGTTCTCATTTTCAAACACCCATTCACTAGATTGCTGTTTTTTTCGGGTTCAGTACAATAAATCCACGTTTCGTCTCCTGTGACAATGTCATAAACAGCATTAGAATGTCCGTGGTCGTACTTCAGTAGCATCTGTGAGCACCATTCCACGCGAGCCCGCTTCTGCTCCGCTGTCAGTTCATGAGGGATCCAACGACAACCAAGTTCCCGAAATTTCAATTCTTCGTGTAAAATTTTCTGGATTTGACTAATACCAATCCCCAATAGTCCTCGAATTGTCTCATAGGTAATCCGCGGGTTTTCTTCAACTAACCGCTTAACAGTAGCCACATTATTTTCGTTGACGGCAGTTGAAGGCCGCCCTTCACGAAATTCGTCATATAAAGAAACTCGACGTCTCTCAAATTCAGCAAACCATCGCCTCACGGTGCTCAAACAAGGTGCTTCTCTCCCAAAGGCATTTTGAAGACGAGCGGCACAGTCTTGCGGAGAGAGAGAACTTTTAAAATCATAAAAAATCATCGCTCTAAAATCTTTTCGACTTAATTCCATTTTCGTTGCATACGTAGAACTTTGATATGTGATAAAAAACAATTGACAAATGATTTCCCGCCAATTGTTTTTTTTTATTAAAAAGAAGGTCAACGTTTAAAAAAATATAACATTCGAAAGTCAAATAGTTCCGATTAGATAAAAGTGCAAAACTTTTAGTGTGCCCCATGTATAACACCCATATTCTTAGACAACACTCCTAATGCCTCTCCACTGTATCTCCGTAGAGTATACATTTTTGGGTTAGTCACTAACTGGACACGAAGAACTCGAACACGTGTGGTCAGTTGGCGAAAATCAACTGTATAACATCGCATTCTTTCGTCATCTGGACACACCAAGATTATTGCGTGTGTCCAGATAGCGAAACTTAAATTAATCACGTTGTAGTTGTCGTTAACTGGACACACTTTCTCATTTTACCCGAATTCGTGACAAAGTCACATACGACAGACATACATACCAAAAACTAAAACAACACTATTGCATCTACTTTCCATATACCAACAAATACCGATCATTTACAATTTTATGATACCTACATATTATGGATTCAATAAGAGAGAGATGGCGAGAGAGGGAAAAAGAGAGAGTGTGTAAGTAAGGTAGTCTTTTTGTGTGTGTGGTGTCTCTTTTTTTTATTTTCGCCAACTGACCACACGTGTGTCGAGTTCTTCGTGTCCAGTTAGTGACTAACCCACATTTTTCACACATTTACACTTCTTCAAAATCCGTCCTTTCAGTTAAACTTTTCGAGTTTTCGTCATAAAGTCATTTAAGGGTCTGCACGTTACGTTCTTGACTGGTAATTGTAAGATGTATCATCATCATACATATTATAAAACAAAGTCGCCCGTTCCGCATGTACGCTTAGATCTTTAAAACTACGCAACGGATTTTGATGCAGTTTTCACCAATGGATATAGTGGTTCTTGAGGAAGGTTTTTGTTGTTGTTTAAACTCTGAGTGGAGTTATTTTCAATAACTATAACTACCAAATCACTCAAAAGCGATTTAGTAAAGTGGAGTGGCATTTGAAGTGTTGTCCAAGAATATGGGGTAGAAAGATCATGAATCATCTTAGTAATACCAGACAGTACTTTGACCTTCCAAAAATGTACCCTCCTTTTGTTTCAGTCGGGTAGAAAGTCTTGTATTGCTGAAAAACACCATGCCCAGCATGATCTCACTTCCGTTCGCATTGCAACGTCTTGAGGTTTCCTTGTTGAGTCATAAGTTAAGGAATTACTCAATGGAATCGTTTAAGTTTCACTTCTAGTTAATATTATGCCATCCAACTTGGCAATGAAACAAGCCTTTTGTAGAACTTTATGGCAATTGCAAACTTGGCAATAACATCAGACTTTTGGAGAACTTTGGAGATAAATTCTTCGACACCTTGGCGGGGTTCTCTCTCATGATTATACATTTTTAGAAGCCAAGACGAACTAATGGTAGTTTTTTTTGACCCTTGTCTGGGCATTTAGCTGGTGGTTAGAATATTAATATTTGGCATTGATGGTTTACGCCCAGTGATGTGTGATGTTTACGATCCATATGAATATGAGGTTTTCTGAGATCCTGTTCTACAACTGGAGGAGGTCCTGCGGAACTGTCCTTTTTATGCGTCTAAATATTCTAGTAGGCTTCAACAGTTCGCCTGCAAGCTTGTTGGGATGCATCTCAATACGACGAGAGTAAGCCTTCATCTTTTGTGTAATTTCCTCTTTCACTGTTGGCATCTTTAGATCCCGGTGCAGCTGAGAGTTAGTGATGAACCATGGAGCGTTTGTTATCATTCGGAGCGCTTTGGACTATGGAGTATTTTGAACTTCACAAAACCCAACCGGTTTTGTGTCTACGGACTTTAATACACGATGTTTAAAAACATAAGAAAATAATACTCCTTTAATCTTATCGAAATACTGATAGGTAGGTAGGTACTATTTTTATTGTTACGGTAACATCTTTGATATCAGTGATATTGTTTATTTTTATACATAATATTAATATGTACGACTTATTTACAATGATATACCTAAATAACGTTACTACCACTCAAATCTGTAGATACTAATATAAAAGCTGAAAACTTATGTCCTTCTTTAGGATTTAACGAATTTGCAAAGGATAATGAACGGTAGTATCAATATTTGTAAATTGTGTTCCTCGACCAGAAGGAACCTTGAGACAGAGTGAATCGAATCAGTTATGAGCTAATCGTGGTATAAACAAGTCCTCCTGATTTACAAATAAAGCTATTACATTGAAATATTACACTGCTGTCAACGACAGTCGTACCGATGGAGGTAACTGCTGAAATTTAAATAGGTCTTAGAAATAGAAATGTTTATTAATGAAAATTGCCAGCAATATCCTCTTTTCTGTCGACACTTTGAATATATTGCGGGATTCTATAAAATAATATTGTAAGAACATACTTTTTCATACTTACATAGTTGATGGAATTATTTGATAGACAGAGCGGCAAAAGTCGACAAAACACATTGGTAAGTAATTTCAATAATAGAACTTCACGCCGATTGTGTAATTCGTTTTTACCAGCTGTGTAGCGATTTCATAAAACATTTAGATAAGACGCGTGGGCTAGTATTTCTCATTCTAAACAGTCAAATGGTAGGTAAATATACGTTATCTGCACAGCAGAGTAGTGAAATTGAGAAATTTAATGGTGACGTTACCAACTCGTAATACTGTATTCTATTACTTTTTTTCTTCTTGAATATGAATCGCTAGTATTAAAGTTAGATGCCAAGAGGTTCTATTATTTAGTCAAACAATTAATCATTCTTCAATGTTGACTGATACGGTAAAGGCCGCAAGCTTTGGTCTCTAATAAATCTGCAATTAACGATAATACCGTCGTGCAATCGTCTGACCAAAGTCCAATGACGATTCTACCTACAATATTCAGTCAATAACCTAACTGTTATGTACAAATATTTGTTCCAGCTTGGAGATTGGATCCAATACTCTGACAACACACTACGCTTCTGTCATCGCAATATAAAAAAGATTCATATCTTCTAATTAGGTTGCCGTGAGAGTGATCTGATTAAGTATTATTGAGCGGAGCGAAGCGTAGCGTATCTTAGACGACAAGTGTAAATCGTTTGTGTGCCAACTCCTCCGAAACGGCTCGACCGATTTTGACCAAATTTGGCATGCTGGTCGACATCATACCCGGGACTGCATATCTCTGAAATCATGAAAATAGAGCATAAAAAAAATTAAGAAAATTTGCTCCGCTCAACATTTGCAATTAGTAGCATGCATTGCATACCTAGTTGAGCGGAGCGAAGCTGAGCTCAATCTTAGGCGACAAGTGTAAATCGTTTGTGTGCCTACTCCTCCGAAACGGTTCGACCGATTTTGACCAAATTTGGCATGTTGGTCGACATCATACCCGGGACTGCATATATCTGAAATCATGAAAATAGAGCTGACCATGGAATAATCACCGAAAATGTCCTGGACATCACCGAAAAACCAGATGATTAAATGGTTGCCATGGAAACACGTGCGTCAACAATGAAAATAGATTGTTTTTTCATTCTATTAATTAATTTAAGTGTTCGATTCTGATTCTGATATGTAATAAAAACATTTGCTCCGCTCAACATTTGCAATTAGCAGAATGCATTGCATTGCATACCTAGTACATAACATTCATAATATAAAAACAATTATGGCAAAAATTCCTTTAGTCCGCAATACAGAGCAAGCCTAAGTAACTTTTATTTTCCGATTCCAATGCAAATACCTACGGTCCTTTGCGGCGTAAAATTTCTACATCGTGACTCTTAATAAGTGACACTTTATATAATACTAGCGGACGCCCACGGCTTCGTCCGCGACAAATAATATACTAAAACCTTAATCAAGAACCGCCTTATCCATTGGTGAAAACCGCATCAAAATCTGTTGCGTAGTTTTAAAGATATAAGCATACATAGGGACGGATGCCTAAGATTATCTCCAACGTTGGTGACCATTGAGGCAACACACCATCACTGTCTGTACTTGGGAGTGCTTTGTTATGGCTTCATAATGAGTTTTTCGTGTCTAACAGATACCTAAACGGGAGTGTCTGGTATATCTCAAACATAAGTGACACTTTATATAATACTAGCGGACGCCCACGGCTTCGTCCGCGACAAATAATATACTAAAACCTTCATCAAGAACCGCCTTATCCATTGGTGAAAACCGCATCAAAATCTGTTGCGTAGTTTTAAAGATATAAGCATACATAGGGACGGATGCCTAAGATTATCTCCAACGTTGGTGACCATTGAGGCAACACACCATCACTGTCTGTACTTGGGAGTGCTTTGTTATGGCTTCATAATGAGTTTTTCGTGTCTAACAGATACCTAAACGGGAGTGTCTGGTATATCTCAAACATAAGTGACACTTTATATAATACTAGCGGACGCCCACGGCTTCGTCCGCGACAAATAATATACTAAAACCTTCATCAAGAACCGCCTTATCCATTGGTGAAAACCGCATCAAAATCTGTTGCGTAGTTTTAAAGATATAAGCATACATAGGGACGGATGCCTAAGATTATCTCCAACGTTGCTGACCATTGAGGCAACACACCATCACTGTCTGTACTTGGGAGTGCTTTGTTATGGCTTCATAATGAGTTTTTCGTGTCTAACAGATACCTAAACGGGAGTGTCTGGTATATCTCAAACAGATGTTATACGTAACCTACATAGGATGTTACCATTCAGGGCAATATACACTTGGTCGTTAGTTAGAAACATTTTTGGGAAAGGACTATTAAATTGTCAACATTCATCATTATGTTTGTTGCATGATGAGGTCAGTCTTTTAAGTTGAAATAAAGCTATTCGTCTAGCTCTGGTGTAGATACGGATTTTTATGGTAGTGATTTCGTGAGGAAGGAGTTTTTTGTGAAGGTTGAACTGTTATACCGATCTTTTGCCTTTGTAAAAGAAAATTTTGATGCTGTAATGCTAGAAATCCCCAGTGCACAGTTTCCTAATGGTATACGAAGTTTTGATTTTTGTTTGTTATTCGATAACACCTCTAACGGATTTGACTGAAATTTGGAACACAGATAGCTGATAAACATACGCTAACGCGATCAACCGCTTAGTACGATTTATTTCTAAATAAAATTTATTTAAGCAGAAATTGGTGCTCGGGGGCTCAACGCCCAAGTAGATCTTTAGAGGCTCAATCCAACCCCATCTGCAAGTGGTGGAAGCTCTGGCAAACGTAAAAGTGCCCGCTAAGATATAAAATATTTAAAATGTTTTATTGATTTAGGTCATAACGTTAAGAGTGATTCTACATTTACACTAAATACTGCCAGATTCGCAAAGCAACAAGTAGAGCCTGTGAGTAAGAATCTGGTAACCTGCAATAGTATCACTTAGAACCAACATAGCTACTAGCGAAAAATAAGTGTATAATAGTGTCTGCCTACATCAGGAAACAGTACTGTACAATGAAAAGAATTGGCAATTGGGAAAAACTCATGGGATTATTCGATAAAAACATCTCAGTATGCATGTGTGAGGAGAGACATTATTTAGAATGACACTGAAATTAAGTGCTACAGCTTTTTAGCGCAATTTAAAATGCCTATAAAAATTCCGATCCCCGATGTAAACAATGCGAGGAAAACATCGCTGAGAGAGGATAATGATGTTAAAAGGTGAAATGATGATGCAATAACACATCGAGTTAAACAATAATGAAATGGTGAAATACATACAGGTCAAAGTAACGGTCATGAAGTTTGAGATGTATAAGATCTTGTTCGCTGCCTAAATTTTGTACGTCTCATAGGAATGAAAATTTCATTGGAACCATATTTAATATTTAGTTTACAAAGAATTAATGATATTGAACAGAGCAAGCTCTCTATTTGCTTAAGCTACAGTTAAAACTGGCTGAGCACCCATCGGGCAGCAGACCTTATAGAGTTACGTATGGTACCTACGTATTTCTAGGAAAGTTGCAAATAATTTCCAGTTTTAAATGAAATCGATGTTGATACCAAATACCAATTTATAGCTTCACTAGCGGACGCCCGCGGCTTCACCCGCTTAACAAATTATATACTTTAAAATCCACCTCGACAACCACTCTATCCATTGGTGAAAACCGCATCAAAATCCGTTGCGTAGTTTTAAGATCTAAGCAATTTTCAAGTTGATGAAGAAATCTCACTTAATCTGAATCTACAGGAAGACCTGTAGATTCAGATTAAGTGAGATCTCAATTTTTATACTGTAGTAAGTGATAGTTTGAAACCCTTTTTTGCGATTCTTAACTTTGCAACCGAACGGATGGAAAATCTGCGATTTTTTGTTCGAAAGCAGACGTGATTGAGATGACACTTCGTTATAAATTTAGAACTTGATGAAAAAATCTTACTAAAATCTAAATCTCAAGTCTGATTGTTCTGAATTTTAGTAGTTAATAAATATAATAAATATTTTCGACATCCTCACACAACGCCATCTAGTCCAAACTAAGCTATAAGCTTGTGCTATAGGATTTAGACAACTGATAAACATACTTATCTATATATTTCTAAATACATACATATTATACATAGGAAACATTTGTGGATCACACAAATACTTGATTCAACCTGGGAATCGAACCTGAGACTCCCGGAGTCGAAAGCCGATGCACTACCGACCATGACACCGAAGCAGTTAAACTGTGTAAAGCAGTGTAGTTGTAGTTGGCAGTTGGTAGTTTCAAACCTTTTTTTTGATGATTTTAACTTATTTTTAAGGCATAATAAACAACAGAGCTGTTAGCAAAACCGCAGTAAACTGTGTAGATGAATGCATTACCACGCATCGCTGTTGCCTTGTAAATTGTTCATGCATGATTAAGCCATTCTAAAAATAGACCCCTTGTTGGGTTGTGTAGAGATAACTGGACAATCTGGAACCAACCGGTGTGTATTATTTATGCCATGTCGTATCTAAATATAGAACCCGTGTGTATTAAAATAGCTTCAGAATAATGTGTTTCGTGCCTTGGAATTCTACGTTTTTATACCTAAATAAGTTTATAGTATTGCGATAAAAAATAAAAGCAACCAAGGTTTATACTTTATTTATTGTTAGTGAGGTAACATCGCTAGTGGATGTCATTCACGAATCATTTGTTACAGTAAGGTAAACGCTCCTATTCCCGTTAACATCCCAGTAACCGGTAACTAGACACTTTTTCTATTTTTACAGCTTTCTATTAAAAACAAATTGTATTTTGTGGATAGCAACATATTTTTAGTAACATTTTAAATCATAAATGTGGCAACACTGGCTTACAAGTCTTAGGAGGACGATAGCATTTGAAAGCAAAGTTACATATTTTATAAATTTTGAAAAGTGCGAAGTTTAGTTGCTGAACCTCGGAGCTGTCACGCCGTAGGAGAATGCTTACCGTGCCATACAGGTTTGATTTATGGTAAAGGAACTCTTTTTTAATGAAACTTGAATGGGATAACTATCAATGTAACCTGAAATATTCAGCGAATTTAGCTGTAAAATAAATATAATTGCATTTGACATCTATTGGTACTCACTAACCCCTACGTGACCCAATTGCCGTTTAAAAAATACCGGATATTGGTACACACATTAGTTTAGCACCAGAACCCGTTAATATATCCTTAGTCCCTTGACTTAAGACTCATTTTCCATTGACATAGTAATTTCTTTAATTTCTGGATGTAAAGGACCTAAAGTAGTAATAAAAAGAAATAATTAAATATGTAATAAAACATCCCGACTTGGCATGTACCCAGATATTTAGCTTTAAGCAGATGGGACTAAATACCAGTTCAAAACTTGGTACAAAATGAGTTACGCTTGCTTTTATATCTGGTTGAATGCAGTCTGGTTTTTTTATTAATTTTTTATTTTTATTTACAGCTTTTTGATTTCAAAAACTTACTTACATACTTTTCTTATAAGTATAATTTTTCACACCAAATTACATTGAAACAGAAGTTGTACTTATACAACGTGTTTCATATTAGTGTGGTCATATTTGACCCTCGTTACACATGCGCGTTGAGTTAACTATACGCACGGACAAAATTGCAAATACAAGTTTAGTTAAAACTTTTAAGGTGTCATGTAAATTTAATTGATTTGTTCATTTAATCGATATTTTATAAACCCAACACTACCTAGGGTCAAATTTATTCGTAAGGTTCAGTCCTCTTCGATGAATCGTAAACAACTCTTATTTCATATGCTCCTGGTACAGAATACTATTTTGTAGTAATGATAGGTTGTGGACTTTAAAACAACAAAAACTAACCGATTTCATTGTGCATGTCATCCTGGTAGATAGGTTGGTACCGTGTTCCACAATAAACACAACTAACTCACTAATATCACGATACTTAGATAAACATTATTGAATTTAATAAAAAATACACTTCCTACCTCTAATAAACACAAAACTAAAAAGTAGGTACTAAAGTAACGGCTCGAAATGTTCGCCGCCTTGATCAATGCACAGTTGGGTCCGTCGCATCATGCTGGCAGTTACATTACACAGCATGTCTGGAGTTACACTGCTAAATGCATCAAATATTTTAGACTCCATATCTTCACGCGTGAGACATACCGCACTGTACACTTTGTTTTTGACATAGCCCCACAAAAAAAAGTCAAGTGGTGTGAGATCCGGTGACCTCGGAGGCCAAGGTATGGGACCACCACGTCCGATCCACTGGTTAAACCGCTCATCTAAATACGCCCGTACATCTCTCGCATAATGTGCTGGCGCCCCGTCTTGCTGGTACATCATATTTGTGTACAATGTTACAGGCAAGTTTTCAAGTTCGGGTTCTAAGACGTTTCTAAGGAACGCGAGGTAATTTTCACCGTTTAGCGAACTCGGTAGCACGAAAGGACCAATTAAAATATCTCCGATTATTCCCGCCCAAATGTTAACACGCCACTGATGCTGAAAGTTGTTATCTGCAGATGCGTGTGGGTTCTGATGAGTCCATACATGTTCGTTATGTTGGTTACTGATACCAGCACGAGTAAAAGATGCTTCATCGGTCCATAAAATACGGTTCGCGAAACTAGGGGATCGTTGTGCTTCCTCTCGGTACCGCTGGCACAAGTTGAGACGTGGTACGAAATCAGCCGGTGTCAGTTCTTGGGTGTGCCTGAAGTGGTACGGATGTTGACCATCTGCTTTTAGCACGCGCCATACTCTCAAATGATTCATTCCCAGAACAATTCCAGCGCGGCGAGTACTTGTTCTGGGATTGGATTGAAAATGCTCGAGAATACTTTCTTCTTGCTCTGGTGGTACAACAGATGGTCTGCCTTCTGAGCGGGAACCACGGAAAGAACCAGTGTCATGTAAACGGTTCACCATTTTTCGGAAGCACTCCAC
Source organism: Nudaria mundana (assembly GCA_963556515.1). Lineage (NCBI taxonomy): Eukaryota > Metazoa > Arthropoda > Insecta > Lepidoptera > Erebidae > Nudaria > Nudaria mundana. Next base: position 7,949,276 of record OY748305.1, on the reverse strand, counting down.
AGATGGTAACCGCCGCCGTTCACCTTCGAGTCTATTGTCCACAAATCTTTCTCGATAAAGGCGACGAGCTTCACGCAGACTGCCATCGGCTGCCCCGACGCAAAGTATCATTTCATAATATTCACTATTACTTAAATACGCCATGATCGATTAACACAGATTACTACGTACGCCTAATATCAAAGTTTACTTGCAACTGAAAAGAAATTAGATAGTTGTAAGTGTTGCCCAAGTGCAATGTCTTATTTCCTTGAATTACGTCGTAATTTTGGTAAAAATCTAATAAAAGTACCAAGTAGGTACTTAGTTTTATTTATGAAAAAAAGCTAGTAGGTACCTAGTATAAAATAATTTAAGAGATAAATAATAACATAATTATTATTTACCATAAACACAGGATATTTCCCTAAGACCTATGAAATAAAATAAAATTGTTGAATGCCAGCGCGGCGTCGCTCGCATGATAGTATGCATGTAAATACATTTCGAAACCTACTTAAACCCATTTAAAAAAAAAACCGCTTCAAGATCCGTTGCGTAGTTTTCAAGAACTAAACATACATTAGAACAGACAGACGGAAAAAGCGACTTTCTTTATCCATGTAGTCTAAGATTAGTAATTTATTACCAATTGCTAAAATGAACAAATATCCAGCATAAAAAAAGCTAATAAAGTCCCCGTTTATGAAGAACATTGCGTTAACTTGCAACACCGGAATAATATGGGTTTTGCGGTAAAATTTACGTGTTGTGACATGTACGTCTTTGATATATGCCGACATCGCTACTGATACCTAGTTTCTTCAAAGCGGCTCCAATCAAAAAAGTGGGCGGTTCTCTTTGTAATTTTTAGGGGTCCTTAAGATACATATTAGTGAAACTGACACCAACACCTCCTACTTTTTCTGATATCCTCGTTCAACCATACAAGTTGCCACTTTTAGCGATAATGTTTTATGAACTTTTATGCATCACATTATCATGACGAATCGAGAACCTAAGTACCTACTCTTTTTTAAAGTCGGTCAAAAATAACCATACACCTTGCAGATCATTTACTTCATGGTAAATGAGTCGAAAGAGAGTTCACGATATGGTAGTGCAGTGACTGGCATCCACGATCTCTCTATCCCGAAACTGAATACCTACATACTACTATACCCACCAGCGTTCTCAACAGCTACAACATAAACTTCTACACAAACAGCAGTTGTATTTTAAATATCTGTGCGGAACCAATTTATAAAAAGTGTAAATTTAAGGAAGACAAGAACATAAATGTTTCTTCTCTTTTCTTCGACAGCAAATGCGTTGCTCCTGGTATTTGAGTAGGTTGACAACAAATTACGTGTGAGTTGTGACATTCACGACAATCACGTGATACATAAATTCATAGAAAAACTTCAAAAATAACTTTGAGTAGGCACTCTTTATTTTGACCCCAAGTTGTGATTCGGAAACTATTTTGTATGATAACTATTGATAAAGTAACTTTATCTGTTGGTTAAAATTTTGAGTAACAACGAGACTGTCCGAATCTATTTCACTGTTTGGCAAACCTACTTGAGGTCAAATCTAGAGTTCATTCTAATCATATGTTTATTTTGTAGTGCAGTCTTAGAGCTTCATTTCAATGAGCTATCGATAAAAAGGAAAATTTATCGACTACGTCATTATAAGTCAATATTTTATTAAATTAATTAAAGACCCCGCGCAATATATTATTTAGGCCCTACCCAATGCAACCTTGAGATATGACCACACTAATATGAAACACGTTGTATATTTTGAAATAATTTCTAAAAACTATTTATTTGATACTCCACTTAACCCTCGAAGGATTGCGTTCTGTGTATATGAGGTCACCAACCCACCGTATTCAGGCCCCAATCATGGAAGTTGGAAGTCCTGCGGTACCCTCGCCACACACACCGGTAATCGGCGCGGAGGGTACGCTACATCCTTATCATCACGTCACGAGCATAACCTGCGAAACTTAATACGGCCACGTTTCACTTCCTCCAGCTGGAGACCATGACTCGCAACATGATATCTACGCCCAAGCCAATAACGAGATTCCGGTGTTGACTCGCCCACGCTGAGCACTCGTCCTCACCGGAAGCCTCGCAATGTTGACTATGGATGCAGCACAGAAACTTATCAAAGCATCCGTGTACATATGCGACGCGCGATATATGAGATCTGAGACTTCTGAAGCCACTCCTTCATGACTGGTCTCACCACCGCGATGGTAGCAATTCCCCGTATTGGTTGCTCAACTCGTACCGTCCATGTCTCCATGAGCGGCAATGATCAGTCTCAACTTCGCCATGAAACGCTCAGCCTCGATTTCTCCCTGTCACGCTCCAACGCCTCCTTGTATCATTGAAACATTGATCGCAAGGGCCCTCGCTTCCCCATGGAGGTATCCCGGCTAAGAGACATGTAGCCTCTAGGGAGAACGTGCAGTACCCTATTATTTGTTCTGACGGTCAAAGCCTTCAACGGTCTGTTTAGAACAGATACGTTGCTGGCCGTTAGTACCACCTACGGGAACCGAACACAAATTCGGGCTTCGATTTATTATTTTAAACCTATGTTTATTCGGTGTTTTGATATACGGCTTCCGTATTTTTAAATGATAGTTCAGACAATTATTGGTTCTGAATTTTTATAATTATGTTTTAGCAATACGCATTCTGACAATCGTAGTAAGAAATACCTATTAGGATTATGAATATAATAGACATGATATTTCTAACTTACGTTGTTTTTAACCATTTGAAATTACCTCGTGTGTTCATACGTTTTGAGGTGGAATAAATATAACATAAAAATTTAAAGAATAAAGTTATAAAATTTACAGGTAACGATAATTAAACATTAACCAAAACCACAAGCAATTAACATTAAAATCACCCACCCCTTATTTTAATACAAGTTTTTAGACGTCCTGACCAGTCGTCGATCGCAGCAACAATCTTCTCCAGTGAGATATGCTTCGCTGATATGGTGGTCTTCAAAGAATCTGAGTTTGAGTAGGACTTTTGGCCCTGGCCTCTAATTCAGTCCACAAAGACTAGTCCAGTGAATTGGGTTCAAGGCCAGGCGATGCCATTCTTCCGCTGAGATGCAGCCTGGTAAATTTTACCGTAACAACGGTTGCGTCAGCGGGTGCTTAGTCAGGCTGGGAAATCTATTCTTTTTTGCGAACTAAAGTATTAGATAGTGGTTTCACCATAGTCTCTTAATTACGTCACTTTCATCTTTTTATGCTGTCACTTTGACATCTTTTTGAGGCGATCTTTTTTTATAAGAGACCAGGTTTATTTTGATTAAAAAAACTCTTCAAACAATCAAAAAGTTTATTGCAAATAGAATTTGATCGATTGAAGAATTTAATCCAACTCTGTTGTAATAATTTAAAAAGTTACGTTATGGTACAGATTTGCAGAAAATCTCTTACAAATCTGTACCATAAAACTTTTAATAAAGTATAGTCATAATCATAATCATTATCAAATTTAAATTTTGAAATCATAATTTGAAGTTTATGACATTCCAAATTCAAAATTGAAAGCATAATAAAATATGTGCCAGTTGGTCTCAAAACTTATGAACATACCTGATGTACCCCATGGGGCCAGTACTAGTGGGACTTTGACTGGAAGTTTCCTGTAGATAGGTAGGTACAAAATCTTGGTCACACGCTTCAATGACATCTCATATATAGCATCCTTTAAGCCACCTTTGGTATGGTAAAATTGTTCTCAAATTCTTTTTTCCATTTGAATATCCGTCGGTGTTTTTATAACGTATGTTAGCAAATGACCCGATGTTCCGGTTACTAACACTTTTGCAGACTGTGCATGTGAACAACGTGAAGTCCAACGGAACTAACGTCAAAATAGGCGTACCTCAGGGATCAATTCTAGGACCTTTTCTCTTCTTGGTTTATGTTAATGACTTGCCTTACATGATCGAGGCACAAGCTGGCAAAGTAATGTTCGCGAATGATACATCACTTATATTCAAAGTAAATCGGCATAGTAAAGATGCGAATAATGTTAGTAATATATTAACTGATATTTCAAATTGGTTTTCTACAAACAACCTATTGTTGAATGCCGAAAAGACCAAATGCGTTAAATTAGAATGCCCAATGTCAGACAAGCAATGGTCCATCAATCAATCATTTATTTTGTGATCATAGGTACATTCCAGGTCTTAAAAAAATACATAATAGTGTTTCTCTATGGTCTGCCAAAGATTGGCGTACAAAAAAGATAAATGGAAGTTAGATAGGTAGGTACATTACAATTAAAATGTCATCTGCATTATGTACTAGTTGGAACTCATAATAATAAAATTAATAAATTAGATTAATAAATTAGTCAATTAAATTAATAAATAAAATGTCATCACCAAATAACAATATTAATAAAAACAAACAGAACATATTTTATATTGTCAATTATAATTATACTAGAACACACTGAACTGTGTAGTAGGTTTTACGAACTAGTAGTGACCGTAGTTCCTTTTTAAACATATATATATCCCTGATATCTAGGAATGAGTCTGGTAGCTTATTATATATCTCCATGTTGTGCTGGGTATCCAAAGGTTAGAATTTGTAAATAACACTACCTTTTTAGGAGTAACAATAGATTCTAAATTACAATGGGGTGACCATATCACCATTTTAGCTAATAAGCTTAGCTCTGCTGCATATGCTGTGAGACGGATTAGGCAGTTAACAGATGTAGCTACTGCTAGGCTAGTTTACTTTGATTACTTCCATAGCTTGATGTCCTATGGAATACTACTTTGGGGAAAAGCAGCAGATATAGAAACAATTTTTATATTACAAAAGAGGGCAGTCCAGGCAAGAGAGATTCTCTTAGGGAGCGATTTAAAGATATTAATGTTTTAACTTTTTTTTTTTTTTTTTAATTCCGCGGCCCAAGGCCGCGGCCGCTCTAACGTCCGTTGCCGGGCGTCTCTGGTCTAGCTAGCAGAGGGTATGTCCAGTGGCGCCCGGCGGACTTTGACCAGCTGTGTGGTCTCTGCGGGTGTTTGGTCGGGACGAGAATCCCGCGTCATTGGGGTCGGGTTTTATCCCGCGTCAGTGAGTGAATCTGGTTGCGTGCTATGGGGCAAAGGCCCCGCAGCACGCAACCCTTCTAGCCTGCTTGTGTAAAGACGGTGGGTGGCGATCCCGCCGTCCTCAGGCCCCGATCATGGAGGACGATAGTCTTGGGCGTAGTCGCGTAGTCTGGGGCGGCCTGGCCGCCGACTACGGAACTCGGCGGGGAGGGTACGCTCCCTCTCCCTCCCGGCCGCCTCCTTCGCGAGCATGACTTGCTCGCAGAAGGACACGGCCGCGTTCTACCTACTCCCGCTGGATACCATGGCTTGAAGCATGGTCCCCAGCGAGAGGGTATCCACGCCCAGAACCACTATGAGGTCCCGGCGCTGACTCGCCCACGCTGAGCACTCCACCAACGTGTGGAGTGCGGTGTCGTCGTCGGAAACCTCGCAGTGTTGACACCGGGGTGTGACCTCACGATGCATGCGAAACAGATAGCTACCGAAGCATCCATGCCCGGCAACGATCTGCGTCGCACGGTACGTGAGGTCACCATGCTGCCTCTGCAGCCAATCGTCCATGATCGGTCTCACCGCCGCGATGATGGTGGCACCCCCCTTGGGTTGCTCAAGTTAATGTTTAAACTATAGCTTCCCAATATATATTGGATAACATACTGTATGTCAGGAAAAATATATTTAGCTATACTAAAGTAAGTGACGTTACAGACAGAAATCTACGTAATAAAAATAAAATACTCCCTCCGTGTTATCGGCTTAGCAAGGTTAGTCATTCTTTCAAGGGGGAAGGTATACGTTTAAATAATAAATTGCCTGAATCGGTCCTTTGTATGCCCGACAATAAATTTAAAACCTTTATAAAGATCACTTTATGTTAAAAAGCATATTATAAGACAGTTGATTACCTCAACGATAGAAGTGTCTGGCTTGAGCATGGTGTAGGCGCCTCCTAAAATTGTAGCATATTTTGTACTTGGTGACAAAATTTTTTTTTTGTTGCATTGTACACGCTTATTGATTTTGACACGAGCCCAATGTTCATTCGTCCACATTTAGTCTTAAGAAAATGTGTAAATGTTTCAATTATTGAAAAAGAGTGACCGAGAGTTATATTGCCAGGGTATACTTATTGCTTTGTGAATCTGTCAGTACATGTAAATATAGAAGCAATCATATTTTTTATTTTATGTACTTACTGACGTTTGTAAGAGCCATTTAGTGACCTATACTTTTAAATAAATCATTTCATTTCATTTCGTTTCATTTACACAACGGTGAATCCGCGCCTGTCGAAGTTTAGCGAGACAATCGAACAGCACTTCATTATTATTTAGGTGTAATAATTGTACCCCACAGATCAAGAAAAATAAATACATATACATTTTGAATAAACTCTATATACATATAAATACATATACCATTGTGTACAAAGTGCCTTACTTGAATTTGCGTAGGTACCAAACAGTTTTGTAACCAAAAATATGATCTATAACTAATATTTCAAAATGATTAAAAACGTACTTTTAATAAAAAAATGCTTTCTTTAAAAAATAATACCTCTTAAATATAACATAGTTGTAAACACAGAAATGTAATGTGATATTTATGTGAACCTTATTGCCCCGTAATATAGTTCAAATTCGTAATTAAAAATAACGGATTTTGGGACAACTTAACGGCTACTGGTACATTTCTAACGGATACTGGTACAATCACCTCCTTTTCTGATTATTGCGAATTATTAAGTATTAATCTGTATATTAACCAAAAATAAAACAAATTACAAGAAACTAGAATACATTACCTATCCATTAATATTAGTCTTGTTTTTGTGAATTAATTATAAATTATTAAAACAAGCTAATGAAGTCAGCGAAGTTCAAAAATTAACGGTTATTGGGACGTTTACCTTAGTTATGCGCACTCGTGATTATTACAAGATACCTAGATATCATTACAATATCTCATTACAAAATGACAAAAACACTGATAACTAGAACAGGTTACATACTCTCTGTAACCTTTTTGTAGTTTTAAGTTGTTACAAAGAAAATAATCGAGATATTGAAAGATGCTAGAATTTTAATTTATAAGCTGATCACAATTAGGTATCTATAATAATATATCTAATATATATAAATACCAAGGCCGCTAATGAACATATTCTAAGATATAATTTAACTATATTTACATTCTCAATAGTGTACCTAAGCGTTAAATATCCTAAAGTGCCGCTATAATTTAATGAAAGTGAGCAAAAACTTTATAATAAATAAATAGATTTTATAATAATATAATGTGGCAATTTGTAAATTAAATTTAAACTGTAATTAATCTTGATAATGTTCAAGGTACCTTATGGTTTGTTACCTGTCCGCGTTTTGCATCAAATCGTGAAAGTTTAAAAATGAAGATCTCACTTTGATATCTAGCCCAAAGTTGCAGAGTAAATAAATAAATATTTTTGGACACTCTCACACAACGTCATCTAGCCCAAACTAAACTATAAGCTTGTGTTATGGGATCTAGACAACTGATAAACATACACATATATTTCTAAATACATACATAATATACATAGAAAACACCCAAACCCCGAAACAAACATTTGTGGATCACACAAATATTTGATTCGACCCGGGAATCGAACCCGGGACTCCTGAATCGAAAGCCGATGCACTACCGACCACGCTACCGAAGCAGTAAGGGGACATTGAACTCTGTTATCGTCACATACGTTTTAGACTGATGGACTAGTTTAAAATTTGGCATTATAACGATACAATCAGGTTATAAAATAATCATTAGATTATACTTGATTATCGAATCAGGTTTTTAAATATTATTAATGCTATTACTCGGACTACAAAAAATATATGAAGTGGTATGTAACAACTGTCCTAGTTGTTGGGATTTTGGTTTGAATTACAGAGTTGTTAGATTATCTACATAAGTGCCCGGTAACGACAAACGGCCCTATTACGTAGGACCAAAAATACTGGCAAAGTGTGGCTGCGTAATGCACCTTTGCCTATCCCTTTGGGCATATAGTCGTGATATGTGTTTGTCTGTCTATTAATGTTATACCTAACCTATACATATCACAATGATTATTGTTATTCTCCGTTACAACTTGCAGACTGACTGGGGAGAATTTCTTTTGTCTGTACCTCTCCATCTCTACATCTACGGGTTCTGTCAGATCATGTTGGCGGCCGTATTTATCAACCGATATTCATGAAACTTTACACACACACTCCTTGCTTACAATGAATAACATGTGAATGATATTTTTTGGATTGGATGAAAAAGGAAAGAGTCATCATTCATCATCATTCACCGAGCCTTTTCCCAACTCAGTTGGGGTCGGCTTTCCAGTCTAACTGCGATTCGGCTGAACGTCGATATTTTCCGTGAAGCGACCGCCATCTGACCTTCACAACCCATGGGCGATATCGAAGTTTTGTAGTTAGACCGGTCGGATTTTTGATTTAGGGCTCCAACTACCCCTAACGACTGCCATAGATGTTAGTATGACAACCGGGACCGACGGCTTAACGTGCACGAGGCACGGAGGGGTCTCAATGTCTTAAGAAATGGTCACCCATCCTAAGACCGGCCTGAGCCGATGTTGCTTAACCTTTGCAATGTGTTAACATTGTCGGTTACCACTAGACCACGAGCCAAAATGAAAGAGTAATAAAGAAAATTGAAAAATAAATTTTCTAAACAAAGCTCCCGAAGTCTACGGTTTACAGAACCACTAGTGGTAAGTGCAGCCAGTGCCACTCACTTAATGGTTTAAATTGTTACTATGTAGTTGGAATCAATTAGCGTTCGAAAATTAAAAACCTTTTAGCGTTATACGTATCGTATTTACACTACGATTATGATAATATGAATAACCAATAATATAATAAATAATGTCACCGTAAGATTGTAAATACCATTAGATTATAATCAATCTCGTATGATTGATACAAATTATGTAATTAGTGGCGATTGGATAAGAGTGACCGTTAGTTTTCATTTCTTAACTCACTACGTTTTTTTATATATATCAGGTACGTCAAATTGACATCGCCCACCTGATGGTAAGTCGTGACGACGTCTAGCGATTGTGGTCGACTTTCACAGCACACAATACTATAGAGAGTGGCCCTCAACTTGTCGACCTACTGATGTGCCTGATGGCCTGTATGTCACCGTAAAATTGTAAATATTTTTAGATTATAATCAATCTCGGCAGATTGATACAATGTTATTACTGGCGATTGGAAAAGAGTGTCCGTGAGTTTTTAGAGGAAGAGCCTGTTAGAAAAGAACCTGGCTATAAGGAGCCATTACCGCCAAATTAGCGTAAGCGACATTTTTTCCAAAATCCTTTTTTTATCGAAATCGACATTTTAAACCATAACGGATCTTATACTCCACTGACATTTCCCGTCTAAATTCATTATTTTTTGAGATATAGCAAAAGCTAATTTTATCTTAACCGTAACAATTTTTTAAATATTAACGTAGGCGACCATATCAATAATTATCGCAAGTTCATTTAAAATTTGAAAATTATATCGCAACCGACTCGACTTGTTATCGTAACCGACATAGTGCATGACGATTGTATCGTTCACTATAAACAAAGTACCCTAAACAAGTTTTGTTTTTTAGTCCGCAGCCCTGGGCCGCGGCCGAAACTACGTCCATTGCCGAGCGCCTCCGGTGGACACTGAATCCCGCATCCCGCACCTTTGGGGTCAGGTTTTATCCCGCGTCGGTGAGTGAAGGCGTGAGTGGGGTGAAGCCCCACAGCCCGCAACCCTTCTAGCCTGCTTCTGTAAGGACGGTGGGTTGCTGATTTACCGTCCTCAGGCCCTGATCATGGAGGTTGATGGTCCTGGGCGTAGTCACGTCTGCGGCGCCCTCACCGCACACTTAGGAACTCAGCGGGGAGGGTACGCTCCCTCACCCTACCTCGGTCCCGTTCCAGCGCCTCCTTGTGCCATTGAAACAATGACGCAAGGGCTTTCGCTTCCAAGTCCCATGGAGGGGTCGCGGCTAGGAGACAGCTTCTAGGGAGATCATGCGGTACCCTCTTATTGTTCTGACGGCCAAGATCCTCAATGATCTGTGTAAAACAGCAGCGTTATTGGGCGTCAACCTCGGTGCCCATACGGGAGCCCCTACACGGCCATACTCCGCACGATCCCCAGGTACAGTCTCCTGCAGGAAGTGTTGGGTCCCTTTAAGTTGGGCATCAGTCGCGAGAGCGTGGCTGTCGCCCCCGTCACTTTGGGGATCAAACTTCGGAAGTGTGGTCCGAAGTTCCACCGGCTATCGAGTACGAGCCCCAGATACTTAATTGTGGGCTCGATGCCGATGCTAACGCTCCCTACATTTATGCAATATCCTGGAGGTGACCCGCGCCGAGTTCCGTGAAAACACAGAGCCTTGGACTTATTCAGTGCCACGTCCAGCCGCCGTATCCGACCCACGACTTCAGCAACCCCAGTCGTGACCTTTAGTGTTGCCTCCTGGTGCGTTGCTCCCGCGCCGTGACGAAGGTATCGTCGGCGTAACAAGTTACACTGACGCACTCAGGCATCGCACCCCACAACACCCGGTCGTATCCGATGTTCCACAGGAGAGGTCAGGACCGACCTCTGAGGAACACCGCACGACACATCTCGCCGACCTGGCCCGAGCCAGCTAGGGTAAGTTATAGCCCTCTCGGATAAATATGCCTCGACAATACGACGGAGGTAGAGAGGCACTTCTCGGTATACCAGTGCCTCCCTAACGCAACTCCAGGGTAAGGTGTTAAAGGCGTTGGCGAAGTCAAGAGACAATGCCAACACTACCTCGCCCTGCGAGACTTCCATCGCCAGGATCTTCACGCGCATGATCGCGCTCACGGTGGACCGTCCCCGACGGAAACCGTACTGGTTGTCCGCCAGGTCTGGGCCAACACGCGTGAGATGCTCGACGAAGCGTTCCGCGATAATTCGCTCAAAGAGCTTACACACCTCGTCGAGCAGCACGATCGGCCGGTAACCGGACGGTGAGTCTACCGGCCACCCCGCTTTCCGGATCAGGACCAGTTTTCCCGTCTCCACTCGAGGCAACGCTGAAGAGCCCCCTCAGTCAAGGCTCGAGTTCCTCGAGGGCCAGGACCCATACACGGCCTGGAATGCCTTCGGGTACGTCGTCTTCGCTGCTGCTATCCGCATTGGGCGTCTGAGACGGAGCCATGCGCGGAGGGATCTGTTCCTGCGCGCTCGTCGGAAACAGAGAGCCCAAGACCCCCTCCAGCCGGTCCAGCTGGAGACTCTGGGTCAGTGGGAGCGCCCTTTTTTGTCACTCGTCCTACTCGTCATACCATAAACATGTAAAATTTAACATAATAAATATTTGAATACATTTTTATTTTTTATTTCAATTAAATAAATTTAGGTTCACCTGTTAAAATACTATCAAATGTAGGAATATTAATTGAAAAATAGATAAATTCACTTATTTTATTACGACATAGTTTATCTCAAACGCCTTAATGGTTTTTCCAGTGACAGGGAAATTATCGTAGGCGCCAAAAATACCACAAATCTCGAAAATTTTATATTTTTTTGTTGGTATAATTAATAATCGTCAAAAATTATGACTCTGGGGTACATTTCATTTCAATAACACAACCATTGCCTGAAATATTTTAAAAAAAACCTTTTCTGTAAAATTTGCTTTTTGTCGCTTACGCTAAGTCGGCGGTAATGGCTCGATAACTCAAAACTCTACGGCTACTTTTTCCCAATCGCCAATGTAATTACAATAATGTGACATTGTTTTTATTCAATATAATAAAACATTTATTTACAATAAGAATAAAAATTTACATAATTATGTAAGTACAAAAAATATTTACACTACAAAATGTCGTCTGTCTATTATAGCTGTCTAGTCAATCATCAATCAATACATATAATAAAATTGTAAGTGGTCGATGTCTGTACATCGAAGATATAATAGAAAAACTGTAGGCTTTATGAACGCAATAGAACTCAAAACAATGGTTCTTAGATTTTTTGTCTATTTGTCTGATTGTCTGTTTGTCTGAATGTTTGAACACGCTAATCTCAGAAACGGCTTAACCGATTTGAATGCGGTTTTCAGTAATGCGTTTTGGTTTATTCAACTTAACATTTAAGGTTTGTTTTATTTCAATCGGTTTATAAATAAAAAAGTTACGTTGATCTAAAGTAGCACACAGGCGGAGCTGCGGGCAACAGCTATACATAATAAATCAGTAACTGGTGATCAAGAAAACTATAACACGCAGGCGGAGCTGCAGGCAACAGCTAGTAAATAATAATATTGGACAGCAATATTTATCCTACGACATAGGCAAAACTTATTGCCCCAAACTGGTAACCTTTACTAGTATCTTGCTACGAGTATAATCTAGTTATTCCATTTATATTTAATAGTTTAAATCCTAGTGTTTAAAAGTTTAAATTTGTGTTACTGTTAAAATGAATATAAGATTAAATGTAAAAAAAAAAACTAACTAACGTTTTATCAGCTATGTATTCAAAATGTAGGACAAAATTTAAATAGATATCGCGATATTGTTGAACTTGTGGCATCTGCTGCCTAAGTATCAACATAAAACATATATCAACTAATGTTTATATAATGATGACATGTATTATGGATATAAATATAATTCATACATGTACCTATAATGTACCGATATACCTACATATATCAGGAATGCATATCGTATACAAACCCTGTATTTATAGGTAAGTAAGATTATACATTGAATGACAATGAACTTCTTGCCATTCAAGACCGTTCGTATTATGGAATATCACTAGTCGTATTCTTCCATCCTTATCAAAAGGTGAAATATACATTTTTTTTTTTTTTTTTTTTTTTGGTTCGCCAAATTGACGTCGCCCGCCTGGTGGTAAGTCGTGACGACGTCTAGCGATTGTGGGCCACTCTCACAGCACGTAATACTGTAGAGAGTGGCCCTCTACTTGACGACCCACTGATGTGCCTCTTCACGCTCCGCTTAAAGAACCCAGGATTATATGAGGGGGGAAACACGTGCACAGGCAGGGCGTTCCAGGCCACTATCGTTCATCAGAGAAACGAACGTTTAAAACGGTCGGTTCTCGCGAACATGCTATCCACTGTGTGGGAGTGGCATCTCTGCCCGGCACGAGCCGTTCGGGATCGGAAGGAAGAGGGTGGGATCAGATTGAAGAGCTCTTCAGAACACTCGCCGTGGTAAATACGGTAGAATGCGGCCAAGGAAGCTATTGTTCGGCGCTGAACTAGCGGCTCAAGGCTTCCCGTTACCTCCGGACAATCTATAATACGAATAGCCCGTCGCTGCATAGTGTCGAGAGCGTCCAGCAGATACTTCGCGGAGCCGTCCCAGAGGTGAGAGCAGTATTCGACGCAGGGTCTAATCTGCGTCTTGTACAGCAGACACCTCTGGTCCGGTGTAAAGAATCTCTTTACCTTATTCAGTATTCCTAGTTTCCGCGAAGCTAGCCCTATACATCTTTCGATGTAGTTTATATTATTGAGCTCTCGACGAACGTCTATGCCAAGGATATCAAGGTTGTCCTTCATTGGATAATGCATTCTGAAGAGAGGGTAGGGGAAGGAAAGGGGATTTCTTCGCAGTAAATGCACACGCCTGTGTTTTGCGGGCATTGAACTCGACCAGGTTCTCGGTACCCCATTGAGAGACACTGTCGAGGTTACGGTCGAGATCAGCCCCGAGTCGTCGTCTCTCCTCCACAATCTCAGATCGCCCCGCCGTCGGACGAACCGAGTAACTCCCGTGCAGTGTGCTGTCATCTGCATAGCAATGAATGTTCCCGAGGGATAGCATATCATTGATATGCAGAAGAAAGAGAGTTGGTGATAGTACGGACCCCTGCGGGACCCCGGCATTCACTTGCAAGAAGCGAGAAACCTGGCCATCGCAGAGGACCCGCACTCGGCGCTCGTTTAAAAAGCGGGCAATCCAGCTGCACAGTTGAGGAGGTAGACCATATGCCGGAAGCTTGGAAAGGAGCGAAGCATGCCAGACCCTATCGAAGGCTTTGGCAATGTCCAGGCTAATAGCCAAGGACTCGCCGTGCCTTTTCATAGCCCCAGACATGCGTTACGAATGCCAGAAGATCACCCGTTGATCGTTTTGGCCTGAAGCCGTATTGTCGATCATTGATTAGCGAGTGATCCTCTAGGTATTGCATGAGCTGCTTATTTATAAGGAGCTCAAGCAACTTGCAAATGACTGAGGTGACAGCTTTGGGACGATAGTTGCCTGGATCGGATCGATCCCCTTTCTTGGGGATCGGTTGTACGTTCGCCTCCTTCCAGAGCACGAGCCCTGAAGAGTATGACAGGCGGTACAGACGCGTTAATACTGGAGACAACTCAGTTGCACATTTTCGTAGCACCACCGCCGGAATGCCGTCAGGGCCACTGGCTTTCCGCGTGTCGAGTGACCGCAGCACTGCCCGTACATCACATTGCCTGATAACAATATCAGGCATTGTGTGGCCACAGTTGGCGATGGCGGGGGGCTGCAGGCCACGGTCGTCGACCCGGGAACTAGCCGCAAAGAGGTCTGCGAGTATATCCGCTTTCTCTTGGGCTTTGTGAGCCAGTGTTCCATCTGGGTAACGCAGCGGTGGCAGCGAGGGCTGACAAAAGTTAGATTGCACGGCTTTGGCCAGTTGCCAGAATCCACGGCTGCCCGTGGGATGGGAAGTGAGCTCCTGACCAAGCCACGCGACGCGCTGGGCATCCGCTCTCTTAAAGGCCCTCTTACTCGATTTTGTGGCCCGGTTGTACGCTGCTTTGAGGTGGCCCACGTTTGGGTCGCGCACAGCCCGGGCCCTGATCCAGGCGCGATATGCCGACTGTTTTTGTCGAACAGCTTTGGCACAATCTCGCCCGAACCAGGGACGGGCTCTGCGGATACTGGCGACATCAGTGAAAGGGATGTAATAATCCATCCCTAAACTGATCTCGCCAGCAATAGCAGAAGCACTATCCGAAGGAGCCTTTCCTACAAAGCAGCGCTGGCTCCAGGGGACGGACGCATAATAATCGCGTAGACCGTCCCAATCCGCTGACGAGTAGTGCCATAGTCGTCGTGACGTTTGTACAGGACGTGCAGGAGGTGACACCTTCATGCCAGCGTGAACAACATAGTGGTCGGAACTACCCAGTGGGGCTCCTACCGAAACACTGTACTGGGCTGGGCGACTCGTCAGCAGTAGATCCAGCAGAGCGGGCGCTTGATCTGACCTGTCTGGGATCCGGGTGATCCCGCATACTATCTGGGTCAGACATAACATATAGTTATAAATTTGAATAATAGTACATTCATGAACGTAGTATTCAGTATCTATTATTGTTATGGCTAAATTCCATTTTAACTAAGGAAAATTACAACTAAATAAACACGTCTTCATGCAACGATTTTTTTTGTGGTATTCGACTCATACAGATTTTTGTTAAAATTGGTTTTATACGTAGGTCACACTATAAGTTTTGCGTAACTTAAAAAAACAACATGTTAAAAACAAAATATTATGTTTATTACTTTTCAAAATACTCTCCTTTACATTTTAAACATTTTTTCATGCGATCGAACCATTTTTTTAAACAGGAGGACCACAGATCTCAAGGCATGTTTTCTACGTGCTGATTGAACGCTATCACTGCCTCTTCGGAGTTGGTAAAAGTGAAACCTCTCATCAAATCTTTGATTTTAAGGAAAATACAGAAATCACAGGGTGCTAGGTCGGGGCTATGCGCAGGATGGGTGACGAGTGGTACTTTTTCGGAAGATAAAAATGACTTTGTTTTGTTGGCCGTGTGTGAAGAAGCGTTGTCATGATGTAGGAGAACGCGGCTTTTGGGTCGTCTTTCGCGAACTTTTTCTAACACCCTGGGTAAACAAATGGTAAAATACCATTCGGCATTAACACTCTTTTGATCTTCAGATGGGACCCGTAGCTGAGAAAAAAACGCGATAATTATTTTACCAACGTTTCTCACCTGCCTCACTTTTGTTGGCTTGTTCTCATTTTCAAACACCCATTCACAAGATTGCTGTTTTTTTTTCAGGTTCAAAACAATAAATCCACGTTCCGTCTCCTGTGACAATGTCATAAACAGCATTAGAATGTCCGTGGTCGTACTTCAGTAGCATCTGTGAGCACCATTCCACGCGAGCCCGCTTCTGCTCCGCTGTCCGTTCATGAGGGATCCATAACATAACACAGCATCACGCCTTTTTCCCCGAAGGGGTAGGCAGAGGTGTGCAAACACACCCACATCTCCCCAGCTATGTTAGGTCCCATGTAATAGGGGGCGAGCCTATTGCCATTTACCGGGCACAAGTTCCAGACTCTGGGATAATTATCTGGGTAAAATTCTAAAGAGAATTATACATTATCCACCAGACCCGGGAATCGAACCCGAGACCTCGAGTGTGGCAGTCCGTACATAGTACCATTGTGCCACCGAGGTAATCGAGGTTCCGATTAGCTAGAAGTTAGTGTGCCCCATGTATTCGTAACTTTTCTAAGTGTAGTGTCCAAAAGGGACCATTATGGTACCAGAAGTTCATAGAGACACCGAAGCGGGATAGGCTCAACTCAACCTTCCCGATCATTTGCCTGCCCTTATCGCATCTATTTGGAGTCAGCGTTGCAACATGTCTTTCTCCATACATCCGTGTCAGACGTCATCTCCTCAGTCACTCTTTTCCTAGACGTATCCTCTTTCATGCACAGCACCTACGTCCTACAGTAGGCACCTACTATATGATAATGAAGTAGGTACCTATACCAGCGCGGTGAGTTAGGATGTATAGGATAACAGTGACGCGGATCATACAAGATAATAATATGGTATAGAATCGTTATCTTACAAAAATATCACTCTATATATCCGTGTGACTCTTCAACAGTTTTCATTGATTTTCGTGCGATTTAAATGGTAAATAGGTATATAAATATCCAAGGCCTCGATAGATCCGGTGTCCTTCGTCATCGATCAGTGGGTAAGTACACAATCCCTCATATCCTTCCTACCTGCGGGAGCGGTTCACACTGATGCGTGCATCAGATGAATCGTGCCGGCCTCACCTCTCCTACCGCCTCAATTGTCCTTCTAACAAATCTGACTTCTTCTCCTACTCTTTCTCCGTTCCTAGCCGTCAGACTGTGGAACGCTCTTCCAACCGATATAAGGAACTGCAGAACTGTGTCTGGCTTCAAGAAGAGAGTCAAGGAACACTATCTCGCTTCCTTACCTTAATTATTGTACGTCTATGTATGTTTATATATCTTTTTATGTATGTATTTGTGTATTTATGTAGTTATAGTTTATGTAAGTTTATTAACCTGCACACACATCAGGACCTGTTTGCATCACGATCTCCTCTCTTAGGCCCACTGGAAGAGATCTCTTTAGAGATAAGTGGCGCCATTGTATACATGTTTAGTTTGTATCCATTTACTGTTTTATTTACTGTGTGTGTACAAAAATAAATAAATAAGTAGGCACTGTTCCCAAAAGACTGACCGCAGTGCCACAATGGCTGGTATCTTTCTCATCCACACAAGTTTAAAGTGTATTTTACAAGCTTTTATTTACTTTCATCTGTCCCGATGTCCGTATGTAATCGTGCAAGTTAAATTTAACACACTTCCCGATTTCCGATTGAACTGACACTTTGCCCGCTTATGTAGTTAGCATGACAATGCAGTATTATGATTATAAAAGCTTGATTTAAAAATATATATTTTAATTTAATTTTCTCAGATATTGCTGGCAATGTTTTATTAGTCGTAGATAAAAATCGATAAAAAATTACGGTTCGGTTACAATAGTGTAAATCTCGATAGTGAAATAATTAGTTCCAGAACTTATATTATAACATAATGATTGAGTAAATAAATTGATAAAATTGGCACAGATTATGGTTCATGAGTAATAAATGAAAGGGAGTCGGCAAACGTGATTATTTTCCAGATGGTAACCATTAATGTTTATGGTATTGGAAGTGTAAAATTAATCATGGTGCGTTTTAAGTGTAAGATAAACAGTAATAACCTACTTCGTTTTATCAGTCATCATCATCATCACCATAAAGTATAATAGACTTACTGTATTTCAGCACTTCTGATTTGTGCTTTACCTGATACAAACAAAATTCTTGACTTGCCTCTTTTTGGCTCGACTTTGCTGTTTCTTTAAAAGTTTCAGTATACTTATTGAACTGAATATAATCTTTGTTTCTCAAACTGAGCTTTCTTTTTTTGATAAGAAAACAACTCAGAACATAGGGTTTTTTATTTTCTTACAGATCTTGATGTGTGATGTGAGGCTCATTTTAGGTTAATATGGTTACCTAAGTTCGAAATTGGTTCCCGATTCCTATACGCAGGCGCAGACTCGTCAGATAAAGTTTTATAAATAAATATAAGCAGTAAAACAGCATAAACATCAGAAGAACTTCTACAAAATTACTTTTTTTTGGTGTAAGTACTAATTAATTTTTTACAAAGTTGTAAAACACTTTTTATGATCATCAGAACTTGGTTCAACGGACCAAAAGACATAAACCAACAACACTGCATAAATAAAATTTTACCACTCATTATACATCCTACAACCGAAAAATAAATTGCTGTTCATTAGCAAAA
This sequence comes from Nudaria mundana, assembly GCA_963556515.1. Taxonomy (NCBI): domain Eukaryota; kingdom Metazoa; phylum Arthropoda; class Insecta; order Lepidoptera; family Erebidae; genus Nudaria; species Nudaria mundana. Next base: position 7,930,416 of record OY748305.1, on the reverse strand, counting down.
TCTTAAAATATAGCACCTCTTTTAAGAAGACACGAAATAATATTACACCTCGATGTATAAAATGTAATCTCGAATGTTTATCAAAATTAAGAAGTCACAGTATGTATTGCATTGAAACATTCCTTTTATTGTTATGGCACGTATACGTTTCTTTAAAAAGGTTTTATTTCTTTATCTCACTTTAACATTTTATCGGAACCAGTGAAATGTACTACAACCTGCTTTATGACGTAGTGTGCATAAAACTACGGGCTGCGCCGGAGTCTTGAGCCCGGATCATAGCAAATAAGTACTTATTTGTGTAATATGTGAGAGATTCTGTGTTATCTATGTAAAATATGCCCATTTTACTAATAAACTATGTTTATTAGTAAAATAAGTATTTCGATCAGTAATCTAGTTCTCATAGCATAAGCTACACATAGTTCGAGTCTAGATAGCGTTCAGTTTATATCCAAACGTTAAAAAATATATTTGCATTTTACTAATATAACGACAAACAATAGCCGAGTACTTAATACCAAGAAAAGATTGTGCAGCTGCATTACACGCCCACAATTTGCCAGTTGGTCCCACGTAATAGGGGGCCAGCCCATTGCCAATACCGGGTAATATATAAAATCTATAACCACATTGTAATTCAAACCAAAATTCGTACAGCCAGGACAGGTGTTACATACCATACTAAGTAGAATTTCTGCAGTCCGAGCTCCTGCATCGAGAAACATCGAATCAATAACTAAGTATGTACTAATAAAAATAATCTTATACAGTTAGTGATTAATATTGGCCTCATAAACTTATGTAAATTAGTAAATAAGTTCTGTATTACGTACCATCTTCATGCGGCTAGTTATTCTTGATAATATGCAGTTCGACGATGGACAAACTTAGAAACCTTCGTAGCCCTTGGAATACAAGTAGATACATACTTTAAGCTTAGCAAGAAGGGTTAACGGGAACGCTTGGACCGTATTTGCGATTGCTAAGTAGTACTATTAAAAAAATCTTTACCCGACAGTACTGAACAAAAAGGTCGGACGTCATTATCATACTCTTAAAACTGAGTGAATAGACAGGAAGATCTGAATGGCAGCCAAGAGAAACAAATACGGTTAGATAAACGATGGTTGGCGTGATGCCATCGATGCAACAAGGAAAACGAATTAATGTGATGACTTTCCGATTACGGGCCTGCACGGCGTAATTGGAAATTCATCATCGATAACTTTAATTACTTACATGGTTACTGCACTATTGCCAATAAGCATAATAAAATCGTAAAATAGATAAGCATACCGTAAGTTAGGTTTTAGAATGCCGCGAGAATTGGGTCTGAGGAAACTATTTCACAGAATTTCATTCTGTCTAACAATTATGTTTTATATTCGTCATTGCTGTCTAATAATTAATTTTCTTTCAATTGACCATTATCTTATATGTTTAGCGGTTTAAATATGGGAGAATAAAGTTATATATTTTCGTATTGAATATTAAATTTATCAAAGAATAGCATTACGCTACGACCAATAGGATCAGAGCAGTTGGGAATTTCCGTTCCGTGCACTGCGGGAACGGTTAGATGCAAAATAAATTAAGAAAAAATAGGTAGTGCCCTGCGATTCGCTCTCTCTTGCTTTGGATTATCTGTTCTATTTTTATTTTTTTTTTAAATTACTGCGGACGCTCCTTCGTTAATTGCCGAGCGCCTCTGGTGAACACAGGGAATTTCCAGTAGCGCCCGGCGATTCTATTCTATCTAATATAAACATCCATTACTTGGTACAGGGGTAGACCAGATGGTACAGGGGATCACCCGGATACCTGACAGGTCAGACCACACACCCGCCTTGCTGGATCTACTGCTGACGAGTCGCCCAGCCGAGTACAGTGTGTCGGTACGCGCCCCACTGGTCACTTCCGACCACTGTGTGGTGCACGCCAGCTTCCAAGTGCCACCGCCTGCTCGTGCTGAACAAATGACTCGACGACTATGGCACTGCTCGTCGGCAGACTGGGACGGTCTCCGCGATTACTTTGCGTCCGTCCCGTGGAGCCAACGCTGCTTTGTAGGGAAGGCGCTTTCGGATAGCGCTGCTGCCGTTGCTGGCAAGATCAGTTTAGGGATAGAATATTATGTCCCTTTCACTGATGTCGCCAGCATCCGCAAAGCTCGCCCCTGGTTCGGGCGAGAATGTGCCGAGGCTGTCCAGAAAAAACAGTCGGCGTATCGCGCCTGGGTCAGGGCTCGGGCGGCACGTGACCCGAATGTGAACCGCCTCAAAGCAGCGTACAATAGGGCCACTAGGTTCAGCAAGAGGGCCTTCAAGAGAGCGGATGCCCAGCGCGTCGCGCGGCTTGGTCAGGAGCTCACATCCCACCCCACGGGCAGCCGTGGATACTGGCAACTGGCCAAAGCCGTACAGTCAAATTTCCTATGTACTGTGAGAGTTGCCCACAATCACCAGACGTCGCCACAGCTTACCATCAGGCGGGTGGCGTCAATTTGTCGACCTAAATATAAAAAAAAAAAATATAAAAAAATATTCCATGAAAACGAAGTAACGGGTGTTTCTATATAAAATATAAAAAAAAGTTGCTGGCGTCTATTGTAGCAATAAAAGTATCTAACAGAATATTGGCTGTGAATAAATTTAGTACGTACTCGTATTAGCGTTATACTCGTATTACAAAGAATTACTTTTAACATTTGAATGTTTACGCCATTCATACTTTTATATTCAATCTGGATCTAAGCCAAAAGCTACAATGAATTTTATAGTTAGCCTTTTTTTATTATTGACAGCTATTCCATTAGCACGTATAGACAAACATCTTTGTTTTTGTTTAATCTATTTCGATACGTAGATACAGGTACTTTATTACCTTAACCACTGAGGTTTTCGGGAACATTATAATAGAACAGAAAATTATCATGTACCTGTCTATACACTTAGAGTAATACTATTCCCTATTCTGTGCCCTTAGGTACTTACCCCAAGTTAATGCACACAAACGCAGTGTCGAAAGACCTTTAACTATACATATAATGTCACCGCAGGCTTGTAAAAACCGTAAGATTATAATCACACTCGCATGATTGATGTAATGATTGTCATTACTGGCGATTGGAAAAGAGTGATTCTTCTCTTAGAGGCAAAACACTGTAAAAATTCACAACCAATCTTTTCCAATCGCCAGTAATAGCATTTATTGTGTCAGTCTTGCGAGATTGCTTGTTATCAGACGGTATTTACAATTTTACGGTGACATCGAGATTTTTTATAGTGGTGCTGGTGGTATTGGTTGTATTCAGTGTCAATGACCTTTTATTCAAATCTATTTGGGTAGAGTTTAAAGTAGGTATAGTATTCTGTTTTAGTATTCTTTCATTTGCACTAAGCAGTATTACTAGTGCAGAATTAATTTTTTTCGAGGCAAGAGGTGCTAAGTGGAGCAAAGCGCAATTCAAGCAATGGACTGTGTCAGCTGTCGCCATTTATAGATAGTTGATTCCACAGTTCCAAACAAAAATTTCGTAAAAATATAGAAATATCAAAATAGAGAAATAACTGTGTATTTAAATGTCATTTTTGAAAAATAATAACCTACTCACGAATTCTTACAAACTCAGCACCAAACATTTCTGTTCAAATTGTACCTAGTCGGTTTGTGTGTGTTGTGTACCAAGGTATTAGATAACTTTACATACATGTATTCTCTAGTTATCTGTATAAACTAAACCGAAGAGTACTAAAAAATCCAACAGTTTCGCAATTCACACGCACACAAAAGCAGAAATGTTTCCACATTAAAGGTTTTTGCACACTGAATATCAAATAGATGTTCGCCAAAACTTGATAGGGGACGTGTACGAAATTCAGTTACTGTGTAATGAACAACAAAATGGGTCATAAACGGTTACATTAAAGTGTACGTGTATGCAGTGTTCATGATATTCGCAAATTGAGAAACTAGATACATAAGACGTGATATGATTTAATGTTTAACAATAATTATTATAGGCGACGCGATTCGTAAGTATTAATGTTCAATAAAAAGCTATAACCCATGATATTTTGTTTTGTGATTTTCTCAATATAGGCATGACACTAGCTTGTTATAGCTATTGCTGCGGTCAACACAAACTACTATTATAATTGGAAAATACCTATATACATCAGTACACACCGACGCAGAATAAAGAAGACTTCTATAGAAGTAACAGTGCTAGAAACCTCTTGTTTAAATCAATGGAGGTTGAAACCATTTCGTATTTATCATAAATTATACATATAGCACTAATATTTGACGTCAGAATAAGAGGAAAAATATTGCTTCTTAACTTTAAAGGCAGACTAATCTTACGAAACCATGTTTTTAAGAACAAAGTGGAAAGTCGACATTGACAATGTGACGTGTTTAGATTACTTTACTAGGACAAAGTTAATCCAAAAAAGCTGTCTAATCTTATCATAAAAAAATGGAATATATTATTATCGTGTCTGCCAAATAATTACAGCTAGTACCCTTTCTTTATTTTTGTAAATCTCCCAAGACTGCTGAAGTTTTGCTGTCTGCAGTCTAGCGTCCATTGCCAGGCGCCTTTCCAGTGGTGCAATAATAACTTACGGAATGTATACTTGATACTTGTAGACTTGAAACTCAAGACGACAACACTTACCTTTACTATACGTCGCCTAAACGTCATACGTCGTATACCAGTGGGACCAGTGTGTCTCTGTTTCCTACGTCGCATTGCATACGTCGCATACGAAGGCTCTGTTTGTCTTTACCTTTACTCTATATCTATACAGATGAAATTTATTGACTTCTCTATACTAGACTATAAGATAGATTTTATGTATTTTTGTGAAATAAAAAATAAAAAAAACACTAAGATCTAAACCCATTTTAATAGAAATTTAAGATTCCTTGCAAGCTACACACGTCGCTTGTTTACACAGAATAAATACATCTCTCGAATTATTTATTATGCTTCTGCAATGTGAGCTATAAAAAAGAATTTATCTCTTATGCTTGCCTGTTTTTGATCAAGTTTTATTCTCACTATTAAAAATATTTAAATTAGTTTCAAAATTAAAATCACATCACATATCGCCTTGTTATTTCTATTACACTATTAGAAACAGAGTAAATGTCATAGTAACTAATACTTGGTATTCAACCAGGTTTATTTTCAGAGTAATAAAAGTTGTAAGTAATAAAACAAACTAATTTTTGCAACAAGTACCCTTAAACCGACTTGCTTAATGAATAATGCAAGTATGCAAAATATGTACCTAATGTATGTAGGTACTTCGTCAGGACACGTGACTGGGGTGTACTAGCAATTGAATGTGGTATTTATATGACATGAATACTAAACATGCAGGTACAGGCTACATCATGCAATGAAATTTAAAAAATAACTATTTTTGTCTACACGAAGTAGTTGGTTCATAATTTGCATCGAAATTGAATCTTTCTTCTTTTTCTATCGATTGTATTAATCGTATAGTTACTTTTTAACTATCTCTATATTGGTAAACAGGCCCAGAAAGGTAAAATATGTATTATGTCACCGTGAGATTGTAAAAAGCGTAAGATTGTAATCACACTCACTTATTGTATTTAGTGACGATTGAAAAAAAATAGCTATGATTTTTTATTGTCAGGGTCTTCTTTTACAGACACTATCTCTAAAAACTATAAAAACTCACAAACTCATTTCCAATCGCCAGTAAATGCAAATATTGTGTCAGTCTCCAGCGAAAGAGTATCCACGCCCAGACCCACCAAGAGGTCCTAGCGTTGACTCACCCGCAATAGGTACTCCACCAACGTAATGAGTGCCGTGTCCTCGTCAAGAGCTTTGCAGTGCTGATACTGGGGCGTAACCTCACGATGAATGCGCCACAGAGACTTACGGACGGAAGATAAGATCACTGTGTCGCGAAGTCATACCTTCCAAGTCATGAGATCGTGGTGAAGTTGGGATTGCTGGGCTTCGATTTCTCGAAACGCAGATCTCTATATTGGTAAACAGGCCCAGAAAGGTAAAATATGTATTATGTCACCGTGAGATTGTAAAAAGCGTAAGATTGTAATCACACTCACTTATTGTATTTAGTGACGATTGAAAAAAAATAGCTATGATTTTTTATTGTCAGGGTCTTCTTTTACAGACACTATCTCTAAAAACTATAAAAACTCACAAACTCATTTCCAATCGCCAGTAAATGCAAATATTGTGTCAGTCTTGCGAGACTTCGTGTAATCTGACGGTATTTACAATTATACGGTGACATTGTGAGTTTTAGAGGTAGAGCCTAAAAGGGAAGAACTTGGCAATAAAAACTTAAAATTCGGGGCCACTCTTTTTCAATCGCCAGATGATTACAATCTTACGGTGACATATACAAAATATAAAGGTACTCGTAGCTAACTACAATTTGTTGTTTGTTTGATTAGATTTCAATCGAAGAACCGAGAGTGTAATAAATAACACTAACATGATTGAGGATCGACTCTGGAACTACGTAGGTAGCTATGATGGGAAGATGGCAACAATATTTAACTGAAACTCACACGGATATTACCTTGGTAAATAATCAACGGGTACCTATGTTGCGATGCAGCTTCTTATATTAAAAAAAGGAATGCAACAAGAAAGCCGAAGATGAACGCCTGGGGGCTTACTCTCATCTTATAATGGTATCGTATGGCCCTAATGGAGATGGTTTAATTGAAATTATAAAATACTTATTCATTGCAATTCAAAATTCCAAGGGTGCTTATGGGGGGGTTCCTTTTATAATGGGTAAATTCCTATAGGGGGGGGTTGACAGGTTAATTCAATCAGTATCTCCACGATCCAAGGACACAAGTCCTCTCTCCTCACCGTGCCTGATGATGACAGACAGGCTAGGTTCTGGCAAGAATACTCAAAGTACCCTGAAATGGCAATAGTCTCTCCCCTTATATCGCCCCGAACCAACTGTGATTGGCGAAATGTGGGCGTTATGACCGCCTTCGTTTTTGTTGTGTGTACAAAATTCCACATACTTAGACCGAGGTCGCTACAATGTTACCAAACGAACACTTCCCTGAACCAACTCTGCTTCAAAATGAAATCGTGTGCCGTGAATAAACCCAATAACTTAGTATGAATAATGTAGGTACCTACAAGTATAATTTTAATAATTTTAGCACCTTCTTTTTCTCTATGATTATTATGCTTGGCATCGCAGACAGTAAGTAGGTAAGTAGGTATTATACCTAAGTGTATTGCGTATCTTCAGGAAAACGTATAGACGACTAGTAATTACGACTCACTTATTAAAATAGCACAAGGAAAAAATACTAGAAGACCGATCTAACTAAAGAGGTAAGTAGGTATACTATTTTAATACCAATTCTTAATTCATAGTTCCAGTAATAGAAGGACTCAGCCAGTCGGTGATGGATGATTGATGAAAGATGTGGAGTGATTGGATAGACTACCATAATGTAACTACTTATTTTAGTTGGCGATTATTTGTGACACAGTGACACAGATAATCTGTGTCATTAGGGAGCCGACAGCAAGCGAGATAGGTCTATGGAGTCGAAGTGTCGATCTGCCGTAATAACCAAAAGCCTTCCTACGAGTATTGTATAAAAACTATTTTTTTTGTCTCCAACATAGGTAAGAACTAACAGCATTTGTGCGAATAGTGAGTAGGTGTGTGGTATGGAGTTGGGATAGTACATATTATCACTAAGTATTTGATTTTGATATCAAATACTTTTATCTAAAAAGCCAACTTATGCGCCGTTTTTATCTTTTGGCCAATTCAATGATTACGGACATCTAGAATGCGTGCGGTTATTTTTTGTCCTAGTAGCACAAAAGATATTTTTTTCTTAAATTATCTATCTTATACTTATTTGTATAGTAGATTTAAAAGTCAGGTCAGCTGCCCCAGATCAAAACCTAGGAAGAGACACTTTCATAAAACGGTTTTATTGCAGAATCGTTATAAACTAGTAATGCCCCACAAAATGCAAAGACACCTGCGTGTAAATCTTACATAAAAACAGAGATATGAGAACCTATAACTATTTTAAAACCTAGTATATCGCTCTGACCATATATTCTGGCCAACAAACATAATGAATGGAGGGGAAACCCCGTTGCGAGGGCAGCAAGTAACAACTGCGCTTGCACAGGGTTGCGACTTTGATGCTTGCTGCAGTGGTTTTTTTATATCCGGCCTTACATCCCTTGCCGGGCATCCAAAGTACGACCTCGAAAGTCTAACGCACAACCGCTGGCAAACTCGACAGAAGGACGCGGCCACGTCCCACTTTCTAGCGTCTCCAGCGAAAGAGTATCCACGCCCAGACCCACCAAGAGGTCCTAGCGTTGACTCACCCGCAATAGGTACTCCACCAACGTAATGAGTGCCGTGTCCTCGTCAAGAGCTTTGCAGTGCTGATACTGGGGCGTAACCTCACGATGAATGCGCCACAGAGACTTACGGACGGAAGATAAGATCACTGTGTCGCGAAGTCATACCTTCCAAGTCATGAGATCGTGGTGAAGTTGGGATTGCTGGGCTTCGATTTCTCGAAACGCAGATCTCATTCCAAAGCCTCTTTGTGCCTTTAAAACAATGACGCAATGGCCTTCGCTTCCAGGTCCCATGAAGGGACTCGTCTAAGATTATTATCCTAATGGTCAAGGTTTTCAACAGTCTGTTTACGATGGACGTTAATCTCTCCACCTATAATGGGAGCCCAATATGCTCATAGGTACTTACTAGGTTTAATACTGGTTTCTGCAAGCGCAAACTGGCTATCGATTCATTGTCAAAGTGTAGGGTATAAAATATGCAATATACATTAAATTTAATTTTTAATACGTAATCACCGTCTATGTATATTTTATATAATAAAAGCATTTTTTAATCATTTATGTATTAACATAAATTCTTCAACGGCTAGCCCGATTTACGTTTTTGCGCTCTCCTGTAAAATTTTGGTTTGAGCACTTGCTAGGTGTTAATCTGGGGCAGCTGAGGTGATTTAGCAGCCTGTGGTTCTCAAGACATAATTATTGACGTAGAGTTCTTTATTCAAAAAGTTTGATATTTTTGAAACAAAAAGTGTTTTTTAATGAGCTCTCCGAATTTAGGCAAAATTAAAAAATGTAGGTCATGTCTTTGAAACCACTATGTTTTACGTTTTCTATTATGGTAGCCATTCTAAGGCACGCTGTCGTTTCTAATAGCACTGGGTGTGGAGACGTTGGATTATCATGGTCAAGTAACTATATGGAAACAGACACACAGGTGACGGCTTTTGGCTACTAGATTAAGCATACGAGGTTGGCTTGGGTGATGGGTCTTTGGAAGCAAGCCGTATCTGCTCAGCGGTAGTTCTTCTGACAGTAGTCAGTGTCAACCGACATGACTCTGTCCGGACTCTGGACGTTTGTTAAGGATATAGGGAACAGTGTAAATTCCAGTTAGCAGCCACGAGGATTATGTAAATTTGAAGTAATGAAACCTATTTAAAGGAACGAAATCTACTAATTAGTTCTCAATATAGACAATTAGCAGATACAGTAAGTAATTTGCATGATTAGTACCTACCTACCTATCTGCTTAGGTAACAGTTAAGTATACCTAGGTCCTCGCATCGTTTACTTAACCATTATAATTTATTTGTACAGTTATTATAGTCTTTACATATTTGTTAACGCCTACGGTACCATAGGTAGGTACCTACCTATCTTGCGTGTTAGCACGGTATTAAATCATGATTATAGTGGAGCGACTGTAAATAAGTAAGTACACTAACGAAATAACATTAACACTTAAGTTTTGATACAAGAGTAAACTGCTGATTAACGGACATTACAGTGCGTTCTATTTTTAGAATCGCGCAGAGATCACGTCTTTGTGTTATAACTTGTAAATGACTATCAAACAGTTCCATGTCTCGCTCGCAGAGTCAGTGAGCGCCGCTCAAAACATTACATTACATAACCTAAAAACATAGTGTAACTTACCGATTTCATCTTTCAAAAAGTTTTTCATTTTGCCCATCTTCATAAATTACACAAAAAAAAATAAAAGAATTCCACTGTGAGGTTATAAACACGATTGTTTTAAAACGTCACGTCATTTTGACAGGTGACGCGCGATGTCATCGTAGTGGTGGCGCGATTAGTTAGGGACGCACAGATGAGTTCTCCTTGCGGTGTTAGATTCTTCCCATTGATTACGAATGCATCGTCTAGGTTAGGGAACTATCTAGGAACGTAACTCGTCTTGGCATCTTGCGGCCAATGAACGGCACAGCCCGATGCGCCAAGGTCACTGGAAGCAAAACCGGCAGCGCGCGTCTGACAGAGGGCAGCACGCGATACATACAGCTAACACGAGCGGCTTGTATGCTGCCCGTATGGCAACTAAACGAAACAGAAACACAAAGTATAGTATAGCCTGGCATGATGCGCCGATAAGCAGTATTATGGAATAAATAAAAAGCGACGCGTTATGTATGTGATGAATGAATGTGCAGGCGAACTTTACGTCACACTTTGTTCAGAGATCCGTAAATATTATTGTAGTTAGCATGATAATATCGAATATATAGTACGTAATAATCAAGCCTAACTAAACTAAGTAATATAATGGTAATCACATTGTGTACAGCATGAAATATTCAAATGGGTCAGTATGGGAAAAGTCTAAAACTATAAGACACACGAAGACTTCTTTTCTTAGGAATCGTGTCATCGAATTTAGTAAAATACAAATTTATTATATACTAGCTGATCGCCGCAGCTCCGCCCGCGTGATTTAGTTTACTCGTTCCCGGTTCCCGTGGGAACACATTACCGGGATAAAGGGATAAAGAGTAGCCTATGTTACTCAGGGTGAATGTAGCTTTCCAAAGGTGAAAGAATTTTTGAAATCGGCACAGTAGTTTTTGAGTTTATTCCTTACAAACATACACACAAAAATACAAATCTTTCCTCTTTATAATGGTAGTATAGAAATATAGATTTGTTTTAAACTTGCACATGGTTAGCCCGAGACGCGAACTCTGACAGTCTCGGATATTTTTAAAAATATCACTAGGTAGCACAATTTATATTTAAATTAAAAAACACCCGGTCAAGTGCAAGTCGGACTCGTGCACGAAGGGTTCCGTTCCGTGACATTATCTGTAAAAAATGGCAATACTAATTACATTTGTTGTATGGTAGCCCACCCTAAATATTAAGTTTCTTATACGTAGGCCACATTTATAAGTTTTGCGTAACTTAAAAAAAAAACATGTTAAAACCAAAATATTATGTTTATTGCTTTTCAAAATACTCTTTACATTTTAAACATTTTTTCCATGCAATCGAACCATTTTTTAAAACAGAAGGACCACAGATCTGAAGGCTTGTTTTCTACGTGCTGATTGAACGCTATCACTGCCTCTTCGGAGTTGGTAAAAGTGAAACCACTCATCAAATCTTTGATTTTGGGGAAAATACAAAAATCACAGGGTGCTAAGTCGGGGCTATGCGCAGGATGAGTGACGAGTGGTACTTTTTCGGAAGCTAAAAATGACTTTGTTTTGCTGGCCGTGTGTGAAGAAGCGTAAGAAGCGTTGTCATGATGTAGGAGAATGCGGCTTTTGGGTCGTCTTTCGCGAACTTTTTCTAACACCCTCGGTAAACAAATGGTAGAATACCACTCGGCATTAACACTCTTTTGATCTTCAAGTGGAATGGGACCCGTAGCTGAGAAAAAAAACGCGATCATTTTTTTACCAACGTTTCTCGCCTGCCTCACTTTTGTTGGATTGTTCTCATTTTCAAACACCCATTTACAAGATTGCTGTTTTTTTTTCGGGTTCAAAACAATAAATCCACGTTTCGTCTCCTGTGACAATGTCATAAACAGCATTCAGTAGCATCTGTGAGCACCATTCACACCTGTGGCGTGAAGGCCGCCCTTCACGAAATTCGTCATGTAAAGAAACTTGACCTCTCTCAAATTCAGCAAACCATCGCCTCATGGTGCTCGAACAAGGTGCTTCTCTTCCAAAAGCATTTTGAAGACGAGCGGCACAGTCTTGCGGAAAGAGAGAACTTTTAAAATCATAAAAAATCACCGCTCTAAAATCTTTTCGACTTAATTCCATTTTCGTTGCATACGTAGAACTTTGATGTGTGATAAAAAACAATTGACAAATGATTTCCCGCCAATTGTTTTTTTTTTATTACTAAGAACAACAACGTTGCAACGTTTACAAAAATATAACGTTCGAAATTCAAATAGTTCCGATTAGCTAGAAGTGCAAAACTTTTAGTGTGCCCCATGTATATTTAAGTATATTATAGTACAGTACATATGTATTCATTTATGTATATTTATAGGTCTTTACCTATGAAATTGCCGTTTGGACTTTGGTCGACAATGACGAATTAAAGGTGATTGTGGAAGCCGATGATACACAATCTACGGCTGAATTAGTAGCAGCTTTCGACGTTAGCGTCAAAACAATATTGGGCCATTTGCGTCAAATTGGCAAGGTAAAAAAATTTGACAAATGGGTGCCCCACGAACTCAATGATCGTCAGCGCGAAGTACGCGTCGAGACATGCCTTGCATTGCTCAACAGACACACAAATGAAGGAATTTTGAACAGCACTGTTACTTGCAATGAAAAATGGATTCTGTTTGATAACCGCAAGCACTCAGCAAATGGTTGGATCCTGGTTCAGCACCTAAACAATGCCCTAAACGAAAACTTACCCCTAGAAAAGTGATGGTCACTGTTTGGTGGTCTAGCGCCGGTGTGATTCATCACAGCTTCTTACCAAACGGGGTGAGCATTACTGCAGATGTGTACTGTGAAGAACTGAACACAATGATGGAGAAGCTGGCACATCTCCAACCAGCATTGGTGAAACGCTCGTCTCCGCTGCTCCTGCACGACAATGCGTGACCTCATACTGCACAGCAGATGGTCTCCAAGTTGCAAGAACTGGGGTTGGAAGCTCTCCGTCATCCGCCATACTCACCAGACCTTGCACCTACAGACTACTACTTTTTCCAGAATTTGGATAACTTCTTGGCGGGAAAAAAATTCAATACCCGAGAGGCAGTACAAAATGTCTTTGAAGAATTTGTTGCCTCCCGTCCAGCTGATTTCTTTAAGAAGGGCATCAATAAACTGCCGCTGCGTTGGCAAAGATGCATTGATTGCATGGGTGATTACTCCGATTAATACAAATGAAAAATACATGAAAAAAAAATCGTTATATTTTTCATACAAAACGGCAATTTCATAGATAAAGACCTAATATTATAATGCACTATAGTTTATGTAGGTTTATTTTTTAGATTGCACACGTTGCCTTGTCACCTTTACATCTCCTCTCTGGCCTGCTGGAAGAGATTCCTTTAGAAATAAGTAAGTAGTGCCCTTGTACTAACTGCTCATCTCTGTTCTCTTTGTACTCTTTTTATTGTTTTATTTTTCTAAGTGTGTTGTACATAAATAAATAAATAAAATAAATTAATTATATACAGAAATACATCATACATACATACATAAATGGTCACGCCTCTTTCCCATGGGAGTAGACAGTGACTATGGAATTCCACTTGCTACGATCCTGGCATACTTCTTTCGCTTCTTCCACTTTCATAACTATCTTCATGCACGCTCTTCGGTTCTGGGTACTCTTGACCTGGCCTTTGGTCAAAACATCTCCATCAACATCATCTTCTGATACACCGCAACGTTCTCGTGTCACGCTGTTCTTCACTTTCTCAACCAATGTCACCCCAGTCATACTTCTCAAACTTCTCATTTCCACTGCATTTATTTTACTTTCATGCTTCTTCTGCCAAACCCAACATTCACTTCCATACATAGGTGTAGGGACCAGCACTCCTCTATGAACAGTCAACCTAGCCCTCCGAGAAATCTTCATAAAGTTATGCAGAGACCCATTCACTTGATTTCCTGCCATAACTTTTCTTTCAATGTCGTCGTCACATCTTCCATCCTTCCATCCATCATTTGTAAACTTGGACCCTAAATACACAAACTCTCTCACTTGCTCCACTTTTTCTCTCTCACTGCTCCAATTTTTACATGTGAAAGTACTACCGTCCCATGTCGGTCAATCATAAGGATCATCTCACAGCAGGGTGACACCACAACACTACAATATATTCTGTGCTACAGGTTAGAGATTTGTACTAAAGTAGGTGACAATATCAATAAAAATAGGTAATCGAACCCTCACTATTATCATAGACTGTTTGTATATTATCAACATCTATTTATTCTAGTTAGATAAGTACAGGTAGGTTAGATATATACATTTTTTTTTTATTTTTTTTTTTTTTTATATTTGGTTCGCCAAATTGACGCCGCCCGCTTGGTGGTAAGTCGTGACGACGTCTAGCGATTGTGGGCCACTCTCACAGCACACATTACTATTGAGAGTGGCCCTCAACTTGACGACCTACTGATGTGCCTCTTCACGCTCCGCTTAAAGAACCCAGGATTATATGTGGGAGGAAACACGTGCACAGGCAGGGCGTTCCAGGCCACTATCGTTCGGCAGAGAAACGAACGTTTAAAACGTTCGGTTCTCGCGAACATGCTATCCACTGTGTGGGGGTGGCATCTCTGCTCGGCACGAGTCGTTCGGGATCGGAAGGAAGAGGGTGGGATCAGATTGAAGAGCTCTTCAGAACACTCGCCGTGGTAAATACGGTAGAATGCGGCCAAGGAAGCTATTGTTCGGCGCTGAGCTAGCGGCTCAAGGCTTCCCGTTACCTCCGGACAACCAATAATACGGATAGCCCGTCGCTGCATAGCGTCGAGAGCGTCCAGCAGATACTTCGCGGAGCCGTCCCAGAGGTGAGAGCAGTATTCGACGCAGGGTCTAATCTGCGTCTTGTACAGCAGACACCTCTGGTCCGGTGTAAAGAATCTCTTTACCTTATTCAGTATTCCTAGTTTCCGCGAAGCTAGCCCTATACATCTTTCGATGTAGTTTTTATTATTGAGCTCTCGACGAACGTCTATGCCAAGGATATCAAGGTTGTCCTTCATTGGTAATAATGCATTCTGAAGAGAGGGTAGGGGAAGGAAAGGGGATTTCTTCGCAGTAAATGCACACGCCTGTGTTTTGCGGGCATTGAACTCGACCAGGTTCTCGGTACCCCATTGAGTGATACTGTCGAGGTTACGGTCGAGATCAGCCACGAGTCGTCGTCTCTCCTCCTCAATCTCAGATCGCCCCGCCGTCGGACGAACCGAGTAACTCCCGTGCAGTGTGCTGTCATCTGCATAGCAATGAATGTTCCCGAGGGATAGCATATCATTGATATGCAGAAGAAAGAGAGTTGGTGATAGTACGGACCCCTGCGGTACCCCGGCATTCACTTGCAAGAAGCGAGAAGCCTGGCCATCGCAGAGGACCCGCACTCGGCGCTCGTTTAAAAAGCTGGCAATCCAGCTGCACAGTTGAGGAGGTAGACCATATGCCGGAAGCTTGGAAAGGAGCGAAGCATGCCAGACCCTATCGAAGGCTTTGGCGATGTCCAGGCTAATAGCCAAGGACTCGCCGTGCCTTTCCATAGCCCCACCCCAGACATGCGTTACGAATGCCAGAAGATCACCCGTTGATCGCTTTGGCCTGAAGCCGTATTGTCGATCATTGATTAGCGAGTGATCCTCTAGGAATTGCATGAGCTGCTTATTTATAAGGAGCTCAAGCACCTTGCAAATGACTGAGGTGACAGCTATGGGTCGATAGTTGCCTGGATCGGACCGATCCCCTTTCTTGGGGATCGGTTGTACGTTCGCCTCCTTCCAGACCTCCGGCACGAGCCCTGAAGAGTATGACAGGCGGTACAGACGCGTTAATACTGGAGACAACTCAGCTGCACATTTTCGTAGCACCACCGCCGGAATGCCGTCAGGGCCACTGGCTTTCCGCGTGTCGAGTGACCGCAGCACTGCCCGTACATCACATTGCCTGATAACAATATCAGGCATTGTGTGGCCACAGTTGGCGATGGCGGGGGGCTGCAGGCCACGGTCGTCGACCCGGGAATTAGCCGCAAAGAGGTCTGCGAGCATATCCACTTTCTCTTGGGCTTTGTGAGCCAGTGTTCCATCTGGGTAACGCAGCGGTGGCAGCGAGGGCTGACAAAAGTTAGATTGCACGGCTTTGGCCAGTTGCCAGAATCCACGGCTGCCCGTGGGATGGGAAGTGAGCTCCTGACCAAGCCGCGCGACGCGCTGGGCATCCGCTCTCTTAAAGGCCCTCTTACTCGACTTTGTGGCCCGGTTGTACGCTGCTTTGAGGTGGCCCACGTTTGGGTCACGCACAGCCCGGGCCCTGATCCAGGCGCGATATGCCGACTGTTTTTGTCGAACAGCTTTGGCACAATCTCGCCCGAACCAGGGACGGGCTCTGCGGATACTGGCGACATCAGTGAAAGGGATGTAATAATCCATCCCTAAACTGATCTCGCCAGCAATAGCAGAAGCACTATCCGAAGGAGCCTTTCCTACAAAGCAGCGCTGGCTCCAGGGGACGGACGCAAAAAAATCGCGTAGACCGTCCCAATCCGCTGACGAGTAGTGCCATAGTCGTCGTGACGTTTGCACAGGACGTGCAGGAGGTGACACCTTCATGCCAGCGTGAACAACACAGTGGTCGGAACTACCCAGTGGGGCTCCTACCGAAACACTGTACTGGGCTGGGCGACTCGTCAGCAGTAGATCCAGCAGAGCGGGCGCGTGATCTGACCTGTCTGGTATCCGGGTGATCCCGCATACCATCTGGGTCAGACCGTGGGAGAGAGCGAACGCATGGGCGGCTCTACCCGCATGATCAGTCTTGAGGGACCCCAGCCATTCAATGTGATGGCCATTGAAGTCCCCCAGAAACACTAGGTCAGCGTTCGGGAACCGCACCTGCGCTTCATCAGCCGTCTCGCTGAGGTACTGGAAGAGCTTTGTTGTCTCAGAATCCCCTGTGTGGGATCGGTAGACGCACACGTAGATCTGGCTCATAGAGCCATGGTCTACGTGCAGCCAAAGGACGGAATTGGAGGGGTTCTCTAGGCAGCGCAACCGGCGGCAGCAAACATCCGCCCTAACGAACACGCACACCCCGGCTTTGTCTCGAAATTGTTCCTCGATGACATAGCCGGGGTAACACAGGTAAGACGTGTCGTCAGGGCGGCGTATTTGTGTCTCCGTGAGGAACATCACAGCGGGCCGTGCCGTCTCAAGGTGGTGGTGGACGGTATCGAGGTTCGCATGGAGTCCACGGACGTTAGTGAACTCCACCTCGAAATGTGAAGTTGTGGGGTTTCCTAGGGCCGCTGTGTAACGTTTATTTCTTTTTTGTTGAACTGCCATTGTAGATTTTGAAGAAGAAGCGTGAAGACAGGGCGACATTTGGTGCAGCAGTAAATGACAAAGCGTAGGGGCTAGCTTTGTCTAGAACCGTGTGGTTAGGTCGGAGCCGACCCGCCGGACGGAAGGGCTCCCAAACCCCCCTGATGCAAGGCCGCCGCTACCCCACACCGGTTACCACCCGGAGCGGCGATCCCACATCAGGATTATGCGCAACATGTGGGGCAGCCTCCTGGGGTGGTTGGCCCCAGGCGGGCCCCATGACTGTGTTGCGGGCGGCCGCGGCAACGCCGTTGCTAAGGGTCTCCCTGGCCGGCGAATCGACCCACACCACCCACACTAGACTCCGTTTCGCCCCCACTGGTCCCATGCCTGCTGCACCATACATCGCCCCGGGCCCGGCGGTGCAGCTGCTGAACCCCTAACGCAACCCAGCCTGGGCTGGGTTACTTGGGGGGCTTTAGCACAGCTGCACGGTGGTACCCCCCCGGACCAACACTGTTGTACCACCTGGTACCCACGTAGGGGCCGAAGCCACTCCATAGGTACCGTAAATTAACGAGCCTCGTCCGTTTATCAGCAGGTGCGCCACTAGCAGGTGAGGTCGCTGGGGCCCTATAGATGTTGGTAGAGCCCCTTTGCACCCAAAATTACTACTAATTACATTAATCTCATTATCAATAATCCTTCTTAGTACGCATTTCTATTTATATCAATTATTCATAAAATATTTGTGGCAAACTCATTGAGTAGGTACTTCTATCTTTAAAGTTTTCCTTTCGCTACTGAGCACTAGATGGCGTTAAAAGCAATGACATTTTTGTTTTACTTATTACAATGTGAAGTCGTATGACAATATTTTTCAAATGCTAGTAATATTTTTCAAAAGTTAATACTTTTTTTTAGAAGTAACATATTGGTATGAAAGAGCATCTAGGTACCTATTTCAAGTACCTAATTCAAGGCTACGCTCACTTTGGTTACGAATTCGTGACGTACGTTAACGCACGAATGTGGTGGTATGACTGTGAACAGCGTGGCCAAAGCTTCGGGTCTGGCTTCACTAATAAAGGGCAGTACCACGAAAACTACGATCAGGAGAATAAACCTGGTGGAAATGAGCGAAATGGAGATACGCCAGTGCCGATCAATACGAACTAAGAATAATGTAGTGATCATTATCGAAGGAAACGACAGTACATCCCAATTCGCCAACGCTTCTCGCTTCTGACCTCCATAGCCAAAGACAGCAGGGAAAAGAACATCTTACCACGAATCATCAGTGTGGATGTGATTACAGCTGGCTACTTCAAAGGGGACGTCGTCAACCATCTCGGAAGCATCAGCGCAGCGGAGACGCACGAGATAGTTGCTTATGAAAACAGTGGAGAAGATCTCAGCTACCGGAGATACAAAGACAAAAATGTCAAAAAAAAAGAATTATCATGAGCACGATGCTGTGATAAAGCCAAATTTAAGGCTATAGTAATAAAAAATATAAATTTATCATACTAATAGAACCTCGTATACAACCTTTGTATTTCAAAGCAATGAGTTTGCTTAAACTATTCTTAAAATATTGAGAATGAAATTATAAATAGATCACAAAAACTGATGTCATCGGCAGGACTTTCTCAATATTTTAATAAAACCTCATCTAACAAAGTCATGGACCCTGGGGTTCATGGAGAGTAACATTACAATTATAAATAAAAAAACTAATGCAGGGATGCGACTGTCAGGAACCTCCTATTGCACCCTGAGCAACGGAGCAGTACTTCTCCCATGATACCCAACCAGGGGAGATGTACTGTTGCAGTCAAAACCTGACACAGTGGACACATTCTCCCCCCGCGAAGAGCCCTAGCGGGCGCCCCTTTGCCGGGTCGCCGTCGCTTAGCAGTTTCTGCCTATCCGGGGGCCTGTTTAAGGCGAAGGAGAAACATCGTAGATAGGTTTTAGTGGGTAGTGCGGTTCTGTTTTCCATCGAAAGACCGGAAGTCCCGCACGAAGCCTCCCCGTTGCCCACTGTTGCATAGATTTTGAGAAAAATCCTACCCTAACCCAACTAATGCAAAAGTTAGTTTAGGTTAGTTTAGGATTTTTTCACAAAATCGATTATATCTCGTAAACTACGAGGCCAAGAGACGTAATCAAGGTATTTACGGATAGGTATTGAGCAGGAGATATCAAACACCGCCGGCACAGGATAAGAGTACCACCGGCGCCACTACCTGAGGCGCCCGGTAATGGTCGTAGGGGCGGCCGTGGTCTTGGGCCGCTGATAAAAAAAAACAGTTACCTACCTGTATCAAACAACTATCTAAAGCCCGCCTAATGAAGCACGAATCTATTTTGTGGTTTTACTTCCGAATTGGATTACGGCCAAGTTCAAATATTGATGCTGGATACCTATAAGAGTTGGAGGAACTTGGTACTAGTCCAAATACATCAATATTGAATATGCCAATAAATTAAATAGAATAACACTTTATTAGAAAGACATTAATAGATATGGTACAGTCAACATACTGGTTCATATTCTTAGACACATCTGAGGTAAACTAATCGATGCAATGAGAAGACCAGGAGATGCTGGCATCGATATAATAATTAAGCATAAGTATTTCGTATCTTGGGTATATCCACTTTGCTGAAAGCCATACCCGTATGGGATCTTTTCACCATTTAGAGGTATGAGAAAAAAGTTGAAACGGGTTTTTTTTTAACTCCGCCAGACCGCGGCCGCTCCCATGTCCATTGCTGCGGGCGTCTCTGGTGACATTTGCACCTGGCCACACCACTTTGACCACCAGTGTGGCCTCTTCGGGGGTTTGGTGGGAATGAAAATCCCGCATCGTTGGGGTTGGGTTATATCCCGCGTCGGTGAGTAAATCTGGTTCCGTGCTGATTTGATTCGACCCGGAATCGAACCTGGGACCTCAGGGACGGCAGTCGCATACTTATACCACTGCGCCACCGAGGCAGTCATTAAATACTAAGCTAATCTTACCTATCCAAGTCGGATTGATCTAAGACCATTTCTAGGTATAAAAATAATAACCACGAATACTAAAGGAGGAGGCTGTGCTCCCGTCTTTAGTCTTACATAATCTATCCAAGTCGGATTGCCCTAAGACTTTAGTAGGTTTTGCTGTACAATCAGTATATTGTAACATGCAAATAATATTTTTGTATGTCAAAAATCTTTATTTAACGCATTTAAACAAAAAATACAATACACTATTTATTTTTATTTTTTAATTAAGCGAAGCGAGCCGTAGGCGAGCGGAGCTCTCAACGGGTGACTCAAATTACGATTTACGTTAAATTGTGTTAAATTGTTTCTCGGCGAATACTCGGCCGATTTCGGATTTTCTTGCACTCATCAAAAGCTTACAGAATTACCCAGGTTCTTACGAAGCCAGAATTTTGAATTTCGATCAAATAAAAATAATTGATGGTAAAAATTCCCATAGCGTAATGACAAAAAATACTTTGACAGAGTTATATCGCTTTGAATCAAAACTATATTTGAGCAGCATATATTTGAGCGAAGCGCGCTCAAATATATGCTGCAGCATAACGGTACGTTTCGCAACTGCGGCGACCTAGTTATTTCTAGTACCTTACTAGTATTGTTAATCAATTGGTTAATTTGCAGGGAAAAAATATTTGCCGTAAAAAAGTTTTTCTGAAGCTTATACATTGAGGGCGTTAAGTTTTTTGCCGAGCATTTGAATTTATCCCTTGTGTTTATCAATAAAATGTTTTCTATAAGTTTCGAGAGCGACTTCCTCGCCCTCGTGTATTGCTAAATAACGACTACAGGCGCTATAGCCATAGCCCGCCGTCCTCAGACCCAGGTCATGGAAGTTGGAGGTCTCGCGCGTAGCCCAGTTTAGAAGACTTTGGAATTCGGCCAGGAGAATACGCCCTCTCGGCCGCCTCCTTCGCGAGTATGACCTGCTCGAAGAAGGATACGGCCACGTTCCACTTGCTCCCGCTGGAGACCATAGCCACAGAATAGGGAATAGTACTTACATACAGAACTTGCACTCCAACGTTAATTAAAGCAGATTCTTTTGTTTACAGAGAACATAATTCGAACGTTAGGGTTGTCAGGAAAGTACCAGCATAATTTGACCAATAATTATGACGGCCGTAACAAACAAGAGACAACCCTTATTGACTTACAAGTTGTTGCTGACGTCACGTATTTTTTGCGATTGTTAGGCGAGTGACATAGGCCTGCCAATGCTTTATGCGCAAAATACCAGATTCTCAATATACCAGAAGTACACTTAAATGCATAACTTGTACTACAGGCAAGAAAAGAGAAGGAACAAAATTGAATGTATTTTATTTAATTGTACCTAATAGCAAAAACAAAATAAAAGTACCTATACAGAAAAACTAAAAGTATCTTTTATACTCGTAAATATACTCCGGGGTGTGACAAGTGAGAAACGGTTTCTTCAAAATCGCGTTATTGTAGCTAAAAGATTTATACAACCGGTAACTGTAATTTTGTAACTCATACAATCAGAAATAATGTCCTCTTTTCTGATGGCTAACCATGTCTTTAGTTTAGGTTTTATATGACTCTACCACAGTCATATAAAACTAGTGGTTCACACTAGAAGGAGCACGGGGAGGTAGGTATACAATAAACGAAGCCACATATTTTTGAGTTTTATTTAAAAATAAATTATTGTAGTACAACTTGCACCAATAACAACAAAATTTTGGCTTGAACAACACGAAATCGCAACGTTTGCTCAAAGCATGTATCAACTAAATAATGCTGGGCTCTACTTTAACGAAATTATTTAATTACTATGCAACGTGACAGGTACCTAGTCTTAAATTTGTATGTAAAAAAATGAAATTCGCTCCTCATATAAATAATGTTGGACAACCAAATACCATGAATTCTAATGTCAAGAAAGATGCCCACGGAACGGACATTATCGCCACGATTTGTCCTTCCCGTGGCCATCCCCAAGTGACACGTAACACCGCATTTTTCAATGCAGTAGTATTTTAAATACATTAATGAAATATGCTTTGCTAATATTAAAGCGTAATGCACACAAGAATAAAATTTAAATATAACTTAGTAAATAAAAGAGCAGCACGTATCTCACATGATGAGTTCAACATTGGACAAAGGCACGATATAAAAGGGTTGAGTATTTTCTTACAACACTATTTTAACTGTATCGAAAATCATACACGTCATTAAAATACATAAATTATTAAATTTCTAATTTGTCATGCACGAAATTCAGACAAGCGAAGCGTGGAGAATACTATTTTTTTGTAAATGTGCGTTTTAGTGCAAAACGTATTTACGTCATAGTTTCAGTCACTTCCCTGAATAGCAAAAATGTATTAAAACTATCAATATTTGCCTAAAATCACATAGCAGACACACAATATAAAACAATATAGTTATACTTCCTAGTGCTAATCATAACCGTTCTTTCTAGGATCATCGTTATTCATAGGATCATAGTCTTGTGTTAGTGTTATTTTTAAAGTAAATCGTAATTGCTTACAAATTGTACCTAATTCTATTTATTGTAGACGATATTCTATATTAAATACTTGAAACGTCACTGAAGTGATTACCATAAATGTGGTTCAACCCCCATTGCAGAATCTTGGTTAAAAGCAAACGTTCCTTGTTGTAACGTTATATTTAAATTCAGTAAAGTTAACATAAACACTATCTTAAAAACTTTTAAATCTTTAAATATCAAGAAAACAGCTGACCTCTGGGGCATCTCTGTGTATTTAGTAAATTCTTTTATTGAAATGGTTGCTCCTGAACTAGTATTAATATTTAATAATTGTGTTGATAGTGGTGTGTTCCCTGATTTAATGAAATCTAGTAAATTAATTCCCCTGTTTAAATCGGGTAGTACTTCAGATCCGTCCAATTTCCGTCCCATTTCTGTACTACCTACATTTAGTAAAATTTTTGAAAAAATTATGCTTAATCAAATGCAAAATCACTTTAACGTTAATAAACTATTACATACAAAACAATTCGGTTTCACTCGTGGTCGGTCCACCACTGATGCCGGAATTAAATTATTAGAGTGTATATACAGGGCCTGGGATGAGTCATATGATGCTTATGGTGTATTCTGCGACTTATCTAAGGCCTTCGATTGCGTTCAGCACCAGACTTTAATTAAGAAACTTGATCATTACGGAATCCGGGGGACGGCCTTGAATTTCGTCAATTCTTACTTAAGTGATAGGGTCCAGAAAGTAGTGATCAATGGTAAACAGTCACCTGGTTCTCCTGTAGCAATGGGGGTACCGCAGGGTTCAATTTTGGGACCTTTTCTTTTTCTAGTATATATTAATGATCTCCCTCACCTCATAAGAGACGACCACGAGGTAGTTTTGTTTGCTGATGACACTTCTTTAATATTTAAAGTTAAACGTGGACAGCGCGAACTTGACGATGTAAACATTACCCTCTCTAGGATAGTCCACTGGTTTTGTGCTAATAATTTATTATTAAATGAAAATAAAACTAAATGTGTAAGATTCACCTTACCTAATGTAAGACTTGTTAAAACCAGTGTTAAGGTTAGGGATGATATAATAGAATTGGTCGATGACACTGTCTTTCTGGGCATAACGTTAGACTCCAAATTGCAATGGGGGCCTCATATCGGGAAAATTTCGGCCAGGCTTAGTTCAGCAGCCTATGCTGTCAAAAAGATCCGACAACTTACAGACATTAAAACGGCGCGTCTTGTCTACTTCAGCTACTTCCACAGTATCATGACATATGGCATACTACTGTGGGGTAACGCTGCCGATATTGAATGCATCTTTGTGTTGCAGAAGAGGGCTATCCGGACTATCTATGGAATGGGGTCTCGGGAGTCATTAAGAGATAAGTTTAAGCATATTAACATCCTTACAGTGTATTCACAGTATATTTATGAAATTTTATTGTATACCCACAAGAACAAAAGTAAATTTGTGAAAAATAGTGATAATCATAATCTAAACTTAAGAAATAAGGATAAACTGGCTGTTCCTAAATTTAGGCTTCATAAAGTGAGTAATTCTTTTGCGGGGAACTTTATTCGAATGTACAATACATTGCCAACCGAAATAGCAAATTTATCTGTCAATAAATTTAAAAAACTAATAAAAAGTAAATTGTGCCATAAAGCTTATTATAGTATTAATGATTTCTTAGATGACAAGGCGGCCTGGTTGTAACAACGTAACGAATTGCTCCTTTCTAAATAACTCTGTATTAGATTTAAGATGAAATATTTTGAAAAAAGCCGAGCTGAGTTTCTTGAGGGCTCTTCTCAGTCTCGTTGCATTTTGGAACCCTCGGTAGAGTCACACCAACTTCTGACGAATCTAAATAATTTTCTGAAAATTTCAAAGATAATAAACGTTATTTTATTTTATTTTTATTTTTTTTATTTTGTGGCAATTCCATAAAAGGGACGTCAAAATTTAAATAGGTTATGAGATTATAATGTTTTTGTCTCAATTTCAGTCGCAGTATCTCAATATTGAGAACAATTTACTAATTAGTTTAAATGAAATTAGGCTCGATCTATGCTCACTAATTATAGATACAATAAAATTACAAATAAGATAGAAGCTGACATATATTTTTGGAGACATAACAATTTAATTGACTGTCCAAAACCGACAATTTTCACTCTTATGTATAATGGTGTTCACTTAAGAAAAACGCTGGACGAGAGTGGGAGGGGTGTGGTGCAGCTTGAAGGCCAGCGTTCTTTTTATGTGACGCGAGGTATATACAATTTATTGCCATAACAATGAAATACCTACGGACTAAGTAAATCGATTAATATACAACAACTCTTAGATACGTTCACGGTCGAGTCCCACGGTTGAGTCCTGTTGCCCACGGGATGGACAAACTTTGCCCACGTATATAATTTCCGAGTAATTTTTATTTCATTTTGCTCACAATTGTAGATGTAGGTAAGCTCTGTATTTTATTTTGTATAATTTCAGTGAAATAGTCTAAAATTCAAATATCATAGCATCATACTATGTTGTTTTTTTACAGGATCAATGCTATAAAAACATAATGAAAAAAAAGTGTGTAATTATACCTTTCAAAGACTTTGTAATTATACCATACAATATTTCTGGAGTTTAGGTACTTTGCAGTACTTGCAAAAATTTAAATAGACAATTTACAATACTTTTTTAATCGTTCTTAGATTTACTTAGTGTAATCAATCACACCGTAATAAATCAACGAAGTAAATGAACATATTCAAGTACAATCACGCACACAAGTGTATCATAAACGCTATTAGTACAACGCTACAGCTAAGTGCTAAAGTGATTGCCACTATTCCTGTTGTTTGTACATGTCTTCGATTTGGGGTTTGAAGTAGCTTCTGATTTCTGGCCGTTTCGCCTTCATAGTGGGGGTCAGTAGGCCGTTTTGTACTGAAAACGGATCTGGATGTAGGTAGACATCCTTTACCTGTGGAATAGGTTTAGTTTCATTAGTTTTCTCGTCTCTAATTTATGAATTTTAGTATTTTTTTGTAAAATTATGTGCACAGGTCTCATCAAGCTTTTAGATGTCGAAGCCAGCTTCTGGTTATTTTGTTTGCTCGAATTTTATTTCACCGAAAACTATGGACCGACGTTATATTGCTATAAACCAACCTTTTACAACCAAATTTTTAGATCATCCAAGTATTTTTCACTGCACAACTTTTCGTCGGGTTTTTAAAATAAATATGTTACTTTTAGACAAAAACATTTTTTGAACTTTTATCATTTGCCAGTTGTTGTATTCAGAGCGATACGATTTTGATAGATTGGTTTCGGTTTTTCGACCAAATGAAACGTCGGAGTAAACGAAACGATAATACTTAGTTAAAAAGTTTTAGGTTTTAAATTAAATTAGGTCTAACATTTTTCGATCTTATGATAACTACCTCATTGTGCACGTATTTTTTTCTTCAAAATATAATATTTAAAAAAAAGCTTCTTAAGGTCGTGCGAACTCAAACTGGAAGGGCTCGTGGTTTAAAGGTAACCGACAATGTTAACACATTGCAAAGGTTAAGTAAGCAACATCTGGTCAGGCCGGCCTTAGTGACCATTTCATAAGACATTGAGACCCCTCCGAGCCTCGGAGAGCACGTTAAGCCGTCGGTCCCGGTTGTCATACTAACATCTATGGCAGTCGTTAGGGGTAGTTGGAGCCCTAAATAAAAAATCCGGCCGGTCTAACTACAGAACTTCGATATCGCCCATGGGTTGTGGAGGTCAGATGGCAGTCGCTCCACGCAAACTATCGAAGTTCAGCCGAATCGCAGTTAGACTGGAAAGTCGACCCCGTAACGTAACGTTACCTGTTCAAAAGTCTTAAGTCCAGCGCTCCGCCCCCACTGCAGCATGTCGTCGAGGATGATCTTCTTGATGCGCGCGTCCTCGCACAGCGCGCTGAACGTGCCCTTGATGCCGTTCTCCAGCGCCCAGCACTTCACCACGTCAACGTCGGGGACCACCACGCCCACCACACACGACTGGAATCGACAAACGAAAAGGTTGATAAAAAACGATTTTTAATAATCGGAATGGGACTAGCTTTCAATTATAAAAAAAATTGGTTCACCCAGAGTAAAACTTATAAGGTAACAAACATAAAAAAATACAGTCGAGTTCAGAACCTCTTCTCTCATTGAAGTCAGTTAAAAAGGACAGTCTTTTGCCGGCTGCAAATCAGCG
Source organism: Nudaria mundana (assembly GCA_963556515.1). Classification (NCBI taxonomy): domain Eukaryota; kingdom Metazoa; phylum Arthropoda; class Insecta; order Lepidoptera; family Erebidae; genus Nudaria; species Nudaria mundana. Next base: position 7,903,170 of record OY748305.1, on the reverse strand, counting down.
ACTGTTCCTTTTCCAGGAGGAACGTTGTACCAACTGACCAAAACTTCGCTAGCCCCAGATATCGAAATTAGCGATCATACAATCAATGTCGAAGAAGCAGAATAATAAAAACTAATGGATCAAAAAGTGCTTTAACCCCGTTCTCTAGGGCCAGGGTTGGAGAGGGCTGTGGATAAAATTGAAAAAGGAAGAAGGGACGAGGCAGACCTAGAAAAGCATACATGATCAACTGAAGGAGCTAGTAATAGTCGAGAGCATTGTCCAGGAAATGGAGGAAGAGGAAGAAAAACTACAACTGTGACAAGAGTTGAAACTCTGACTAATTTGAGAGTTTGACACAAACGTGGGTAGTTTGATAATATTTACCTTGAGAGATTCGCCATGCACGAACACTTGTTCGACGTATTGACTTCTAATATAAATGTTTTCTATTTTCTCAGGAACTATGTATTCACCTTGTGACAACTTGAAAATGTGTTTTCTTCTGTCGATAATCTTCAATGTGCCGTTCTAATAAAACAAACAAAATGCCATTTAATTATGAAGTAAAATTTGTAAAGTATTTTTGGGTATTTACAACCCTTGTAAAATTTCCTCATTTACAAATTTGATGTATCATAAAAAAAATCCTAAATTGCTGCAATAGGTATGGACGTTTTTAACTGGCCAAATGCGACGTTGTCAGTTGTAGCTCTATGTTGTCAGTCCAAGGGGTAGTAAAAGTCCTTAATTACACTTACGTATTTGATAAACTATTCAAATCTTTGTGGCAAGATGTTTCGTAATATAGGTACAACACTATCTATATACCTATACATTTAAGTAATATTTATTATGCTAGTATTGAGAAGGAAAACTTGACACAAAACTCTAAACCAACCCGTTCGGTAGACGTGGTATATTATTAAATAGACTGAACTATGTACAGCAGTGGGCGTCAAATGTGCTGAGAAAAAAATGTTGTTACTTCCCCAATTACAAAAACAAAACCACTCGGTCCTCTCTGACAATACTCACCTGCAACCATTTGCCGACATCCCCGGTGTGATGCCAACCATCTTGGTCAATAACTTCGCGCGTCTTCTCTGGCTCCTTGAAGTATCCCTTGAACACATTAGCACCTTGCACACACACTTCACCCTGCCCTTGAGATGCGTAGTACTCCATTTCTGGTACGTCCACTAACTGAAATGTAACAAGGATGTTTTAAAATACTACACACACACACACACAAAACTACATTTGTATCCCCGAAGAAGTCGACAAAGAATAAATACGCTCACGTTTCACCAATCACATTGTTGGTTCCACGTCATAGCCATTTCGGCCCTTTGGATAATTTGTCAGAGCCTCGTTCGTCAGCAGTTGCATCGTGAGCAGGTGAGGATGACATAGGCCACGAAGATGTTGATGCCCTTAGCACCGCCTTTAAAATACTAATAATCCTAAAATCCGTCCAATGGACAGACCTGTACAGGGTGTCTTATAATCGAGTAATTAAAGTCTGACACTTCAAAACACCAGGTCACGAAGTCTTTAAACATAGTTTGGTTGGGATCAGAAGTCTTCGGGGTTTATGAAGTACTTAGTCATTTTAGAGAGCGTACGGTATTTGGAACATTATCCAAAAGGTTTGATGCTTCAGTTTTCCGAAAATCACTATATTTAGGTACTTGACCAATTAATTGTTTACTTCGAAATTTCTGGAATTAAGTCACACTCACCACAAAAACAGATTTTAAAGGTAGTTGAATCGAATCCTTTCAGTTGATTTTCAATATTTAAAGTATGACTGGCACTATATCAGAATGTCACTAGTACACAATAAGTACCTGTTCAGTGCTGTCCTGCTAATGAAATTCTTGAGGGTTCCTCAACTATATCAATTGCTGACTTTAACGACAGTTTCAGGCGTTGAATTATATGTTTTGGCATTTGCATCTTGTTAGCAGAAGTAAGCGTTGCTTGTTATTCGGTGATGTTAATGAATCACCCCTAGTTCATTAAACGGTGTGAGTTCCCTACCATTGGTTTCATGGTGCAATGACTGTCGAGAGGTAATTTTGATTCCAAATTAAACGGTATCCGAATTTCGATTTGGGACTCGTGATGTCATCAAAGAAAATCACAAATGTTTTGAACGGACGATGTTTATTTCGTTGCTAAATATTAATATTCACCAAGTAGAATAACTTTATTGTAATGTTTAAATTGGATAATGTTTATTTTAAGAAATTTAGGACCTTAAAGAGTAGCAGAATAAAGTACATACCTTCACTTTACAACAAGCGACGGGAGGACCGACATGTTCAGGCACGTGGTCGCCCTGAACGGTGAGGGTGACGGGTGCAGTACATTCCGTTTGTCCGTAACCCTCTACGATCTGTAAATAATGGACAAAGGACTTAAATATGAGCGAGTGACAGTGACATACAATAAAGGTGTATAATACGGATGGTAAGGGGATCTAACAAGATCTTAGAAACTCAAGCCAACCTTATCAGCAAGTGGTGGAGCAACATACGAGTTATTTTAACTCAACATGACGAGTTGATAATGGAGTGAGATTTTCTACGGGCAGTTGGTTAAATTAAAGTCGCTCCAAATGGAATTCCATAAGACTCATTAGGTAGGTAATTAGACGAAATGTCACCGCATACATGATTTGATATTGACTCCTATATTAAGGAGGTATTTCAGGTTTATTGTTACAAGTACTAGAAGTACCCACAGCATAATCTGCCAATAGACATAATTATACATTGTCTATAGAGATGCAAACTACGTCGCAATGAGTCGAATGGTGATAGCAACAAAGTAGTAGATTCTATCTAACATAGGTACTGTTCATATCAAATGATAGTGATATAAATTAAGAGCAAAGTCGCTCCCAAAATAGTCGAGTGAGGAGTGTTGGCGTATTTCCATACGGTGGGGTAGTATTAGTGACGTGCGGGAAGATATAAATTGACGTTGGAATTCACATTGAAAATGTCTTAGATCATTAAGATAATAAGCAACTGGTGTGGTTAAATTTATCTCCAATAATTAGTACTGGTAGTACCAAAATATTTAAATCGTGGAAAGATTTCGTTTCCGTGGAAATTTACTTTAATAACATTGGAAAGCTAAGGCCTAATAATTAAAAACAATGTAATCTATGTACTTACAGATTATATACTTATATAATAGATTATATTACAGGTATAGTTCGCGATGGATAAGCGCAGCTTTGCATTTATGTGAGTGACCATGAAAAGTATAATAACTCTTGTTGTAGATGTGTGTACAACACATGTGTGTGTAAAAGAAGTCACATATACATTCAAGTACGCCTTTTTAACTACACAACTACTTTTTAACTACTAATTTCTCGCAAAACTAGTATCTGGAATATTTTTTGTTTAAAAGGGTTCTATATTTGTATGATTAAAGTCGCTGCAGTCGTTTAAATATTTATTTAATAAAAAATCTATTTGTCGATTGCTAACGGTAACCAAAGAGAATTTAGTGACTTTTTAACGCCACCCGCCTGATGGAAAGCCAAGGCGAACGTTTAACCACTTTGTTATATGGATCGTCTACGTAAAGTGCGCTCACACTTTGATATGTTAACAAATAGTAGAAAGAACGGAATGAAAGATGATTGAGATATAATAACTGTGATGGCTAACGTGTCGATAGATCCGACAGATCTATGACAGCCAAGTCTCGTGTTATATGCAACTTAACAATACCAGATTTAGAGCTCTATTAAAATAAATCATAACAGAAGATGTTATTTAGTACACAGAAGTTGTCAATAAAATGTTGCATTGGAATAAAGTGGTCTTTCACGGCCTTCTGTTTTATTTGCAAACAGTCATAATACACGTAAAAACGCTCTCTGTAGAGGTACCCGGGGCGTCCGGTAGTCGTCGTTAAAGTGTCGCCTTTTTAATATTGATAAGTTTAATCCATTCCCATCAGTAAACAAAAGTGCGGACAAATAGAAGGAAGCAAGTAAGTGAGAACCACTTACCAGACAACCAAGGGCACATCTTGCAAACGTAAGCACGTTGCCTGCGAGTGGAGCTGAACCAACGACCATGATGCGGAGACGACCGCCCAAACCTTCACGCACCTTGCGGAACACCATCTTGTCCCATACTGAGTCACTGCGGACTATGCCTCTGGAAGTTACAAATACACAATTATTAAATTAAATTCTCTATTGGAAAGAACTTCTTCCTACTAATATAACTAGTGGTTAACACCGGATTTGCACGGATGAAAAAGCACCCTGAACCTCGTGAGCACAGGGAATATTGGTATCGTCATTAAAACATTTTTTGGGCCATTTAATCTGCAAATGCTCACGACGAAAAAAAAGATTAAAAACAAAGAACATTTGTGTCAAGTTTCGTGAAGATCTGATAAAAAATGTGATCGCTAGCCAGAAACACACATACAGACAGACGAAAGCAAAAATAGAATCGAAATATAGACGGTTTGCTCAAGTTTAGTTGTTTTTTTATTTGTTGCTCCATCACGTTCTAAACATTGAATAGATTGGTACACATTCTTAATAATTACCTCTTTAACTCCGACTCCTTAGCCGATAACGCCATACTAAACAGTAACTTCTTCAGCTTCGAATTGGATATTTCAGATTGAGCTCTATCGTAAAGCCTGTTCAGTAACCTGGGTACGGCTGGCATCATAGTGGGTTTCAATGCTATTAAGTCATCGCCTAATCGCCTAATATCACCGCTGTAGAATCCCACAGCTCCTCCTACCATATAGAGAGCGTTCTGGAATGAAGACAATGAGATATTAGTACAATCATATTTTTTAATGTGACTTGTTAGAAAGTCAAGGTATTAAGGAGTCCAGCGAAGACGTCAGCTCAGTGAACTGGTGAACTAGTGCTTCAGAACGACGTTCGGCAATAAACTTGCCTTCTATTACCTGAAACCCCTAATTTGAAAGTCGAAAGGCCCTTTTTTTTTTTTTTTTTTATATTTGGTTCGCCAAATTGACGCCGCCCGCCTGGTGGTAAGTCGTGACGACGTCTAGCGATTGTGGGCCACTCTCACAGCACACATTACTATTGAGAGTGGCCCTCAACTTGACGACCTACTGATGTGCCTCTTCACGCTCCGCTTAAAGAACCCAGGATTATATGTGGGAGGAAACACGTGCACAGGCAGGGCGTTCCAGGCCACTATCGTTCGGCAGAGAAACGAACGTTTAAAACGTTCGGTTCTCGCGAACATGCTATCCACTGTGTGGGGGTGGCATCTCTGCCCGGCACGAGTCGTTCGGGATCGGAAGGAAGAGGGTGGGATCAGATTGAAGAGCTCTTCAGAACACTCGCCGTGGTAAATACGGTAGAATGCGGCCAAGGAAGCTATTGTTCGGCGCTGAACTAGCGGCTCAAGGCTTCCCGTTACCTCCGGACAATCTATAATACGGATAGCCCGTAAACACTTTCATCAACACCTTTACTGAGAGAGATAAAGGATGTATGCATTTTATTTGATTACGTATATGAAAAAAGCACGAAGGAATCCGTATTCTCATAGCAAAGGCACTGGATTTTTTAAAAAGGTAACTACTATTAGTTCTTGGATATGTTGGATCTTACGTACCTCACAGCACCGCTCAAGCATGTGTGCAAGTGGTAGAAAAGAGATCATGACATCATTCTTCATTGGTCTATGTTCACCAAGTTGCATTATAACACTGCACATTGAGGCGACTACATTTTCGTGGGTCAACATCACACCTTTAGGCATTCCTGTTGTCCCTGATGTATAGCAGATCGTGCATATACTTTCTGGTTTGGGTGGCTAAAATTAAAGTAAAAATTTTAAATTTCCAAAATGAAATATTTATAGAACTCTCTATATTTATTTTAATTTAATCTAAATTATAATTTAAATTTATATTTTAATCAAAATTGGTAAACCTGCCAATTCAGGATTTTGTGATTTACAATGTGATGCATCTAGAATATAGATATATAACATTGCAAAACATCATCTGCTAAATTAGATTTATCATCAAAACATTTAAATATTTTCGAAAAATCTTTCTCAATATTTTCAGAACAACTTAACTTCAATATGCTAAAGTACCCCGCAAAATTGAATAAAGGTACTCGTATCAACTAAAATTACAACTTACAACACACGGATGATCTTTCTGAGCGCCTTGTATTTCAACATCATTGAATTTAATTATCTCTACCCCTCGACTCCTCGCTCTTTGATGTGTTGAAGGCGACACTTCTTTGATTGTAATGAGTTTTCTCAAGCACCTCGGCGATTGGTCCAAAAGTAAATTGGCTTTTTTGTCATCCTCACAAATAACAACTGACATTTCCGCTGTAAAAAAAAATAATCGAAAATATAGACAAACCAAATTTTGTACGATATTGTGAGGAGAAAATCACTAGAGAAAACTTACTTTGATTAACAATAAAGGCACATGCATTAGCTCCTAGTGTGTCATACAAAGGGACGATAACCATTGAGTAGCAATAGGCGGCTTGCTCTGTCATAACCCATTCTGGACAATTCTGTGAATATATTCCTGAAAATAAGGAAATACATGTCAATTGCTATTCAAAAGGAACACAAAATCCAGCTTGCGGCAGCAACTTGTTGAGCTCGCTTGCAGAATACTCGTACAACTCAACGCTACTGCAAACCATGGATGCAAGTCAAGTTACTTTACTTACCCACAAAAGTATTTTGCCCGGGAACTAGACCTTGGCATATAAGACCCGAACCAAAGTTCTTAGCTCTTAGTAAGGTTTCATTATATGTTTGCCATATGTAAGGTTTGTTTGGTCCCTCACGCCATCCAAGACAGTGGCCATTATCTGAAACAATTATATATATTTATAGTTTGGACATAGAGTTAAAATTTATTCGCCAGAAATTGGTCCAAGGCCATTTAACTGCTCTTAGTAGTTACCATAAAATTAAGTTTAACTGTATCCTGTGAGTGAACCAGTTCGTGAATGATATTAACAGTATTCTGTAATTCCCTAGTATTATAGGCGTTTATTACTAACGAACGGAAATGTTAAATGATATGAGACGAGTCTTACAATTGCCCCTAGGGACACTCCTAGTTTTGTACTGAGACATTAAACAGACAGACAGTTTTATTATTTAAGTTAAGAAGTTAATTGTTCAAATTTTTTGACAATTTACAGTTTAGCACACACTCTCGTTCATTTCAAATATTGCGGACTTTCAATAATAGAATAGAGTTATCTAAAAAGAATAATAAACTTTAAACTTAGGTAATAGCTGCAAAATCAAATCAAAGGAAATCATCAGATGGGCTAAGCAGATTAATTCTACTAGATAAACAACACTTACTTGATTCTTTGACACCTCTTCGAAAAGTATCGTAAAGAGTGCGCGTGTCATCATGAAGGTATCGAAGGTAACGACCGTTTTTCGCATCTTTGTAGAATTTTGATACACGAACCATCTCAGGCCCCTGCAACAAATGAACGCAATGAATTAGCCATACATAATGTTTAACAAATCTCTTGTTAATCTAAAGGTATGTAGTGTATATACTACGTGTGTGCTGGTATGGAGCAAACCTGCACCCCAACTTTACTGACCAACTTCCACTCGTATTGAAGAGACTGATAATTTTACACTCAACATACAGAATCCTAATAACTGCCGAGTCTAATTAGCTTAAGTTCTTGTAAAGCGCTTAGTACCTAATGAAATAAGTACCTACCGTCGTATGACATAATTCTTTGTATTCAATATAAAATATTCACCGTTATTCTTCTCTAATGCAAAATGTATCAGTTTGGTGGTGAACGTTCATATCGAAAGACTGGTGAAATGTGTGATTAATGCAGTAACAGATACATAGAAAGAAAAAAGAAAGCAGGTAAATCTATACACCTTACTAACAATTTTCTTACTACAAATAAAGTTATAAAAAACCAGATAAAAAATATGTTTCCAGAAACGTTTTCAACGCGTGAATTTATCTGGGACTAACAAGTTCCAGTTAGCATCGTGAAGTTAGAGAAGAAAGTAGTATTGAAGTATATACCTATTGGTTAGCATCTAAGTAGTAATTGAATAATGAATGAACATTGAAATTGATTGTGTCAAAGTGACTAAAATCATATGTAATGCTTCTCCCCGTTAACCTAATGACATAGTTGGCCCACTAACTCCGAATCTCGAGTCCGCAGAAAGCCACTTTTACACGTTACGGTATATTGTTATTATAGTTTGTACAATGATAAATAGAACACCGACCGGGTCAAAGACTCTTGTGAGAAAAAGTGTAGGTAACTACTGCGGTTTGTTTGAGAAGCCGTTAAATGTTATGTCATTGACCAAAAACTACAGATGATTAAAGATTTTCAAGGACATTATTAATTTGAAATTTGACGAAAATATTTGTTCTAAGCATGATTTTATTTCTAAGTCCTCCTAATAAGTTGGATAAACAAAAATACACGTCAAATATTCACACAACAACAGACTTCAAATGACAGAAATAGGACCAAATAATTGTCGGTATGGGACCAAATTGACATGGGACCACTTGGGAAGTAGGTAGTAGCTTTCAATCATTTTTTTTCTAAATCGGGTCGCGCAGTCCAAAGATATGAGGCAACAAATATAAAAAATCGAAATGAGAACCTCCTCGTTTTTTGGAAGTCGGTTGAAAATTATAGACAAAATGAGCCTATCCACCGTCTCGTGGATATTACACTCGTACTTAGGCTTGATTATTAATTATGTACATATGTTTGTTTCTTTTATTAGACTGTGAGGGAGGATCCGCCGCTCACGGTGTATATTTTCTCATGAGAGCCTATTATCGGGATAAAAAGCAACCTAATGTATGCCCGAGACCAATTGCAACATGATCGGTGTAACAGTAGTCGTTTTTTACGTGAAACTCAAACAATTGAACACACTTCACACATTTATTTATGCGAAGAAGAGATTATTATTTCATGTTTAGCTGTTTAAAAATGTGTATATTTATACTATGACTTGTGTAATTTTTAGCTGCGTATTACCTACGTTATAATAAGTAATATTCGGCCTTCCGTCTAAAATCCGCAACTCAATGAAAACGTCTTAAAAAACAAAATTAAAGAGAAAATGAATGGTGTTTATGAAAATATTAAAGACATTATTACACATGTCACACCATTAAGCACGTATTATGAAAAACAAAATGTGCTGGACATCAAGCAACACAGAAGACAAGGTTAAAAGGAAATTGATCACGCGATGCCAACTGAAAACTGTGCCGGTTTGGTGACCAAATATTTATTTATAACAGACTAATGTGACACATACAACTGTTTTTACAATATTTTTGAGATGATCTCGTCTATTAACGTCATTAGATATTTCAATAGCAATAGCAATAGCAATTTCGCTACATTTCGCTACATTGGCGTACGGAATACGCCGGTGGTATCGTTGGTTTCTTGGTTTCTTAAATCTCTACTAAATTAGCAACAAATTTTGAATTCTGATTATTTGTATATATTTTAACACTCAAAACCCTTGCAGACTTGTGAACTTGCGGAGCCCGTGACTACATTTGTATATAGGTACAGTTATTCATACATAAAACAGATTTAAATTTCATTCATACGATATAAGAAGATAAAGACAATTTGAAGGAATATTGAAGAGAGTTCATTATTATTTCTACGACGATATTTCAGGAAATAATTATACGCCAAAGAAATCATGTTGTGTAAGTTAGTTAATATTTACTCTGCGGATAGTGTGGCTTGATCAATGATCACTCGCTCTAGCCCTGAGTTAAGTGATATTATAGCTGAAATAATTTACAATCTTATGCCGTCTCGATCACAGAACTACCTCTATATTAACTGTTAATAAAACTTTGAACACGACACTTAAGATGTTAATTCATTCTACTTAATGAAATTAAAGTGACACGTCTTCCGCAAATCGTAAAACTTTCGCGAATATTTCGCTTTTTTATTCGCTTTGATGTAACATGACATTGACCAAAGAAAATGGCTTTTGCGGGAACGTAATACGTCACATAAATATTCTATTATTAGTATAGGAAAGCCCTGATGAGGGCGTGACTGAATGTTAGCAGAATTTTCTTGGCAAATGACGACGACTTCGAAATAGTTGACATTGTAGACAGCTTTAGTAGGAAAATATTTCCGAATATATTATCTTGCGACGTCAAAAATAACTGTTTATAACAGGCTTAGTTTTAAGGAACTTTTATGAAACAAGAAGTGTTAGTTAATGGGTAACAGATTTATCTGTAAAACCGTTTGTAACTAAATAACAAAGCTTTTACTTGTAGACGTGCAATTTATTATCACTTTGCAATTCAGTTTGTGTAATGTTTGTTTTAATCATTAGTCTTTATGGATTACAATAGAGCTACGATCTATTCGTTTTCTGCTGCGCTTGCTGTTTCTACCTATGTATAATTCAAAACTCTATACCTATTGTGTCTATTCTCTATAATATAGCTAATTAGGTAGGTACTCGTATTATAAAATTTCTATAACTTTCCAATCTTACCTATTAAAACCTATGATATTTTCCTATTACGTTATTGTATTATTATTAGATTATTATACATTGAAATTTCATAACGCAATACCTAACATTTTTTGCTATCACAGTATTATTAACAGTTGAGCATACATAAGTATATTTATTTATCACATCAGTTACATACTTAATAATTCAAGACTCCATTAAACACTAAGCCTTCACAAACAATCAATATTATCGAGCGCCATACCGTATAAGCTACGTCGATGACGTATAATTTGTACAAACTGGTATTACCTTTACGTTGTGTTTAGTATTTGGTACTGTTCCAATAGCGACTGGGTTGCCTCTGCTGAACTACATAATACCACATACCTACGTAATACCACAGATTATTATTGGTTTAATTATGTTATCAGCAACAAGATCACGCAATTATTTCATAATTAAGTGACACAAAGATCTGGCGGTGGACCAAGAATATCACGAGATACCTTACTTAGTAAAATTGAATTGTTAACACCTGTGTGCCTTTAAATAACTTAGAAAAATTTTAATTGTCACCGCAGAAATGGTTCTTGCAAATAATGTGTCTTAAATCAAGAATAATATTTTGTAGTTGAATTAAAATAGAACTTAGTAAAACATCTCTAAAAGAACCACTCGAAGAATTTTTATGATAAACATCATAAAACAACATTTACGACTGTATAAAATTTACATTATCATTAACGAATGAATGACATAAGTCATTTATTGTTAGAAAACCATACAACTCGCATTTACGAGTTTATAGTTAGGTGTGAAACCGTAAGAGCTATTTTCGACACTATTGTAACATTCCTGTGATTGAATCAGTTGCCAAAATAAGAGAAAATATTTTTGTTGATACCAGACCTTTATTTAGTACACGAGTACATGGTCTATTGTCACATGTCGTAAACATCACGGGTCTTATTATCTGGCACAAGACCCGTGATGTTCCGTGGTCTTGTGACTATAGAAATTATACTATTGTCAACAACTGTTGTTTTCTTTTCATCGTTTCAGTTAAAGTGATCAAAACTTTAGACAACATTTTTAGTCATTAGGTATATCTTACAAAATAGAGTAAGGTGTAGGAATAGTATAACAGTATCGTTATAATGTTCGGCTTTGTTGTTCTCGTTGGTCTAGTATACAACAAAAGCATTCAGTATTCAAGGACTATACGATTTATTACGAAGACTTATTGTTTACAAGCGATTTCGTACGGTGGTACCTACATACCTGTAGAATGTGTCTGTATATTGCAATATATTATGACCTATATTATATACTAGTTGTCCCGGCGAACTTCGTATCGCCTATTCCTTTTAAACCTTCCCTAAACTTTTGCGAATATTTCAAAACCATAATTAACCTTGAACCAATTTGGTTAATTGTGCTCGAGTTTTAACGATGATTTAGGTATGTAGATAAAAGATACATCATCCACCAAGGCTTGTCCCAACCCAACCCAGTTGGGGTCGGCTTTTCAGTCTAACGATGATAAGGCGATGCGGCTGAACTTTGATATTTTCCATTAAGCGACTGCCATCTGACCACAGAAAATGGGCGATTTCGAAGTTCTGTCGTTAGAGCGGCCGGATTTAACAACCGGGACCAACAGTTTAACGTGCTCTCCGATCGATAGAAGATACATTTACATGTAAAATCAAATTGAATAATAATGGTGAACAGTACGGACTCTAGTCAGTACTATGTGTTATGTTTACTAGCGCTAAGTAGTACTTTAGTAGTACGTAGTTTGATGAATCAAATCTATATATTATATAATACGCCAGTAAAGCCGCTTCTCCTCCTAAACTAAGAGTCGCACAGTCAAGTGTGGCACACCGTTGGAAAGGTCGTGGTCTCAAGTGGTGCGATAAGATTAGAAATTTGACAAAAAGTAAAAAAAAATAATATTACTTGCGCAGTTTGCGCTAAGGGTTGCTAGTATATGTTAAAGCTATAGTAAACTGGGATGGAAAAGATTGGTGGTCAGTAACTAATCGTGTTTGATTGAATTAGCAATTTAGCTAACGTGAAGATTATCTGCTGAAACACTATTCATATTTTAAGCAGTTAAGGTTAAGGTATTTTAAGCAGTATTTTAATGAAATAAATCACATTTTACTATAATTACATCAATCGAATCAGTTTCATAAATAAGTATAAAATATAAAGCAAACTAAAATAGTAAACGGTTAGTTGTCTGTTAGAAGTTGTATAAATCCACTTCAGAAGTTGTTTTTCTAAACTATTTGTAGCACATGTTTAGTGTCTATCTATCGAGATTCGACAGTTAAATATTGATATTTATCAGAATACATTAACAAGGTTTTATCATAAACCATCGGACGCTCGCAACATCGATCTCGTGGAATTTCTAGACGCTAAATATATTTGCTTCGATTGGTAGAGAATTATTAGGTACGTGTAAATCTTTAACCATTTATCAGTGCACAAAAACAATTTTACAATTATTCGAACCAGAAGTTCCTGAGATTAGTGCGTTCGACCTAAGTCGTAAGTAAGAAGTCTTCGGAATAATCGGAATATTTACCGAATTATAAACTTAAGACTAACGGGTCTTTTACGCGATTATTGAGATATATACATACCTCTTTATTACCCGACGTTTCGGCCCTGTTACAAGAGCCGTGGTCACGGGTGGACTGGGTTCAGCTCATCGTCGTCTTCGTGAAGTGCGGGTTTGTTCAACTACCCTCACTTCGTACGAGCCTATGATCTTTGCGACCCTGAACACTTACAGAAAGAGCTCGCTCATGTTCAGGAAGTGTTGAAGCAGAACGGGTATCAGGGACATACACAACACCGTGAAAGGAACAAGGTACAACCCTTGGGAGTAAGCAGAGCACCAGCATTTATGCCGTACGTGAAAGGAGTGACGGACAAAATTGGAACAGTACTACAAAGATACTCCATTAAGACTGTATATAGGCCACATTCCAAAGTCGTAAACCACCTGCGAACCCCTAAAGATACCATTCCTCTACAGACAGCGGGTGTTTATAAGGTAGACTGCAGCTGTCGTAGTTCATACATCGGACAGACCAAACGTACTATCGCTGAGAGGGTCAAAGAACACATCACAGCTGTAAAAAACCGCCAAATAAACAAGTCTGCGATTGCCGAGCATTTGTTGGAATCGGGTCCCAACCACTGGATTGAACTCCACAAGCCACAAGTCCTATCCACTGACGGACACTATTACTCCAGGATAGTGCGGGAAGCCGTCGAAATAAAAAAGTATCCCAACTTTAACCGGGAAGATGGATATCGACTATCTACGTGATCAGCAAATGTACTCGCCACCTCACCGAACGCCCGCTTGCTGATACTATCAGTGTGGTATGCCGTAGTGGCTCTCCGAACACAATAGTTAGTGACGACGAAGTGAGGGTAGTTGAACAAACCCGCACTTCACGAAGACGACGATGAGCTGAAGCCAGTCCACCCGTGACCACGGCTCTTGTAACAGGGCCGAAACGTCGGGTAATAAAGAGGTATGTATATATCACAATAATCGCGTAAAAGACCCGTTAGTCTTAAGTTTATAATGTGTACAAAACTCGAAAGTTTAAAGAAGTATTTACCGAATAGTTTCCGATATTTCCGCACTGTTGCAAGCGCCGAAATATCGGAAATACAAACCACCATTACTTTTTTTTATATTGGGTTTGCCAAAGTTACGCCGCCCGCCTGATGGTAAGTCGTGACGACGTCTAGCGATTGTGGGCCACTCTCACAGCACAAAATACTATAGAGAGTGGCCCTCAACTTGACGACCTACTGATGTGCCTCTTCACGCTCCGCTTAAAGAACCCAGGATTATATTACATGGTAAATATCCCAATTATACTTATAACTCTTCAGCGTTAGAATATTAGTATTGATAAAATTGATTGTTACTGCCTATCAGCAAATGGCGTTTAAAGTGACAACAATATTTTAAATATGTTATGTATATCGATGGTTGCTTAGTTTTATACAATACCAACTAAACAATTATGACCAAAACTTGCTACATCGACTAGTTGAAGAATGCAAATTTAACAAAATTAGGTGGAAGAGTAGAATACAGGCAAAACAACGAGAGCATTGGTTACTTATAAGAGTAGAAGAAATAAACTATCAGTTAAATTACAATATAGCTGCTACTTTTTATTAAATTCATTCGGCAATTTTGGACATAAGCCATTATATGTGTGACCGGTGACGGCAATAGGCTTGCCCTCTATTACGAGTGTAATGCACTTCTGCCAACCCCGTCGGGATGTAGGCCTGGTATGTGTATGTGTGTGTGTGTGTTAAAAGTTTCTAGGTCGTCTTCGAAGCAGGAACAATATTAACAGCAGTAAGAGTAAAATGAGGAGAAAAGTCAGACGAAACTTGAAAAATATTGCGCAAAAAATAAAATATGATCAGCATATGTACGGAAAAAATAAGCTGAGATACACATAATAGATAAATTATTTTTTTAAAGAGAGCTATTAGCTAAATCACGGAAGTCACTACCATATAAATCCGCCCACGTTCTTAAAATATAAACCTAGGTCAGGTTGAGTAATGACTATAAGACTCAGATAGTGAAATGGTTATGAATGATTTTTACTGCTTATCATTACCATTACAGACTACAAGGTTTACATTTACAAAAATAGGTATAAAGGCATGATTCTAAAAAGCTTTTGATACGTCAAATGGTCACGATCTTGAATCTTGTTATAGTTTTATCACTTTTATTTTTTAAATATTGTTTATAATGTAATATTTTTAAATATTAAACTAGAACTCGTTGTCGATAACACTCAGCTTGTTATCTAATCCGTTTTTTTCTATTTTTAATCAGAATCATCTTTATATACATAGGTACGTAGTGAGACTTTTAAATAATTCGAATCTAAATGTTACGGAGCTTTGCCAACTGTGGGGCGTACAGTAATGTCTAGCAATGTCCTGACCTTTGCAATAAATAGGTATTATTTTACTGTAGAGACAGTAAACAATGTCGTTAAGGTCTTTCAAAATAAAATGTATCCTAATTATATTAAGTAGGTATACCTAGTAATTATTGTTTCATTATCTTAATTTTTCTTTTAATTTCTTCATACCTAATTATTGAATTTGGTTGTGAAATATACAAATTTAAAGTTGGAAAACATTATTCGTTATTTGATGGTTTGTCCGTTGGCATTTTACTTGATTTTAGTTATGAAATTTATTTCGAATAATTGAATTTTAAATTTTAATTACTTCATAACGATACTCACTTTAAGGGATTCGGATTGATCGTTGACATTTATCGGTGGCCGAATCGGCGCGACTCTGACGCACCAATCAAAACACATGGTTATGGCCAAATATTTTCATGCACCATATAAATCACCAAGTAGTTAATAATTAAACGTTTTTAAATTGCGAACACATAACTGAATCAATAATGAACGTCACAATGAATCCACTTCACTTTTCAAAGATATGGGTTTTTATGAATGGGAGTGTTGAAATCGTCTTGGCTGAAACTTTTTGGCGGAGTTTGCGAGTGTCTCGTCACTTTCGCTAGAGTTTCGGGAACTGACAGGAGAGCAGCTAGCAGCCGCCCGATGTACAATGAGTTAAAAATATCGCTCAAAGATGCGCTCTGCCAACTCTAGACCGTCGTCAGTTAATGTTAGGGCAACTTGAACTTTGATATCGCTATGAGGACGGATTATGGTTACACATGCATTTTATATAAATTGTATTTTCATTTTATTTCTATCCAAAGATTTTGTGACAGTGTTCTTGCTTAATCTGTAATCTTTTAATGATCATTGATAGATTCATCATTCTTTATGTTTTATACGATAGTAAAATGTCTGCTTCTTTATCGATCGTTGAACTCTGTTAGATATGAAATTTAACAGCGATCAATTATCACCTGTTGTCATTTATTTCACACCTGACATTGCTTATGTACAGTAAATCACATTTAAATGAAACAATAGACACGGTGTAACTAAGTACCTACTTTAGGTTGATTTTACAATTTATCTCTTCGTTGAAAATATTTAACCGAAGCACCTTTGTGTGCAACATCAAGCGCGTACAAACCAATCCCATCTCCCTATTTTTTTATGCTTTTTACTCCTTAAAATAATGAAAATTAAAATAGATTATTTTTCTTCTTTTAAGTGCGTGGCCCTATAGTTCATCTGTAATTTTGCCAATGTCAAGCTTATGTTTGATAGGTACCACACCGCGGAAGAACTAGTTACCTACTCCGAACTAGTTCTCGGTGTGAGATAAGGATAAGATAATGAAACGTTTTTCGGAATTGCAAGTGAGCGCCAGAGGTAACCTAAAGAGCCACCAGCGTAAGCTCAACAAAAACTGAACTCCTTAAAATACCTTAGTCTTGACTTTGGTATGAGAAATTTATACTGAAACTATCCTTAGTATACATGATTATGATGACATACAATGGTTACAGCATCAGTTTACAGATCTTTCGTTTTTCCGATTTATATTCTTTTTACTTCTATCAACCGGTACCCTTAGATCAAATATACCCGATCTAAGCCGAACCTAAGATTATCTACAAGAACACTTTCGTGAAGAGCACGCCTTTGTGCATATTGTTTATTTTGAACTTTATAGCGTGTATTTGCTTTACCTATGTACAAAAGAATAAAAAAAAACACCAATCTTAGTGAAAAGATCGCCAATTACTTATTCTACTGCACGTTGCTTTATGAATTAGGATTAGTGTACTAATAGTTGTATTAGTGTATTGAATATTATATTCTTACCTTTTCAAGGAGACTCTGTTCATGGAGTGTGACGAGAGGCTTCTCCGGCTTCGGCCTAGTACTAAGGTAGAAAGCGGAAGCGGCAGCCACACCTGTCAGCGCAAGCGCACCGGCTGAACCACCGACCATCCATAGGTACTGATCGATTTCACTCACTGTAAAACAAAACATTGAAATTGTTTTTTTCAGAATGCAATGATGAATATTAACTGAACTAATATGAACATGTAAATTGAGTAGTAGGTACAAGTTAAGATTTGGAAGCTATGGTAAAAACCTACATAAAGCCCATAGATATAGTGCTCTTCGACTGTTCTCAATAAATAAACTATACATATAAAAATGTTGATAATATGAAAACTACTAGGCTAAACTAGGTTTAATTTTTATGGGACCAAATGGCAACTATTCCGCACTGAACTCTATCTACATATAGAAATGGGGAATGTCCCCCTTAGCTCTCGAGAACTGCTTATGCTCCAATGATGGTTGACCCCTCTATGGATAGCCCTCGATCTGGAGGCAAGCCAAAAAACCGAAAATTTTACCTAGCCCTAAGGGGTCAAAAGTTATAGGCCAAAACCTATGGCGTGGTGCGCTAAGCACCGCGCAAGACACCGTAAACAAGAATCACGTAAATCAGATTACAAATCTCGGCGTAATCGGTATACATACATTAAAAAAAACCGATCGAATTGATAACCTCCTCCTGAAGTCGATTAAAAATATAACTTATTCGTATAATTTGTGGAGTTTTAATTCTGTATCATTCCTCATTTTTACGAGAACAAGTTTCAAAAACGTTATTTTGTAAGTTGTAAGCAAAAGTGAAAATATTAAATTCAGATAACATATCATTGTGTCCCTTCGTCCAGCATACTCACCATGGAATCCTGATATTTCATGAATGCCAAAAAATTGTGCTGAAATAGTGCTAATTAGTGCCCAAAGGAAAAAAATAGTGCTCTTATACTTAAGAAATTACAGCCATAGTTCGATGAGTATGCTGGACGAAGGTTTCGCCCAGCATACTCACCTCCGTTTGTGGAATTTGTGTACGCTTCAACCATAATTCATACTTAAAAAAATTGTGCCCAAATAGTGGCAAATGGTGCCCAAAAAGAAAAAACGGTGCTCTAATAACTCCGGAGTTATAGGCTTCGTTAAGTGAGTATGCTGGGCGTAGGTTCTACGCCCAGCATACTCACTTCACTACGCGAATACCGAACGAGCTATAGGTAAAATTTACGGCTTAAAAAATTGTGCTTGAAATAGTGCCCAATATTAGTCCAATTTTTGCTTGACTTTTGACCTAGAACACCATTAAATTTAATTGTAAACTTTTACATAACATTAGATTTAGTACAGTAGAGTTCAAAACTTTCTAATAACTTACATTTTGTAAAACAATCTTTTAACCCCCGACGCAAAAACGACGGAAATTTGACGTGTCTGTGTTTATGTTTATTTATTTATTTATATAAATCTTACAAGAATAAGACATACATATGAATTGCAATAATACGATGCGCTCCTTCGAGTTTTACCGTGCATTCGGGTCGTCAATCTTATTAATTCTAATGTAGGTATTCTAAGCACAATTTTTTACGTTAAGCACCTAATGAATATTATCATGGGAGGTAGAAAAATATAAAGTTGGCCCATATCGGTGACGAGTGAGTCGACACCACACTGGACGCAACCGCCGCCGCCACTTTGAGCAACAGCCACACATAGATGTAGGTACCATAGTACAGCGCATAGCTTTGACTATACAGAATGCTCCATCATTAAAAAGCACATTTAGTAATTATTTATTTTAATTTGCAAGAAAAGAATTTTGGAGATTTCGTTTTAAATTTTTGTTGGTGATTCTATCTTTGAGGGACAGGAAGTTGGTTTATTAAATGGGGTACATACTATATATTTAAGTGTTCTTTTCCCGTACAGGTTCGTATAGCGAGGTAGTGAAAGTTTCTTATTAGTGACACTACGGGTAACACGATTAATGTCCCCCGATGATTTAAGTTTTTTAAAATTCTCATTGAAATACTCTTCGTTAAGTATGTTAAATTTCACTTTCTCATGTATCGGTATTATGTTGCAGAACTGGAAGAGTTCATGATAGTCATTTGTGTATTTCTTTTTTATATTTTCAGGAACAATTTCTTTTAGGATTCTTAATTGAACTACGTATTAAAGGTGGCTTTTAAATGTCCTTCCGTAGCTTGATATCATTCACCGAGGCTTTTCCCAACTCAGTTGGGGTCGGCTTTCCAGTCTAACTAGGATTCGGCTGAACTGATATTTTCTGTGAAGCGACTGCCATCTGACCTTCACAACCCATGGGCGATTTCGAAGTTCTGTAGTTAGACCGGTCGGATTTTCGATTTAGGGCTCCAACTACCCTTAACGACTGCCATATAGATGTTTGTGTGACAACCGGGACCGACGGCTTAACGTGCTCTCCGAGGCACGGAGGGGTCTCATTGTCTTAAGAAATGGTCACCCATCCTGAGACATGCCTGAGTCGATGTTGCTTAACCTTGGCAATGTGTTAATATTGTCGGTTACCTCTAGGCTACGAGCTCCTCAAGTCCGAGTCCTTCCGTAGCTTGATAATCCATATGAAATTATGGATTCTGCTAGCGATTTATAGAGAATGAGGAGGGTTTTATAAGGAACTTTATATTTAATTATAGAAAATTTTGCTAGAATTGCTCTTAGTTTATTACACACTTGGTTAATATGATCTTTCCAGTTAAGGCGGTTATCCATCGTTAAACCGAGGTATATTTGATTTTCGACGTGTTCAATAAGGTCACAGTTACAGGACGTATTTGAATTTTTTAGAACATTCATTCGAGACAGTGCGTTATAAGATTGGGAGTAAAAGGTTTTCTGTTGTGGCTGGACCTAATATAACATAACCTTAGTCTTTTGTGCATTCAAAACCAGCCCAGCATCATGTGACCATGTTAAGAGTCTCTCAAAGTCCCCTTGAAGACGATTTTGGGGCTCGATAATACTAGTCCCGGCGGACACTATGCAAGTATCGTCTGCACATTGGAACTTTTTTTTTTTTTTTTTTTTTTTTTTATATTTGGTTCGCCAAATTGACGCCGCCCGCCTGGTGGTAAGTCGTGACGACGTCTAGCGATTGTGGGCCACTCTACTCTCACAGCACACATTACTATTGAGAGTGGCCCTCAACTTGACGACCTACTGATGTGCCTCTTCACGCTCCGCTTAAAGAACCCAGGATTATATGTGGGAGGAAACACGTGCACAGGCAGGGCGTTCCAGGCCACTATCGTTCGGCAGAGAAACGAACGTTTAAAACGTTCGGTTCTCGCGAACATGCTATCCACTGTGTGGGGGTGGCATCTCTGCCCGGCACGAGTCGTTCGGGATCGGAAGGAAGAGGGTGGGATCAGATTGAAGAGCTCTTCAGAACACTCGCCGTGGTAAATACGGTAGAATGCGGCCAAGGAAGCTATTGTTCGGCGCTGAACTAGCGGCTCAAGGCTTCCCGTTACCTCCGGACAATCTATAATACGGATAGCCCGTCGCTGCATAGCGTCGAGAGCGTCCAGCAGATACTTCGCGGAGCCGTCCCAGAGGTGAGAGCAGTATTCGACGCAGGGTCTAATCTGCGTCTTGTACAGCAGACACCTCTGGTCCGGTGTAAAGAATCTCTTTACCTTATTCCGTATTCCTAGTTTCCGCGAAGCTAGCCCTATACATCTTTCGATGTAGTTTTTATTATTGAGCTCTCGACGAACGTCTATGCCAAGGATATCAAGGTTGTCCTTCATTGGTAATAATGCATTCTGAAGAGAGGGTAGGGGAAGGAAAGGGGATTTCTTCGCAGTAAATGCACACGCCTGTGTTTTGCGGGCATTGAACTCGACCAGGTTCTCGGTACCCCATTGAGAGATACTGTCGAGGTTACGGTCGAGATCAGCCACGAGTCGTCGTCTCTCCTCCTCAATCTCAGATCGCCCCGCCGTCGGACGAACCGAGTAACTCCCGTGCAGTGTGCTGTCATCTGCATAGCAATGAATGTTCCCGAGGGATAGCATATCATTGATATGCAGAAGAAAGAGAGTTGGTGATAGTACGGACCCCTGCGGTACCCCGGCATTCACTTGCAAGAAGCGAGAAGCCTGGCCATCGCAGAGGACCCGCACTCGGCGCTCGTTTAAAAAACTGGCAATCCAGCTGCACAGTTGAGGAGGTAGACCATATGCCGGAAGCTTGGAAAGGAGCGAAGCATGCCAGACCCTATCGAAGGCTTTGGCGATGTCCAGGCTAATAGCCAAGGACTCGCCGTGCCTTTCCATAGCCCCACCCCAGACATGCGTTACGAATGCCAGAAGATCACCCGTTGATCGCTTTGGCCTGAAGCCGTATTGTCGATCATTGATTAGCGAGTGATCCTCTAGGAATTGCATGAGCTGCTTATTTATAAGGAGCTCAAGCACCTTGCAAATGACTGAGGTGACAGCTATGGGTCGATAGTTGCCTGGATCGGACCGATCCCCTTTCTTGGGGATCGGTTGTACGTTCGCCACCTTCCAGACCTCCGGCACGAGCCCTGAAGAGTATGACATGCGGTACAGACGCGTTAATACTGGAGACAACTCAGCTGCACATTTTCATGTGTGTGTCTGTGGCATCGTAGCTCCCGAAAGGATGATCCGATTTGGATTTTGTTTTTTTTGTAAGGTGAATTATAATTATAGTCCGGCAAGCTCGTGCGCGACCGTCCTGCGGGGTGACAGACGGTGGCGGGGACGAGGTACTAAAGATGTCAGCGGGTAGCGGGTGGTGCAGCGGGGAAGGGAAACGCGTGCATCTTCGCGTCAAATACGGCAGTCTCGGCCGCGCAGTCGAAGCGGCAACACGTGCTTGATATTCCGTACTACTTTGAGTTCGACGCACACGAGATTAAGATCTCAGGATGAGTAAGGCTATCTCAAGACAAGTTAAGGAAGTTGTACATAAAGTGTACCAATTTTTTGTAAGGCGAAAATCGAGGACGAATATTATAATTCAGATCGAGTATTTGACGATGAAATGGACAGGTACGTTATTGTTTATTAACATAATCGATTATTATTGCTTTAACTTGGCAGAGTGCTCAAGCTATAATCTCGGAATCATGTCATTGTACGTGAAGTTGTTTATTATTTCTATAGTACATTTTTGTCTTTTTAGATTCATAATTCAACTGGGTGAAAACGACGATGATGATGACGACGAAAGTTATGAAGAAGATAACGGGACGGTCGCGCACGAAATTGCCGGACTATAGTCGGGATGTGGGGTATGGTTTTAACATGTTGTTTTTTTTTTAAGTTCTTTTAAGGACTACCTCGGTGGCACAATGGTACTATGTACGGACTGCCACGTTCGAGGTCTCGGGTTCGATTCCCGGGTCTGGTGGATAATGTATAATTCTCTTTAGAATTTTACCCAGATAATTATCCCAGAGTCTGGAACTTGTGCCCGGTAAATGGCAATAGGCTCGCCCTCTATTTCATGGCGAGATGTGGGTGTGTTTGCACACCTCTGCCTACCCCTTCGGGGAAAAAGGCATGATGCTATGTATGTTTTTTAAGTTACGCAAAACTTATAGTGTGACCTACGTATTTCCTTTTTACAAATTTTCAAGATCTCAAATAGATCTAAAATTAATAAAATAGGTAGGTACCTATTTTATTAATTTTGGCTGCAATAGACTATTAGTGCCCAGACATTTTTTTGGGAAATATTTCACCCTACAAGCAATGAATACTTGCTTGTAGGGTTACAATGAATGATAATACGAGTAGATTTCATTGACGCTTACAATTTCATTTATTTATAAAAAAAAACAAAATAATAATTAATAAAAATTAAAATAAATTAAATTAGCATTTAATCGACAGTTTTTAATATGTGAGCAAATACCACAATTATTCCCAATCACATAACCGCCCACAATAAGAATTTTTTATATGTTTATCTTAAAACATGTGTGAACGACTGTACCTCATTTAACGTTAGTATGTAGAAGTTTATAATTAAATTTAATGGTTTTCTAGGTCAAAAGTCAAGTGAAAATTGGACTGATATTGGGCACTATTTCAAGCACAATATTTCAAGCCGTAAATTGTACCCATAGCTCATTCGGTATTCGCGTAGTGAAGTGAGTATGCTGGGCGTAGAACCTACGCCCAGCATACTCACTTAACGAAGCCTATAACTCTGGAGTTATTAGAGCACCGTTTTTTTCTTTTTGGGCACCATTTGGCACTATTTGGGCACAATTTTTTTAAGAATGAATTATGGTTGAAGCGTACACAAATTCCACAAACGGAGGTGAGTATGCTGGGCGAAACCTTCGTCCAGCATACTCATCGAACTATGGCTGTAATTTCTTAAGTATAAGAGCACTATTTTTTTCCTTTGGGCACTAATTAGCACTATTTCAGCACAATTTTTTGGCATTCATGAAATATCAGGATTCCATGGTGAGTATGCTGGACGAAGGGACACATATCATTCACAATCTGTCAAGATATTGATTAATTAATTGGAAACACCATAATTGTACTTGTACAATAAAGGTAGCAGCTGCTTGAAGTTTAATGCAAGTTATGAAAAAAAATGTTCTGTACTTTCGATAATTAAATACCTGCTGCATACGACCTTCATGTCAATCACGACAAATACAATATTGTGTAAAGATTATAATTTATGTACATAAACGTGATGGTAATAAATTCAATATGAACAATCTCCATTTATATAATAACTATTCAAACTATTATTAAGGCTTTGATTTACATAAGGAAATGTAAACAAAACAACTTTCGTGCAAATGAACGGCTTGTAGTTCCTGAACTATAAACTGTGCGCAGTCTAGCTAGTTTAGAAAGTGGAAACTGGGGAGCGCGTGCGCACACATCGCATTAGCGCATAGATTTCTCGGGATTCTCTCGCGCTTTCCACTGACATACTTTTGTCAAACCTTACAACGTTTGTGTAAAGAAAAAATTCTGCAGTATTATGTCATGTGACATTGACACATATTTGCTTAGACGATGACTCATACGAATTTAGTAATGAGATTATCTAATAGAATACAGGGGCTCGTGGCTAAGTGGTAACCGGTTAGGTTTACACATTGCCAAGGTTGAGCAGGAGCTGCCAGGTCAATCTTAGGATGGGTGACTATTTCTTAAGACATTTGGAGCCCTCCGCGCCTCGGAGAGAATGTTAAGCATATGGTCCCGATTGCTATATGAACATCTATGGCAGTCATTACGGCTAGTTAGAGCCCCAAAAAACCGACGTATAATTACAGAACTTCGATATCGACAATGGGTTATAGAATAAAAATAAAATAAAATAACGTTTATTATCTTTGAAATTTTCAGAAAATTATTTAGATTCGTCAGAAGTTGGTGTGACTCTACCGAGGGTTCCAAAATGCAACGAGACTGAGAAGAGCCCTCAAGAAACTCAGCTCGGCTTTTTTCAAAATAGAGGTCAGACAGCAGTCACTTCACGGAAAATATCGAAGTACAGCCGCTTCGCCGTTAGAATAGAGAGCCAACATCAACTCTGTTAGGAAAAAAATCCTAGTGATGATGATTGTTATCTAATAGAGAAACATCTAATCGTAGACGCAACTGTCTACGATTAGATGTTTCTCTGGTATTGGCTTAGATATTTCTATGCCCAACATGCATTACGTCCCGGTGTCAGTTAAGGGACAATATTCATTACATTTCCGAGATCTTATGATATTCTTCCAAAACCCTGTCTGTGTGAATGAGCAGATACACAGCGTGTACGTAATGCTTCCATGTAATCAACTGTGTTGAAATGCAGACCATGAATTTGAACAAAACAATAAGTACCTGCACAGCTGTACGAATTGCAAAATTCAATGTCGTAATTGGCGTTTCAATAATTAGAAGGGCTCAAATTGAAGGTAACGTTTAAGGTCGCATGGCTGGCCTCAGTACCTTAGTGTTTGTTTAGCTGCATCTATTCGACGATTTCAAAAGTACTTGGTGATCTAATTTCCCTTCATTGAACATTCAAAGGGCGTAGGTAAGAAGCATGAAGGCCTTTAAAGGGGCCCTTAGCCTTCCTTTAGACCGAACCGGTCATTCTATTCTAAGCCAGTTGTGTTTTGCAAGTTATAAAAACGGTGCATTTTATTCATTGAACGTATTATAACTTTTTGCTCAACATCATTCAATGTAGGACATATCTAAATATGTACTAAGGTTGATTTGAGATCATAAGTTTTCAGAAGTTGTATGTTTGAATTCGGCCATCACACTTCGAGTTTGAATCGCTGGTCGCAAGAAGTTGGCCGAAGTTGAATACCTGTAGGTCTCGAACAAACAGACATAGGTACAAGATGACACCGTGTGGTTTATTACGAACGTATCTAACTTGCCTATTATGCCGAATCATTGCATGTTCGTGGGCGAGTAACTTCTTGAGGATTACGCAGGTTGAAAAACAAGCACTTTAGTGTTAGAATTGCTTGTTTTGCGCAACGGGCTAGGGCAGATCGTCAGATCAAAATCAATAGTGCCTTCACCTTGCTCAGCTCAAAGACACCGTGTCTGAAGTATATGTAGGTATACAACAAAGAAAAAGTGTGCAGATAAAGATTCCAAGACAGCATATCAATAGTCAATCAACTTACAGCTATTACATTGGTTCCACCAGATTGTCTTCTCTCGTGTTTGTTTATCAGTCTTCTTAATTTCAGTCTTCTTTAATTTTTTCTGTATTTTTTGACACTTTTCCTTAACACTATACTCGGTCTGCGCAGCACTCATGTTCACTTTGTCTTTTTTAATTTGAAAACCAAATTTCCCACTACCCATATTGGTCAACACATTACGTTCACATTAACACAGTTAAGTCTTTGCACACGTTGTACGTTATTATTTCCTTTGAAGCCTAGGGCATTGTTTGCATTGTCTGAATTGTATAAAATGTAAACATTATTAGGTACTGTATAATACAAGTACGCATTCGCCGCTCGGGTGTCGTAAAGATATTCGATATCGAATTATTCTGTTGCAGAATGAAATAGAATATATAAAACTAAAAGGTTTTATAGAGTTATCTTGAGAAGGCTTTGGCCTTGCACGGTTCATTAACATTGTCCATTCGATAACTAAAAATATGTAATCTAGAGTCCGATTCCATCGGTCGGTGGCTTATCAATTTTGAGTCATATCCATTGAGCTGATTAGGAGGAAGTGTATTCGCACTTTATTCCTGACACACAATAAATAATCTGTATAGTGGGATTTACAAACATCAAAGTGTAGCAAATCATACTTAACACAATTTGACCAAATCAAACTTTTTCAGAAATACAGCAACTGATTCTTAAAGATGTTTATGACGATATCATAATTAGATAAAATTTCGTAAAGAAATGAAAACCTAATGCTAAATATCTATTTAAGAAACCATAAGTGTAAGCTTGGCCTTTTTTTCCGCTATCTGATTTTAATGAAACAAAGGCTAATTTTATTATTGCGCCAAACAGAAGTCATGTGTCTGTGAAAACCGTCAGAAAATTCATTCAGTGGCTTTGGACAGTCAAAAAAATATATTACATACATAATTCTACTGTTTTATTGTAGAGTAGATTGGATATATAGGTACCTTGCTGCGCGTTTACGGAATACGGCAAATAAAAGTATACTTCATGTGCTGTACTTAATTGAGATGTAGAAACAAGAGTAAGTCAGTATCGCTCATGCGGTTCAACGATTAAAATTACAAAAAAGCAGAAATGAAAGGAACGAAACATCTAAAGCAATTAAATGTCATCATCACCATAGGCTCTTTATAGCATTTCATGACTCGTATATTGCTATAAATACATGAATACGTCCACCTATGGACATTTAATGATGGAAGGTGCAATAAAAATGCAGCTATCAGTTGTAGAAATTCAAAATGCTTTTCATATTTTATCTCTCTATACGATAATAAAAGAGTAGTTAGTGTGAGTAATAAAAAGAATACAAACCCAAGTCTTCTTTAATTTTTGTGTCTCTATCCTACAATAATATCTGAAGCTTTTAAGAAAAGGATTTTCCTCCAAGGATTTTCACATTACGTTTCATGTTACTTTCTGTCAATACTTAACAGGTTTTGTCATCTTACGTTATCTTAAGAAGTTACAATTTATATTTTACTGTATCATAGCATAATCCTACTAATATTATAAACGCGAAAGTTTGTGAGTAAGTATGTATGTATGGATGGATGGATGTTTGTTACTCTTTCTCGTAAAAACTACGGAATGGATTTTAATGAAACTTTACAATAATATAGCTTATACATCAGAATAACACATAGGCTACAATTTATAAAGATATTGTGTGAATTGTTCCAAATATGACGCGGCGCGACGGGAACGGGATAAAATATAATTTACCACGCGGACGAAGTCGCGGGCGACCACTAGTACTGAATAAATGTAAGACCAGCTGTTTAATTTCAAACTCGATAGAGACGTATTCCAATCCTGTCAGGTCTTAATTCATACACAAAGGGTCTGTTAATCCCAATCTCTGATGTGAGAAGGCTACTGACCTAATAATTCAGCAGTATAGTAGTTAAGGCATCGGACATGTGTTCAAAATGCTCAAACCTTAGCTTGAAACTACTGACACAAACCCATGCAAATAACAAAAGATCAATTAAGTTTCCCTTTTAAACCCGGTTTGCTAGTTTACTAATCTATTTTTAAGAACACCCACTACCGGACGAACGAATAGGCTAATATTTCATTAGTATGTTTGACAAATGTCGGATTTACATCACACGCAGTGCACTAACCCGGTGGCCAAACTTAAAATAACAATTATGGATTGCAAAGTCTTTTCATCACAGTTATTCATGGCTCAAATGTCGCTACTATTTTGGAAATAAGCTGAATTTATGATGGATTTGTATATCATAAATTACTTAACACAGAAATATCTCCACACCCACTCACACTTTATAAGATTTCACAGACGATTACTATAAACTACACGTGAATTTGCATTACAATCACAGGTCCGTTATAACAGTGCATTGTTTAAGCACTATTTGCGATATCACGACTGTTTAAATTTCAAATGTACTTATAACATAACATGATAAAATCGGAAAGTCTCTAAATATCCGGTTTCTCGCTTTAATTTCTGGCCTTTTATTTACTAACTTATAACGATAGCTCTAAGTACGTATGACATACTCTGTGGTGTGATGCTCATCAAGTTATGATGTGTTTACTCGAACTACTTCCTTATTTTGTAAGACAGAGTAGGCAAGGAAATTACTGTTATTTACTATACATTACTGCAGCATAGAAACGGTAGCTTCACTGAGGTGAAAGCAGCAGAGAGCTAATAAATCATGTTCGCGTTTGAATTTCGTATTATCTGGCAAATTACTCCTGAGTTTTTGTTTTGCTTTTCACCGATACTTGATATAAGATTATAACTAGAAGGTATGTATCAATAGATTCGCATATTATAATTTAAAAATCCGCAATAGCAACTGTAAAATAGGGTCAAATAACGGTGTTACGACATTATGATCTGGTTCACAAAACAATAAAATTGTGTTCCTGTCATCGAAACTTGTTATACCGTAGGCCTATTCAAGTGTCATCTACCTCATTTAATGATCGAAACAGGAGTGTGATCGTCCAAAAACTAATCAGTATTGTGAACACCATTGTAATCAACACAATAGCAGTTGAAATTTATGACACAATCATCAGAATAATTCAATTCTGTACCAAACACCATTGTAGTAGTGGATCGAGTAATAACAAAACATGGGATCAATGATCTGAGAATGCACTGCGTTTTGATAAGGTTGCCAATTCACCAACCGTCAACTTTTACCGAGAGATTCGCAGTTACAGTTAAAAAAGCGTTAAGCGGTCAAACGCGAACCGTTTTAATTACTTCATAGTCACGTGTTTGTAGTAAAGTTTTACCGTTAATAGAAAGTGATGTGACAAACCGGACAATGTTCAATATTGAATCCACATTTTTTATACAATCAGTGTCAACGGTTTTTTTACATCTTTAACATTAACAATTTTACAGTTCGAAAATATTTGAAAAGCTACGTCAGAATTTTTATATAGGCTAGGCTAATAGTTGATAATATTCATTTCTGAGTGATTTTAAGTTTGAGTTCAGTTTACTGCTGCGGGTTTTTTACAGACCCACAAATTAATATTAAGTACACGGAAAACAATAAATCATGAGTTACCTACTTACTGCATTTAAATTCTAAACCTGAATAGATAAAATGGGTGTATTAATAAACATTAAAAAACAACCAAATTGATTGAACCGATTGAACTGGACAAAATATATAAAATATATAATATTAAGACAAAACGTAACAGGATAAAATTACTGAAGTAGGAAGTATATTTTATACAGTGGCAATAAGACAATAATTTTAGTTCAAATGCGATTTAAATTGTAGTGTCGTAAACATTTTTCACCCTTCATTACGCAAGCAAGTACCAATGTGCTTACACGAATGCACTTCCCAGGCATATTTATAGCGGTGGTGAATACGAAATGAGACACCTTTTTTTTTTTTTTTTTTTTTTAGTTCCGCGACCAAGGCCGCGGCCGCTCCAACGTCCGTTGCCGGGCGTCTCTGGTTACAGGCAGAACGTATTTCCAGTGGCGCCCGGCGGACTTTGACCACCTCTGTGGTCTCTGCGGGGGTTGGGTCGGGATGAGAATCCCGCGTCGTTGGGGGTAGGGTTTTATCCCGCGTCAGTGAGTGAATCTGGTTGCGTGCTATGGGGCAAAGGCCCCGCAGCACGCAACCCTTCTAGCCTGCTTCTGTAAGGACGACAGGTGGCGATCCCGCCGTCCTCAGGCCCCGATCATGGAGGTCGATGGTCTTGGGCGTAGATGAGTCTGCGGCGGCCTCGCCGCTGACTACGGAACTCGGCGGGGAGGGCACGCTCCCTCTCCCTCTCGGCCGCCTCCTTCGCGAGCACGACTTGCTCGCAGAAGGACACGGCCGCATTCCACCTACTCCCGCTGGAGACCATGGCTTGAAGCATGGTCTCCAGCGAGAGGGTATCCACGCCCAGACCCACTACGAGGTCCCGGCGCTGACTCGCCCACGCTGAGCACTCCACCAACGTGTGGAGTGCGGTGTCGTCGTCGGAAACCTCGCAGTGTTGACACCGGGGTGTGACCTCACGATGGATGCGAAACAGATAGCCACCGAAGCATCCATGCCCGGTAACGATCTGCGTCGCACGATACGTGAGGTCACCATGCTGCCTCTGCAGCCAATCGTCCATGATCGGTCTCACCGCCGCGATGATGGTGGCACCCCACTTGGGTTGCTCAAGTCGCACCCTCCATGACTCCATGAGATCCTGTCGGAGTTGGGACCGCCGGTCATCGATTTCTCGAGACGCAGGCCTGTGGTCCCGCTCCAGCGCCTCCTTGCGCCATTGGAACAATGACGCAAGGGCTCTCGCTTCCAGGTCCCATGGAGGGGTCCCGGCTAGGAGACATGCAGCCTCTCCGGAGATCGTGCGGTAGCCCCTTATTGTTTTGACGGCCAAGGTCCTCAACGGTCTGTTAAGGAGCGTTGAGTTATTGGCCGTCAACCGCGCCGCCCATACGGGAGCCCCGTATAGGGCCATACTCCGCACGATCCCCAGGTACAGTCTCCTGCAGGAAGCGTTGGGTCCCTTTAGGTTGGGCATCAGTCGCGAAAGCGCGACCGATGCGTGTGTCACCTTGGGGACCAAACTTCGGAAATGTGGTCCGAAGTTCCATCGGCTATCAAGTACGATCCCTAGATACTTCATCGAGGGCTTGATGCCGATGCTAACGCCTCCCACATTTATGCTGGAACCTTCAGGTGGACCGTTCCGAGGTCTGTGAAAACACAGAACCTCGGACTTGTGCAAGGCCACCTCCAGTCCCAGCCGCCGTATCCGACCCACGACTTGAGCAACACCCGTCGTGACTTTGAGTGCTGCCTCCTGGTACGTTGCACCCCGCGCCGTGACGAGGGTATCGTCGGCGTAGCACGTTACGCCGACACCCTCAGGCAACGCACCCCGCAGCACCCAGTCGTAGCCGATGTTCCACAGAAGCGGCCCCAGGACCGACCCCTGCGGAACACCGCACGACACATCCCGCCGAGCTGGCCCGAGCCAGCTGGGGAAAGCTATGGCCCTCTCCGAGAGATAGGCCCCGACAATACGACGGAGGTAGAGAGGCGTTTCGTGATACACGAGCGCCTCCCTAACGCAGCTCCATGGCAAGGTGTTGAACGCGTTGGCGATGTCAAGAGACACCGCCACCACCACCTTGCCCTGCGAGACTGCTTCCTCCGTCAGGCTCTTGACGCGCATGATCGCGCTCACGGTGGAGCGTCCCCGACGGAAACCGTACTGGTTGTCCGCCAAGTCTGGCCCCACCGTCGAGAGATGCTCGACGAGGCGTTCCGCGATAATTCGCTCAAAGAGCTTACACACCTCGTCGAGCAACACGATCGGCCGGTATCCGGACGGTGAGTCCACCGGCCGCCCCGCCTTACGGATCAGGACCAGCTTCCCCGTCCTCCACACCTTGGGAAACTGGCCCCTTTCGAGGCATGCGCTAAAGAGCCCCATCAGTCGAGGCCCGAGTTCCTCGAGGGCCAGGACCCATGCACGGCCAGGAATGCCGTCGGGTCCGGGGGCAGTGATTTTCCGGCGTTTAAGCCGGAGTACTGCCGCCCCTAGCTCCCCCACCCTGACTTCGGGTACGTCGTCTTCGCCGGTGCTATCCGCGTCGGGCAGAGACGGAGCCATGCGCGGAGGGACATGCTCCTCCGCGCTCGTCGGAAACAGGGAGCCCATGACCCGCTCCAGCTGCTGCGGCTGGAGACTCTGGGTCAGTGGGGGCGCCCTAGGTCGGAGTTTTTCCCTGACCTGTAGGTACGGGCGCCCCCATGGGTTCTGCTGCAGGGTCTCCAGGAGCTCCTCGCGGGCCGCCGTCTTGGCCCGCTTTATTGTCTCCTGGAGATTACCTTTAGCCTCCCTGTAAGCCTGATAAAGCTCCGCCTCTCGGGTTGCCGCGTCGTCTGGGCGGCGATGCCTCCGGCGAAACCTGGTGTACTGGCGGCGGGCGGAGATGCATGCTGCGCGCAGCTGTGCAATCTCCGGCGACCACCAGTACACCTGCTTCCTGGCCGGTCTGGGTGTAACCCTAGGCATCGCCGCATCACAGATTTGCGACATGGCTCTCCTGAACCACTCCGCCTCGGCATCCACATCGGCAGGCCGGTCCGGTGCCGGAATCCAGGCCTGCACGATGGAAGCCTCCAGGAGAGCCTCCCGATCCAGATGGTGAAGTGCCCAACGCGGATCCGGGGGATTTTCTACCGGCTGTGGGAGGTCAGGTGGGGGGACGACATCGAATCGGATGTACCGATGGTCTGAGTGCGTCTCCTCACCCTCCTCCACGTGCCAGCCAGTAATACGGGCGGCGAGGGCAGAGGTCGCGAACGATACGTCCACGACCGAGCTGGTCCCCCGCCGCCAGAAGGTGGCGACATTCCCCCGGTTGAGGACCTCCAGACCACGTGTTCTGGTCCAGTCCTCAAGAAGCCTCCCCTTGTCCCTGGTTTCCCGGGAGCCCCACGCCTCACTCCAGGCGTTGAAGTCTCCCAGGAGCAGGACAGGGCGAGGACGGCACGCAGCGAAGACGACGTCGAGCTCAGTGAGCCATAGCTCAAACTGAGTCTCGTCCAGTGTCGGCGAGATGTAGGTGGCCACGACTGCCAACCCATCATATTCCGCCGCAACACACCCGCGGCCCCTTGCAATGATAGCAAGGCGCGAGTTGTCTGCGGCAGACCCCCCGAAGATAAAACAGGCCAAGCCGTCCTCGTCCACCGGGCTTCCCGGGTGGACGTAGTACGGCTCGGCGACCACGGCCAAGTTTATGGACCACTGCCGGATGCTCTGGTACAGAAGATCCTGAGCAGCGCGGCAGCGGTTCAAATTCACTTGCAGGATGCGGATATGGGCGTCAGACATTAATGGACGTCCATATCAGCATCCCGCCGAGAAACATCTGGCCGTGCAGTAGCGGCACCCCCACCGCTCTCAGCGGACGGACGAGGCTTTGGCCTCGAGGCGGCGCAGGTTGTGCTGCCGACCCGGTGGTCCGCAGTTTTGCCCTCCGCCTCGCATCTAAAGCAGCGAGGCGGGGCATCACAGGCACTTGCCTTGTGACCGGGCCGGCTGCAGCGGAAGCACCGATCGCCCACGGTGACTTCCGCTGTGCACTGCACTCCGACGTGCCCCACCACCATGCACCGGAAACATCTGGTTTCCCGGGCACGAAGGAGGTGCACCTGCGCCTTTAGGAAGCCCCCTACGAGGAGGCTTCGTCCGTCCGTCACTTTCAGTGCCGCCGCGACGGGGCACTGGACGACTGTCATCCCATGACCAGTGGAGCCGAAGGAGATGTCTCCCGCCTTCACCTGGTCACGGGGGCAGCCGCCCGCCTCCACGACGGCGGAGATTACTTCCTCCGTCGTGGCCGCGTCATCCAGACCCGTGATGCGCAATGCAGCGCATTTGGTGGGCCTGGTGACGCGGACGGCTTCTGCGTCCAGCGCGTCCCTAAGCTGCGCTGCTAGGGCGTCAGCTTTAGGGCCGCTGGAGGCGCCGGAGACCTCGAGGAGGCGAGCCCCGGTGCGTGTCGTCTTGCACCGGAGACCCCCCTGGATATCGAGGGCTGAGAGGTTGACTGAGGACTTCACGGTCCTCAGGACATCAGCGTACCCCACACCCCTCTCCACACCCTCCGTCGTCACCGTAAGGACGACGGCTGTGGAGCGAGGAGCGCGGGGCCTCTTCGGCGCCTTCGCCGCGGCGGCTTTGGCCACTTTCTTGGCCGCTTTCTTGGCGGCCTTCGTCTTCCTCTTCTTGGCCCCCACTACCTCCCATCCCTCCCGTCCGGAGGGATGTAAAGGAGCAGCGGGAGCGTTAGAGGAAGAGGAGGCGGCAGGGGTGCCGCTCTTCTTGCCGCGCCCCTTCGCCTTCCGCGCCTGGGCCGCGGTCTCGGCCGGCAACCGGTACGCTGGAGCGGACTGGGGCGGAGCGGGGCGGTGGACAGCGGGTGTGCCGCTTGGTCCTGGAGCGGGAGAACCGCCAACAGCCGCCGCGTATGAGAACGCGGGACGTGCTAGCGGAGGGCGGTACGCCCGGTCCTCCAGGACCGCGAGGCGCCTCTCGATCGCCGTCAGGACCTGTACCATAGTCGGCACAGGCTGTGGCGGCGATCCGGGCGCCGTGTTGGGCGCCGTGGTGGGCGCCATGGTGGGCGCCTTAGTGGGCGCCTTGGTGGGCGCCTTGGTGGACGCCGTGGTTGGCGCCGTGGCGGGCGCCTTGGTGGGCGCCGTGGTGGGCGCCGTGGGTGGCGCCGTCTTCGGCGCTGGTCCAGCCGTCGGAGGAGGAGGCGGCAGCATGGGACCGGGAGGCGCCTTGACCACCTTGGTCAAGTCAGCGACCTCCCGCCACAGGTCATCCATCTGCTTCCTGGAAGCAGCGAGCTCCGCCTCCAGGCTCGTCACCTGCTTCCGGAGCCTCGCCTCCTCCTTGGTGACGCTCCGCGCGAGGAGCTTGTTGAGGGAAGATTGGGCTTCATCCACCAGTGAAGCCACAATCTTCTTCCTCCCCGCCACGTTCCTGTTGCCCCGCATGGCCGCGTTCATGCGGGCAAAAACGCTCATAAGCTCCCGCGCGGGCGGCCCACCGATTTCCCGGCGACTTCGCTGGGACAGTTGGACCGAGGACGGAGGAGGAGTTGGCGGCCGCCTTCTGTACGCGTCTAGACGCGTACGCACCGTCTTCACCGGCACCTCCTCCTCCGAATCACTGGAGAGGAGGGACCCCCACCCGGAGCAGCTGGTGCTACGGTCGCGCGGCGGCCCCCCCTTCTCCTCGAGGGTCCTCTTCTTCGTCCCAGAAGAGCGGCCCTTCTTCTTCACACTGCTGGGAGCTGACCCATCGTCAGTCCCAGCAGCATCAGTTCCTTGGGGCGTCGACATCGCGCTGCAACTAGGCGGCGCGGTGCGAGCCCCCAAATCCATAGGCATCAGTATCAAGTTTGAGTGCGCAATGTCGTCGGTTGACACTGCCCGTGAAAGGGCAATGTCGGGACCGGAGGTATCTTCGATGTTATCCATAGCAGGAAAATCGCAAAAAAATTTGGCCAATCACAAGTTCAGACTAAATACGTTCGGTCACCCAACTTGCCACTGCGTTACCGTGGTCAAGTTGGGGTCCAGGGCGGACGGCGAGGACGTAGTATCTAATCACTTGGGGCCCCGCCCCAAATGAGACACCTACGATAAGTGAGTCACGTACACACGTGCGACTCAGCCCTACTTTGCTATTGTGCATTATGTACCGAATCAATACATGCTATCGAATAAATGTCACAGGATTCAATGACTACAGGTGTATTTATTTTTTAGAATAATTATTCTAATCTTTTACCCACTAGTACAGCGTTTTAAATATTCATATTCTGTTTGCTATAGTACAACGATAAAGACAACTCACAGCTGGCAAAAAGGTTCAACAATTTGAAGGGTCCATCAAGTAACTGATCAACATTTAAAAGTTTAAGGTCATAAATATTTGCCCGCGGCAATCTTAATTGAGAAAAGGGTTTGACACTTTTTTGTTGTGCAAGTATAGGTATTTAAGTACTTATTTGCATATTGACATTCCTTTCAAAATTACATTCACGCCTGCATCATTGTACAACGCGTGACGTTACTTGACTACACGGCATATTTGCCAATACTCAAGGTTCTGTGATAATTATGGTGTCATTTTAAAAATGGGTACCACCCCTGTAATTATTGTTATACGATAAAAGATTCTGAGCAATTATTGTTATGTTGAAATAGTAGTGATTA
Source organism: Nudaria mundana (assembly GCA_963556515.1). Taxonomy (NCBI): domain Eukaryota; kingdom Metazoa; phylum Arthropoda; class Insecta; order Lepidoptera; family Erebidae; genus Nudaria; species Nudaria mundana. The sequence continues at coordinate 7,866,731 of OY748305.1, read as the reverse complement.
AATCAGTATAAATTAAATAAATCTAACTACTTTGCAATATTCCGCCACATGCAAATTACCCAACTCTCGTATTTATTCATGCACAAGTCCGCCCTCCAAACCCACTTAGGCCGAAAGAATAGAGAAATAATTTTGAAAATAGAATAAATATGAGAGTTGTGTTATCGTGCAAAAAATAATAAAAACCTCGACACGTGTTTCGCCCCCAACCAGGGGCATCATCAGGAGATGTCGATGGCTCGGCGCACGGCGACCGAATGAGCCACAACTCGTAAACCGCACCTATTTATATCCTAGGTTTTTTATTTCTACCCACAACCATAATACCAAATTATTTTATGTCTACCCACCACCGTTGTTTGAATGACGTATACCTACCCGCAGCAAAGGGGAAGAGGCGAAATTAAGTTGATCATTTAAAATATTAGGGTTCAAGCGTCTATGTTTGTAGATTTCTAATTGTTCCAAAACCGAAAGCCTCAGTCCTTTGTTGCAGGTGTGCAGAACGTCATAAGTGTGAGGATTAGGTAGGGAGTGACCGGAATCCAACAAATGTTTTGCGAAATGAGACCGTTCTGGCCGATTGTTTCTAAAAGCTGATATATGTTCTTTATACCGCGTCGCGAAGCTACGGCCGGTTTGACCAATATAAACACCCTTTTTTTTTTTTTTTTTTTTTTATTTCCGCGGCCTTAGGCCGCGGCCGCTCTAACGTCCGTTGCCGGGCGTCTCTGGTTACTAGCAGAGGGTATGTCCAGTGGCACCCGGCGGAATATAAACACCCTCACAATCCCCACACTTAAGCCTATACACACCTGACTTCCTGTCATCCCCAATTTTCTCCTTAACATTGCAAATGTTTCTCCGGATAGTGTTGTCCGTTCTAAACGCGACATGAATATTATTTTTACGTAAAATTTTGGCAACTTTATCAGATATCGGACCTAAATAAGTTAGACTAGCTCTATACCGATGGACGTCACGATCCGGGGGAACAGCATATAGTAAACTACGCGTAATTGAGGCTCGTCGCCTTCCAACTAAGTTGTCCACAAGCTTGGTACTGTAACCATTAGATTGAGCAATTTGATAAATAATATTTAATTCGCGGTTAAAATTTATTTGAGAAAGTGGAACCGAAAATAGCCTGTGAACCTCAATTACGCGTAGTTTACTATATGCTGTTCCCCCGGATCGTGACGTCCATCGGTATAGAGCTAGTCTAACTTATTTAGGTCCGATATCTGATAAAGTTGCCAAAATTTTACGTAAAAATAATATTCATGTCGCGTTTAGAACGGACAACACTATCCGGAGAAACATTTGCAATGTTAAGGAGAAAATTGGGGATGACAGGAAGTCAGGTGTGTATAGGCTTAAGTGTGGGGATTGTGAGGGTGTTTATATTGGCCAAACCGGCCGTAGCTTCGCGACGCGGTATAAAGAACATATATCAGCTTTTAGAAACAATCGGCCAGAACGGTCTCATTTCGCAAAACATTTGTTGGATTCCGGTCACTCCCTACCTAATCCTCACACTTATGACGTTCTGCACACCTGCAACAAAGGACTGAGGCTTTCGGTTTTGGAACATTTAGAAATCTACAAACATAGACGCTTGAACCCTAATATTTTAAATGATCAACTTAATTTCGCCTCTTCCCCTTTGCTGCGGGTAGGTATACGTCATTCAAACAACGGTGGTGGGTAGACATAAAATAATTTGGTATTATGGTTGTGGGTAGAAATAAAAAACCTAGGATATAAATAGGTGCGGTTTACGAGTTGTGGCTCATTCGGTCGCCGTGCGCCGAGCCATCGACATCTCCTGATGATGCCCCTGGTTGGGGGCGAAACACGTGTCGAGGTTTTTATTATTTTTTGCACGATAACACAACTCTCATATTTATTCTATTTTCAAAATTATTTCTCTATTCTTTCGGCCTAAGTGGGTTTGGAGGGCGGACTTGTGCATGAATAAATACTAGAGTTGGGTAATTTGCATGTGGCGGAATATTGCAAAGTAGTTAGATTTATTTAATTTAACTATGGACTTCCGAAAAGTAACGCCTGATAGTATTAACTTTATAAATCAGTATAAATCTCTATATATATAAAAATGAATCCCTATTTCCCTTGGTCACGACATCACGCGGGAACGGCTGGACCGATTGGGCTAATTTGGGTCTTAAAATATTCGTGGAGGTTCAGGGAAGGTTCATAAGCAAAATTTCAGGCGGTACGAAGTTCGCCGGGACTACTAGTAATAAATAAATAAATATGTTAGGACAATTCACACAACACCATCGAGTATCGAACTATATTATTATACATAGGAAACACCCAGACTTCGGAACAAACGTATGTGTCATCACACATAGTTTGATGGTTCGTCCCTATCGGGAATTAGACTCCGGCGTAGAAAACGGATGCCGTACCGACCACGCCACCGACTATTATTCATTTGCAATATTTAAACTTGGCCCAGTAAAGTTACAAGGTTAATACATCAAGAGGAAGACATTGCAGGATTTGGGTATTATTCTGTGACGCATAGGGAAATTCATGCAATATGTCTATCAGTAGCTAATTGAGTTCCCTACATATTATAATTACGTCGTCTAATCTAGTAATCAAACAAAAACTAACAAAGACCGAAGCTATTCCAGTTCTCCTTTTCCTCAAACATTGCACGTGCGGCTTTTCATTCCTTCTTTTGTCTAGAAAGTAGTTTTTGCTAACAAGCGGGCGACTATCCTTGATCCTAAACTTTGGTTGTACTCTTTTATTTCTGTCTGACTTCTTTTGAGATATAAAGAAACAGGACTGTGTTTAAGCGAACTCCAAATTTATCAGTTCGAATAAAGTTGCTGTATAACTAAACTGGAGTTAACAAAACTTAAGTTTACAAAAATTACTTCTAGTCAGCTCCGAACAAAGCTCACATTTTTTTAAATTAGTAGGTTACATAATTGTAGGTGATGTGCCACCTACAATATTTAAAAAATGATACTTGAACCACAAATATTGTATCTAATGGTTACAACGAAATACTAACTCAGCTGTTTAACCGTCCTTTCTTTTGTAAAGTCAGTTTTAAAAACCAGTAGGTTCATACTATGTGTGATTTTGTGCAAACAAGATGTCAGTTCCTAGTAGGTATTAACACGATTAATACGAGTCTTTTGTATATGGACACAATTTGTTGCATAGACAGAACAAAGTCTCTAGGATGCTGACCTAAAAACGTGTAATTACCTACTATCGAATTTCTGCTGTACGATTGCTACTAAAACGCGACAGCTTAAAACCACGTAGGTTGGTTGTTTAAAAATAAACGTACATCGGATTAACGTTGATGAATTCGATGACACATTCAAAAATATTTGATCGAAGGATGATGATTCATTATTTAATTTCACTTACCCATGTTTGACACCGTAGTAGGTAATAATAACTCATACCTTGAACCCATACAAAAATGCTATGAAGAAACAATAGGAGGTAGAGATGTTTGTCCCGACCGGGAATCGAACCCGAGACTCCGGTGTCGAAAGCGGGTACACTACCGACTACGTCACCGATGCAGTCAAAATTTGAGTCACTTGCAATTTGAGTTAATATACGAGAATCCGCTTATTAATGTCAATGAACTGTACGTATATAGTACCTTTAAAAACTGTACTAGTTAATAATATTGTAAAGTTGAAGAGTTTGCTTGTTTGATCCTATCTATGGAATTAAGTACCGGTTCCAAATGGAAAATTGTTTTGACGTCAGAACGGAAAACATAGTAGGTACCTAATTATGAATTTAGATACAGTTTACATTCCTCGAAATAATAACTTAGGCAATAATATTGACTGAGGGAGCGAAGTGACCGAAGTCTCCGTTTCAACTTGCAGACTGGGGAGAATTTCTTTCGTCGGTACCTCTACATCTCTACATCTAAGGGTTCTGTTAGATCATGTTTGCGGCCGTATTTATCAACCGATTTTCATGAAACTTTACACACACACTCCTTGCTTACAATGAATAACATGTGAATATTATTTTTTGGATTGGATGAAAAATGAAGCTAAACAAAGCTCCCGAAGTCTACGGTTCACAGAACCACTAGTTTAGAAGGGACTGTTCACCGTTTCAGTATCACGGCCTACCTACTGATGGATACTTACTGCTGACCTTACTGAAAACATTACCCCATTTGCGTATTATTAATTTTGCCGTATTAAATGGAGCTTACAAAATGAACACCGCTATACAACACCGCCGCTCCCTCAAGAATAAAGGCTTAGAGGTTTGTAATTAAACTGTTCTAATGCTCTCTATTAAAATAAGTAGCGTGAATGAAAAGTATATTTCTCTAATATAAATCTAAACAAAGAAAAAGTATACATAAATTGTAAAACAAAAAAAAAATCGATGACAATAAACACAATCGAGATAAAACAAACATATTCAACCTAATTGACGTTGTTTGCAAAACAATGACTTTTAGCGGTACATGTGCAAAGAAAAATGGGAACAAAACTGTAACAACATGACAACAAGATTGCGACATCCGAGCGGCGATAATTAGTGCAAAATCTCAGCGTGAGTGTACCACTTTACCCAGGTTTATCTATTAAAGTTTGTATACACTGTATGTTGTTTGGCTATCGCGGGTTGATAATCGTCACATAATACGTATTCACCGTCAAGCTACCAAGCGAGGTGGTATCGCGGTACCGCATGCGCGTGCGCAAGGCTTAATACGCGCGGCCGTTTCGCCAGCCGTCCGTTGCGACAATGCGCCTCCATGTTGGTGTGTGCTACCTCCCCCAGTCTCTCCAGTTGCCTAGCCACCTCTCTCTTTTGAGTTGTCACCGGTTGAGCCAACGGTAAGGTAAGCACTCCAGTCGGTCCGTACTTTGGTGGCTTTCATGATTGTGTTGAAAGCGATGGAAGATTACAAAGGTTATAAAGGTTGAATGTAACTGTGTCTGCAGATGTCAGGCTGCCTGTTTTATGACCTCTCAGTTGCCCATAGTGTTAGGTAGATTTACGTATAAAACCAAAATATACTTCCGCGTAACTGTATACCTACGTCCAATTATTATAATGTTTATTAATTCACACTTCAATTAGAGCGGACATTGAGTAAAGTAATTAAAGTTAAGATATATTAATTGAAGTATGTACTGACATAGCAACCGAATCGGATTTTATCTACTTGGGTGACTGACTTTCATCCACATTTGAATTTTTCCTCTGAAGAATACTTTCCCCAGCCCAGTTGTGTTCGTCGGCTTCCCAGTTTATCTGCAAAGATGCCGAACTTCGATATTCTAAGCGAAAAGACTGCCATCTGACCTCCACAACCCGTTGGCGATATCGAAGTTCTGTCCAGTCGGATACGCCCGTATCGACTGCCATAGATTTTCGTCTGGTAATCGGGACGGCTTAACGTGCTCTCCAATGTACAATAATCTATTACCGGACTCAAAAATTAAATGTGTTCTTCGTGTTGAATTAATATTCCTCCTAAGCACAGGCAGGCGAAGAGACACATAGGTTCACATCATTCCCTGTGGTTTGTTAAGAGGTATAGTCCTAGCTATGCCGCTTGTAATAAATGTATAACACAGAAACTATTTCATTGCACACAAAAACCTTACATGTAATAAACATTCGGACTGTTTTATGATAAACCAAATTGTTTTCCTGAATACAAAACAATAAAGACGGTAGTTGATTGAACCCATTTAACGGAGTTGCATTCACCGACATTTGTATAGGCGTTTTAAACAATTTGTTTGTTGAGTTTCCAGTTAACCACAAGTCTTTAACCGCTATTCCACGATGTACATAATATCCACCGTGCAGCTGCAAATAGGTTTATAGCTAAATAAGTATACATTGCGTACATAAGGTGAGGCTCTAACGAGTGCCGACGCACTTGGTATAGCAAGATATGTTGAGTTTGCGGGTCCAAGAAGTTCCAGTCCGAAGTCTAGAAGAAGCTAGTAGGTCTGCTGAAGGAGGTTTTGACAACAGGCTCATTTTTGAAGCAATTATTTGATTGGAGAGATAGCGCAAAACACCCGAACATCTATCATCTAAGGTATAAATAGGTTTGCATATTATTTGCATATTATAAGTTTGTGGATCCACTGCAATTGCCAGGGAACTTCAGAATTCGTGAATTAATTCCTTTCATAACTGATTTGACTTTTCTGAGATTACTAGAAACAAACAAAATGGACAACTAATGGCCGGCGCGGCAGACCGAAATCGCAGCACAGCATAGTATCTAATTATTAGATATATTTTAAACAAGTTATTTTATCTACTTTAGAATTCCTTTAATTTATACCTTTACTTTACTTTATATCGATAAATATTATGCCGCAGCACGTCGTACGTGCCTCGGTACTTAATATGAATTCTAAACTAGATTGCATATTGGTCTCACCAAGATCTTAGAGGCCTAACTCAACCTTACCAGCAAGTGGTGCACCTGCCGATATACGAACGAGACCCTGGCAAACATAAACGTTCCAGGTCAGTAGCCGCAATAGGTTCACCAATATTGCGTGGGATCAACAAAGTTACTGGCGAAACGTAAGGGAATATAGTCTGCTTACCCTTTCGAGGAAACAGGCGTAATGTGAAATAAGAATATAAATAAGTACATATAACTTGATAAAAATAAAATCCATTGGCCTTTATACATCGACTTCCTGAACCACAATTTGCTGACAATACATCTAGACTTGTCTGATATAGTTCAGGGACAGGCACAGATTTGTACATCAAGGTCATCAACCGACAAAGCGATAAAGTTATTGTGTTCGTAAAGAACAAAAGTAATTTTGTCGTTACGTCATATCTCTAAGACCCTGTCTGTATCTGTACTTAGCATATCGATCTACTAAATATTTATTCACGTTCAACGAACGATACCAATAATCTTGCCCAATTGTGTAGGTATTGAATCATTTATTACAACTCTTTATTATTATTACGTCACAAAGAGTGTTAGAACCCGAACTACGTAGACGTAGGTACCTACTAAGTTGCTTTGTAGTCTAATAAAATTCGATGTCATCAGTACTGCCCACCCCTATAAAACCTAAGTGCCCAGTAGTCAGTGATGGATGTGTGGGTGGGACTAATTAATTCAAATGAAAAGCACTACAATATTATAATTATGTACAGTATCAAAATTACAAACCGACCAAAATACTAGTTGCATTGTGATATCCAGATGTCAAAAAAAGATATTGAATTGTTGTAAAGTGCCTTTACTACGATCAACAGATATTTTAAAGGTATTTCTTTAATTACTATTCAAACATTTTGCGCAAGTCTTACGAAATTCATGTATAATATTGACATATCCACTGCATAAACTGCGACGACGCAGTAAAACAAATACACGCTGTACACAAGGGCATCAAACTAGACCGAGTAAATTGGCAGTCTAAACAAATGTTGAGATGCTAATTTTGATGCGAGAATTTATTGACTCATTTGTTATGATATTGTTGCACTCGTATAGTCCGAGTAATCTTTTATCACAATGTTGTAAGCGATAAATTAAAGTTTCATGTTATGTCATGTCATGTGTACCTACCCATATGTATTGGCATATTAAATTACCAATGGAATTTATAATAAGAGCAGCTTCAGCACACGCTTTCAGTTCAGAGTGGACCAAAAATATTCTAAGCTAGCTTAAAGGATTAACTTTCGATCATTATCATTTCAATTATCGAAACGTCGTCGTCGCCTCGTGGATCAACAGCAAGTCTATCCTACAAAAATGTTAAATTTTGTGTAAATTTATAACTGCCTGATGTCTGATCAGTTTGTCTTATCAGCTTTAATTAGCGGTCCTGCGACGCGACGTCTGATTTGGCGATACAAGTCAATTTACTGATATGAGTGTTCAACTTCAAATCATACTTCTTTATTTGTCTGAGCGTGTAACAGTAAAAGATTTTTTGAGAACTATTTCGTACCCGCGTACGCAGTGGTAAAAGAAAAATTAAAGACATTACTATAACTCTCCACAATAGTGCCATTAATCCTTTATGAGTTCCTCGACCCTGGCTTTACTGTGATAGACAATGGTGGTAGTCGTGTGAGCAGAATTAATGCGTATGCACATGCAGTGGGAAGCGGGACTCGACCAGCCTTGAACTTGTGTATGCACTTTTATGCAAGCGATGAATACGAAAGCGGTCGCTATCGCGCCATTTCTAGCTGGCACGTCATGTAATGCGTACGTATGGGTACGATACAACCAAAGTCAACTAACCCAAGAACATGCACAGTAGGTATTAAGATTATTGTGGATGTGTTACCAACTGGATAACTATGTATACTCTAACATCTACACTACAGTCTTTCGAGATTAATTTATTTGTTTATTAGACACATTGATGACATGGTATCAAATGCACTATTGGTTCGAGAATTTTATTGGCTGACTATGATTGTACATAGGTACTTGGGTATATTATATCGAAGGTACATCGAAGACCAAATGTGTTTACTTAATATTATCATAACATAAATATTTATTTTGTTTCCTTTAAATATTTGCCATTATTATTTATTATTCATTTCTATGCTAAAATTAAAGATTTACCTATGAATAACAATGAAGCAGAAGAAGAAATGAACCCAATAACCGTTTTTTGTTATGTTGTATTAGTCAATAAATGTCAAAATAAATTACATTAATATAAAGATGAGAACTTTTTGAATAAAAATTACAGTTTTCAAATGGTTCACTTGATGAAATAAAATGCCGGGGTCAAAAGAACTATGCGGGATTTTAAATAATTTTGGTGTATTCAAATATACGAAATAATTGAAATACGAGTTATATGTATATGTATATGTAAAAGTATAAATTATAACAAATCAGGATAGTATAGTAGGTTTCCAGCGATCTCGCGAATTGTATGGGGTAAACAGCCAGTAGGTTGGCAGGTCAACGACCCGCCAACCGGTCGAGCTTAAAGCTTTGCCGCGCGAACACAGTGGGACAAACTTGGCCCACATTTCCAGGCTATTACAACCAGTATGAAATGTAAACGAGAAATTCAGAGATTCTAAATATTAGCAGGCAATATAAAACTTACCCTATACATGGGGCACACTAAAAGTTTTGCACTTCTAGCTAATCGGAACTATTTGAATTTCGAATGTTATATTTTTTAAACGTTGCAACCTTCTTAGTAATAAAAAGAAACAATTGGCGGGAAATCATATGTCAATTGTTTTTTATCACACATCAAAGTTCTACGTATGCAACGAAAATGGAATTAAGTCGAAAAGATTTTAGAGCGATGATTTTTTTGTGATTTTAAAGTTCTCTCTCCGCAAGACTTTGCCGCTCGTCTTCAAAATGCTTTTGGGAGAGAAGCACCTTGTTTGAGCACCGTGAGGCGATGGTTTGCTGAATTTGAGAGAGTTCGAGTTTCTTTACATGACGAATTTCGTGAAGGGCGGCCTTCAACTGCCGTCAACGAAAATAATGTGGCTACTGTTAAGGGGTTAATTGAAGAAAACCCGCGGATTACCTATGAGACAATTCGAGGACTATTGGGAATTGGTATGAGTAAAATCCAGAAAATTTTACACGAAGAATTGAAAATTCAGAAACTTGTTGTCGTTGGATCCCTCGTGAACTGACAGCGGAGCAGAAGCGGGCTCGTGTGGAATGTAGCTCACAGATGCTACTGAAGTACGACCACGGACATTCTAGTGCTGTTTATGACATTGTCACAGGAGACGAAACGTGGATTTATTGACCCGAAAAAAAAAACGCAATCTTGTGAATGGGTGTTTGAAAATGAGAACAAGCCAACAAAAGTGAGGCAGGCGAGAAACGTTGGTAAAAATGATCGCGTTTTTTTTCTCAGCTACGGGTCCCATCTGTACAATTCCACTTGAAGATCAAAAGAGTGTTAATGCCGAGTGGTATTCTACCATTTGTTTACCCAGGGTGTTAGAAAAAGTTCGCGAAAGACGACCCAAAAGCCGCGTTCTCCTACATCATGACAACGCTTCTTCACACACGGCCAACAAAACAAAGTCATTTTTAGCTTCCGAAAAAGTACAACTCCTCACCCATCCTGCGCATAGCCCCGACCTAGCACCCTGTGATTTCTGTATTTTCCCCAAAATCAAAGATTTGATGAGAGGTTTCACTTTTACCAACTCCGAAGAGGCAGTGATAGCGTTCAATCAGCACGTAGAAAACATGCCTTCAGATCTGTGGTCCTCCTGTTTTAAAAAATGGTTCGATCGTATGAAAAAAAATTAAAATGTAAAGGAGAGTATTTTGAAAAGCAATAAACATAATATTTTGGTTTTAACATATTGTTTTTTTAAGTTACGCAAAACTTATAGTGTGACCTACGTACCTACCTATTTATTATTCATCTGAGCGTCAATTCAAGTGTGTTCATTAAATTACATAATAATTATTACCTTAAAATTTATCTATTATACTTAGCTATTAAACCTATAAGATAAGTATCGTAAATTTCTTCTATTTTTCGTACGTTGACAAGGAATCACGTGAGTATCGTCACTACATTACGGACGAGTGGACAACATGCTCGTATATAAATAGCGCACAAGTGTAAAACGTAATGAAACTATTTTCTTGCCATCGTGCCGTTCATAGTCTTGTGTCTTGTAATAGGTAAACTCCACGCACACACACACATATCGCGCCTATATCCCGAAGGGGTAGGCAGAGGTGCATTACACACCCACAATTTGCCAGTATTTTTAGTCCCACGTAATAGGGGGCCTATTGCCGTCACCGGGCACATTATTTATAATGGGTTATGTCCAAAATAGCCGAATGAATTTAACGGTATTATTCGTGGCATATTATAATGGTTTATTATATCATTATGATATGGAGTATGGAAACGCGATAATTTAAAAGTTAAAATTCTTTGGCACACCAGGTTACCGAACTGTTCTGCTAAGCGTACCCTATGTAGCACCAAGTAGCGAGGTAGTCAGTATGTTGTTTCCTATTTCGGCATCTACTACATATTAATGAATTAAGACTAAAATTAATACCTTCTACACACATACAGTTACCTGTATTATCACCTGATGTTACTTACAATAATATAGTTAAAAAAATACACGTCGAAAATTGACACAACAACCGACTTCAAATGACCGAAATGGGACCATTATAACTGTCGGAATGGGACCAAATTGAAATGGGATGAAACTTCAGAAGTATTAGCTTTCATTTCAAAAAAAATCTAATTCGGTTCACCCAGTCCAGAGATACAATAGGTTAGAGAACAAACATAAAAATAATAATAATAAAAATACAGTCGAATTGAGAACCTCCTCCTTTTCTGTAAGTCAGTTGAAAATATATCTACGTGCGATCTAGTATACGGGCCGTAGAACATTGAAAAATATTGATTAACAGCAAGCTCATTTTTTGTAAGTAGCTTTATTTTACCGAGTCTCCCACATATATCTCAAAAATAAATCTCAAATCAGGTAGCTTACAGAGTTATCCAGTTAAAATATTCGGAAAATCCTTTCTTATCGGAAGTATGGGCCATATAATAAACACTCCCTCCAAATATTAGGTTTCTACGATCAGTGGTTTAGACTCAGCAGTCAGTCATTTAGGACATAGAATGTTATAATGTATGGTTAACTGTAATTAATATTGATTGACGATTCAACGTTTACCCTAAACGGCTGATCGTAGAAACCTAAAACTTAGAAAACGTGTTTTTTATATGGCGTGTACTTCTGATAAGAAAGGATTTTCCAAAATTCTACTCTTAAAGGGGTGAAAAAGGGGGGACATAGTTTGTACGGGACACCGTGACACCTCAGAAACTACTGCACCGATTTTAAAATTTCTTTCGGTAATTTAAAGCTACATTTTTAGCGAGTAACATAGGCTATATAACATCACGACAGAGTTAATAGGAGCGGACCAGCATTGCGTGTAGACTATAGCTTGTTGGACGTTAATAACCGCAATCTCTCAAAAATGGTAATTCCTAGAAAAAAAAGTTACAAAAACTTATTTGTAGGTTATTTTATTATCTACAATTTTGCACAAAACCATTTTTTTATATAATTCACTGTTTACGAGAAAAATCCAAAAAACCGAAAATTTTCAACTTTTTAACTTTTCAACCTTGAATAACCTTTTTAGCACAAGTCGTATCGATGGGAACTTTTGAAATTTGATTTATAATGATGTACTTAATACCTGCACCACTTTGCAGCTCTATACAAATTAATGCAACCTTACAATTTTGTTCCGAATATTTTAACTGGATAACTCTGTTAGCTACCTGATTTGAGATTTCTTTTTGAGATATATGTGGGAGACTCGGTAAAATAAAGCTACTTACGAAAAATGAGCTTGCTGTTAATCAATATTTTTCAATGTTCTACGGCCCGTGTACTAATCCTATTACACCACATTTCTTATATTATTTAATACCTACTATTTTACTGTTATTTTTTGCAATTAAAACCAGGCGCCTGAAATAAATCTGAAATAAACCAATATCTTGAGACCTGATTGCCTGAATGGCCTGGAACATTAAATCCATTACTCAAGTTTCAAGTTTTTAAATTTAATTTCGTAGCAATATAAATATGCTTTTATAGTTCACAGTAATAGCCCTTTTAAGTTACATAATTTCATGATGCTATGAAAGGAACACGAGCACAATGGTCCACGACGCATTTCATATACTTTTATGGTCTCGGTGTTTTGTTTGTTATTTCGAAGAAGTGTTTCACCCACATCCGCTGTGGTACGGGTTAAACGATTACTTGTGAGGTTTTTGTGAATAGTTTTAAAAGATTTTACTCGGTTTATATGTGAAATAAATCACGTAAGTGGTTCATTAACATGCGTGCGAATATCAAAAGATTTAACGTAACAGAGAGGGTCATCTGAGGTCAAATTTTAAGAATTACTATTCCTATTTCTCCAACGGTTTGTATAGTGTCAGGCAATTAACTGAGTGAGTGAAGCGAGCATAAAATGCAAATTTTGAGAAACTCGTATACCATTTTCCCGTTTAAACCGTCAGAAAGAATATTCAATAATTTGCCATGAGTTTGCATTAAGCCTAACAAAAATGTAAAACAATATTATCCCTAGTTTCACTTTGATAGATCTCAAACTTTAATTTCATATTATGTTGTTACCATAGATATACTAGTTAAAATACGATAATATAGTATTTTATCGATATCTATGATTATTACCTTGTTACCTAATTTGCATTTGCACCTAACCTACTCGAATCTCATCTTTATAATTAAAAAGAATTTAGTCGTATTAGCTATGAAGTAGTTCCTATATCATTTCATACAATTTCAATCCCCGTCGAGCATATGGCGCTCCAGATATTGTCATCAAGCACTAGCTAGCTAACCGGGTAGGCTGTTTTGGATACCAAAGCGCCTCTTTACACCTTTCTAAAGACACAATAAGGTTTTGTATTCAGCTTCTAACATATTTCTTAACAAAAGACTATTTCGTCTATATTTTGGCGCGCCAGGAAAAACAGTAGTTTATTTCGATAAGCAATTCCAATGTTCCGTTTATTTCACAGCAGATCTATTAGGTATAGGTAGAAGTATGAATCTTCCGATAGTTGCCCTGTATGCTGCTGCGTAGACTGGTTACTACATTAATCTCTCGCTTTGCGGTTACTGTGTCGAATAACGGTATAAGAGCAGATGGAGTCAAGCGCGCCTACACCGAAACATAGAGCATCACGCTGTTCAGACACGATTAACTTTTCATCAGAAATTTTTAGTGAAAACTTACTACCACTTTGCCAGTAATTTTGTTGGACCCACATTATAGGGGCAAGTTTATTGCCGTTACCGGACTCTATAGAAAATGTATAAACACCGTAAATATAACTAAACTTCCAACAGCCAGGACAGATGTTTCATACCACTAAATATAATCTCTGTAGATTACGATCTTGGGTACCTATATAGAGCTCCAGTGCCCGTTATGCTTTAGGCCATTTAAATTAAAATAGCAGTAAGCTGAACACTCAACTTGACACTTTTTAGGGTTGCTAGGCTAGTTGATATCTTTATGCCTGAAAACTTTGGATTTTTAAAGTAATCTGCGTTGGTGGCGTTGACATTATCTACTGAAGTACAGTGCGCAAGTGAAAATATTTGTATCTACTTACTTACATTAAATGGTTTTTGAACTGAGCGCTAAAAAAATATGCTTTATTTTTGATTCTACTTATATCATATAATGTACCTTTAGAAACAAAAAAATCCAGAATACGTAATACAATTTTATTAAAATACCGTCTACTTTTATACCTAATCGAACATCTGTGACACCGGAAATTAAAATCTCTATGTACATATGCAAAGTACTAAACTTGAACGGCTTGTATTGTGTCATGAGCAGTTATGTGATGCCTGTGACCCACTTCGCTGATGACTCCACAAAAACATCATTGACCATTGTTCGCTGTTCACACTTTTTATTGTGTGCCTCTAGGGGTCATTATGCTTTTATCTAGTTCAATATTATGTTAATTTTCAAACAACTTCTAAAAAAGGAGGAGGCTCTCAATTCGACTCGAATTGAAATCTATTACCTCCCATTCCGACAAACATTTGTCGGAAGTCTGTTTCTCTTTCTCTTTTTGTGTGTGTGCGTGTGTAAGTTAAGTATTGTGTTTATGACTATGTAATATAATTCAATTAATCGAGTAAGACCTTAGGTTTTATGCTATTAAATAGCAATGAAGCACGGTAATACCCGGGGTGCAGTAATGTTTCTATGAATACTGTACTTTTCATTCAACTCCGTAGAATGACTACTATTTTTCTTGACACTTAAATGTATAGGTAATCAAAGTACTGTTTTATAATACTACATCTGAACGCCCAGTCATGTGTTCAAACAGTTACAAGAGCCTATTTGAGAGCAATCACGATTCACGAGTCAAACACATAACCCAGATTTGCAGCAATAAAAAATCTACACAGTTATCTATCGAATCGTATTATCTGTGAGGCAGGCCCGGATTGCCGGGGTCAATGACCATTATTTGAGTATTATAATATGACGCATTTACGTTTTAGAAATCGGCCAAGTAAGAGTGAACCAAAAAGAAAAAAAATCACGTTTGTTGTATGGGACCCCCCTTAAATATTTATTATATTTTGCTTTTTTAGTATTTGTTATTATAGAGGCCACATAAATACATCATCTGAGAAAATTTAAATTTTCTAGCTATCAAGGTTCATGAGATACAGCTCAAGACAGACCGACCGACGGACAGCGAAGTCTCGGTAATAGGGTTCCCGTTTTACCCTTTGGGCGCAGAACCCTAAAAAGAACAAGAGGTGATAAAATACCAATTAATTTTCGTAGTTCTTAACTAGATTTAACCATGTAACCGGTCGTAGAGAATTTTTAAATTTGTAGATATAGGAATTAAGCGTACTAAACAACCTTCCTAAGTTCATGATTTACTATCAAAGCTAAAATGCCTAAAGTTAAAGTTATCGGTTAGATCCTTCTTGATAAAAAGCCGACTCTTATTTGAGTGGATTCTTACCTCCTCGCCTCCCTCCCTGGTTAAGGCAGCCCTGCTGGTATGCCTATAATTTACTTGCTTTTTTGACTAATCATTTTCCGGTAGAGGCTCATTGATTGATACGACAAACGATTTTGCTTCAATTTCTTCTTCAATAATTAACAAGACTTCGCGCTAAATTAGCTGAATAAGTAATTTGTTGTTGTCAACATAATAGGTAGAAACAAGAATATGTTTTTTTAATTCTGCAGCCCAAGTCGGACGGCGGGTGACTGACCTGCCCGCAGAAGGACACGGCCGCGTTCTACCCACTCCCGCTGGAGACCATGGTTCAAGCCCATGGTCTCCAGCGGGAGAGGGTATCCACGCCCAGACCCACTACGAGGTCCCGGTACTGACTCGCCCACGCCGAGCACTCCACCAACGTGGGGAGTGCGGTGTCGTCGTCCGAAACCTCGCAGTGTTGACACCAGGGTGTGACCTCACGATGGATGCGAAACAGATAGCTATCAAAGCATCCATGCCCGGTAACGATGATACGTGAGGTCAACATGAAACAAGAATAGGTAACAAATAAAATTTCAATGATCAATTAAGTACCTATTAAAAAAAATATTCATTCGTTTAATAATTCCAGTAATGGTCACCTGTCCGTCCGTTATAATTATATGACATCGTCAAAGACGGCAGCCTAGGCAGGCAGACTTACGTGTGCAGCAAGCAAGTCCGGCTTGTGTGACACAGAAACCCGGTGCATGGGTCACTTTGACCGACTATTGCGCTCTTACTACGAGTATAATTTGCAGTGGGGGTAATAACAAACATTGGACCCCGAATTACATCGACGCACGTTCGAAGCCAGGGTATAGTGTATGGTTACTCAAAGGAGGAAATGTATATAGTGTTTATTTTTAGCACTGTAAGCACAAACATTTCTTTTCAAACGATAAATAGGTTTAATATTGGTACTTGGTTGATTACTGCATCGCATTCGATTATAAAAAGTGTGAAATCAGTTTTAGAAATATTCTGCTATTGCTTAGCTCTTTTAGTTTAGTTTATCATTTGTAGTACCTACATCTATTATCTATCTAACTACTGTTGATTGCCAATTTCTCTATGCTGTGTACCCTACTCCGCTATTATATTCTACTGCTTTTCACGAAACTTTTTCTAGCATTAACCAATAATCAAATATCGATTTCTCTTATATAATTATTTTATCTATGAAGCGGTATTTCTCCCCAATGGTTTCGTGATACAAACATAATAAAACATGCAATAATAGCTCACCTTTCCAAATAATTAATACAACTTCAACCACACCTTTCAATAAATGGGAACGGGCAATAAACCACCACGACAGTCTCTACCCATGACTCAGCCCGACGCACGGTCAAATAAATGTTGCTATGGGTAATAATCTATCATTATACATTCATGAATTTACCTAACTAGCTAAGGGGTTACACAGAGGCCATTTTTATAAATACATCCACATTCGTTACTCCACCACTTTACTGCGTGAACCGCACCTAAGAAAATCTAACTTACAAATGGATGAATACTATAAGTACGAGTAGGTATAATAGAGGATATCATTTCCCTTTTTCAACCGATTTCCAAAAAAGGAGGTGGTTCTCAGTTCGACTATGTTTTTTTATTTTTTTCTATTAGCCATGATAGAAAGGTGGAATCTTCAGGTATCCAGTAAGTAGTGCATATATACGATGGTAAGTAAATGACAAATTTATATAGTTGTAAAATTCATAGTGAGTTGGATGCAATACCATAAATAACCTTGGACAAAATACAGACCTCCGGCACAGAAATAAAATTAAATACATAGTTCCTTAACCTCCGGTATAACTTATTTACTGCCTAGCTACCGTGATGTTACTGTCTGTGTCCTTTTATCTCCGAAAAACTTGTCTAGACAATGTGTTATGCAAGGAATGCTATAATGGGGTCCATGCAAAACCCGGTGAACCGGCTTTCTATGCCACCACGGGCGTCCCTGTATCTTTGCCGAAGCCGAACCATTATGATTGTTTGGCAGATACCTACTACTTATATAATATATACTTATTATATATATATATTATATATACTTCCGATTATAGTGATAATGACTTATTAATATAGACACGAACAGTCTTAACACACATTCCATCTTAGTGCATAATACTTAACCTTACTTAGGTATGCTACGATATTAGGAATAAAATTTAAAAAAAACTCACGTTTTGACATCTTCTTCGATTCAAATAAATTTCACTTGCAAACCTTTAAAAAAAAGAAAAAACAGCTTAATATATTTAATGAGGGGTACTTACACTACATAAATACCAATAACTTTATTCCGTCAGTCACAAATACGAATTTCAAAATACCGATTTCAAAATTCCGAATATAACAACTCCGATTCATCATTATTCTTATTTTTATAATTCCTAAATTTCCATATTCCTAACGTTTATAATTACTACTCTCAAAATACCGAGCTTCAATAGATCGAATAACAAAAAGTCCGACTTAATGATATTTCGAAACATCAACAATACGAATTCTGATTATTAAAATACCTAAATAGCAAGACACATAAGCACATAATTGCTCATCAGAGAGAAGTAGGTATAATATTATATTTAGTATGAGGAGGTAGAATTAATAAAAAAATAAATCATTTTTAAGAAAAAACTATCAAATCGCATTAATGACTTTCGGTAAAATAAATTTCGTAAATTTTTAATAACAGACATTACAATTCTTAGGTACTTAATATGAAATTCGGACTTTTGAAAATCGGAACATTGAAATTCGGAATAAAGTTTTTCGGAGTATTTGGGTGTTCCCATTAACGAGAAGAAAATTCGTGCTATTAGATAAAACTACAACTAGGCACATTACTCGGTTATGAATTATGAGACTTGTGTACAATAGGTACCCGGTTGAACTTAACTAAGTTCAAAATAATACTGAAATAAAAGGTGATGGTGGTGCTGGCTAAATTATTTGCCTCTTATGGGCCTCTACAGTAAAATAAATAATTATGTAAGTACCAGAAGAACTCGTGTGTCGGTACATTTAATAATTTTATCAAAAATAAATATTACCTTAGAGATGTAAAAAGATTCAAACAACAAAGGTATTTTTTACTTTCACTTATATTCCACATCTAAACGGAAGTATTGTAATCGTGTAAAAAAATCAATTTCGAGTTTTGCCTGAGTCGAAATTTTTTTCTGGAAAATGCATTACACCAATTTCGCTCAAATATAGTAAGTATAGCACGAACGTGTATTGTAATAGTGAGAATGAATAGCTTACGGGAAAGCTCATTGACATAACGTTTTCAGGAACAGATTGAGGAGTGAAAAACTGCCATAAAATAGGTATTTTCTCTCAAAAAAGGTTCCATTGAATTTCTTTAAATTTTCATCAATTGTAGTTAAAAGGGTTCCCTGTCATCAAATACTCAGGAAAATTTTAAATTTTGAGCAATGATTTTTTGGAAAATTTACATGCAATTTTCCCATGACGGTCAATTTACTTATTCCAGCTCTTTCTGTCTGCAAGTCGGACAATAATCTGCGAAGTAACTCTATACGGATGCTTTTGCAGTTTTATGATAATGATAAACCAAGGAAAAGTTATCGCCATAATATTATAAGCTACTACTCGGAAACATCAGCTAGTCAAAATAATAACTAATATTTTGAACGACCAAAACTGATTTGTATTTTTTTTAAAAAGGCAGATATAACTGCCTGACTAAAAATTTTAATATACCTAAATATAAAATTTGCATACCGATATCAGCATGGTGTCTGTACGTACACCGCATTCGAGTAAACATAATCACGATAATTATATCAATTTTGGCGTTTTCGTCTAATTTATTCATATATTATTTAAGTATGTCTATGTACACGTACAGTTTCCTGCAATACCTATACATAGAGTGATTCAAGAGGAAGGTTTATTGTATGTATAATTCAATAAAGTCTAGTGTTAATTGCCGTGTATAGCCGAAACGGCTTTCGATTAAATAATCCGCATCAAAACTAGTCCTACCGTTCGGGAGCTATGATGCCAGAGATACACAGATAAAATCAAATACTTACTACACAGGTTAAACTTAGTTTTCAACTCCCTTAGTTTTCCGTGGGGGGTTGAAAACGGGATTCCTTTTGAAAGCTAATAATCTTTTTCTAGACGGTCGGAGTTACATCTCCAAGCCCCAAGAAACTATATTTGGCGGAAACGATGTCGCAGGTGTCCGCTAGTGTCCCAATCTCATATATTTCATCCATCGTTGTCACTGATAGAGATCTTTGCGTATTTACCGACATTAAAACATAATCGTAATGAGATTATAATGATATTTTGTACCGAAGCTGAACACTCGATGTACAATACAATATATCTACATATATAAATCACGTCTATAAATTGTCCGAGGGGGGCACTTACGAGTGTATTACATCCCACATACCTATTAGCAGTAGTTTTGACGATCAGACGTTAATTGGGGACAAGCCTATTGCAGATATCGGACATCATTCAAAGTAGAAAATCAAGAACCATTCCGTAATCTGAAGTTAAATTCCAATGGCCAGAACGAATATTTCATTAAACTACAATCTCCGCAGTCGAGATTTGCGTCCAATTGGACGTATGTCTTATCAGAACTGTCTTCTAAATAACCCCAGCTGCAGAAGGCCAAACTGCCATTACTATATAGGTACGTCCGTGATCGGGGCCTGAGGACGATGGATTAGCAACCCACCGTCATTACAGAAGCAGGCCTTCACTCACCAACGCAGGATAAAACCCGACCCCAAAGATAACACCATATAATAACACCCGACCAACATGCAGCGGCCACACAGGTGGCATAGGTCCGCCGGGCGCCCACTGGGTATTCTCTGTGCTTACCGGAGACGTTCGGCAATCCGAGGTCACCACAATGCAGTTCGTACACGAATGAATACGTCAGCCATGAATGTTTGTGGAACTGTAAAAGCCTGTTATATTAAATAAAAAATGCCAGGGAGGCAGCTTATAACCTAATAAAAGAAATCATAAAAAAGAATTCTGCGCAACAGCGCACGTATTTTTTGACGAGACTCGTCTATTTTGCCAGAGGATAGACACTTGACTGGCCGTAGTGTAAACAGTCACTGTCCAGACTTGAAATACTCGCCACTGTACCTGCACTCGCCACTTTGCTAAAAGCTTGACCAATGTTAACCGGGCTTTAGCGACTAGTACCCCCGAGCGCCACTGGGAATACCTTCTGGTGCATACCAGAGACGCCCGGTAAGGAACGTAAGAGAGGTCAGGGTTCCGCGGACTTATAGATAAAAAAAAGCACTAGCGACTAATGGTGACCCTTGCCAATGATTATTTTATATTAATATGCCTTGCTCATTGTTCTTCTCTCTAGTTCAGGGAAAATAAATAATCGCCGCTGTAAGATACCTCTAATATGAGGGGGATATACCAATAGTGCTTATATTAGTGAAAAACGTCACATAAATACAGCTATAGAATGAATTATACAGTTACAATTATTCGGGAAATTGGACACTGCTAAATGCTTGCGTGTTGACTAGGGACAAAACTTTAAAAATATTTATTTATTAACAAATCTAAATAAACGTAGTCAAAGTATTGTTCAGTAACTGATATAAAAATACACTCAAATTCAGACTGACTGCGGTGGAAATTTTTATAATACAATTCTATAAAGTTACAGCACAGCAGAAAAGTCTTGGAACTGGGAACTGGATGGCTTCGTAACGCTACGTAATATTATATTTCAGTTACCTACTTACTACCAATAATGTTACCAAACCTCAGTACTGATAGGAGTTATTCCTATGGAAACTTATTCCAATACAAATTCATGAAATTATTCAGTCAATTTCCACGTTTTGCAACACGACGTACACTCCACTTCATTTAGAAAAAAAATAACGCTACATTTTAGAAAAGAATAAAACCCAATTTATTGACAGATGTTTTTGATGTGATGCCAAACATTTTATGATCTATGCTCAAAAATATGTGAACTTCTTTGTAAATACTCTTCGACGAAGTCTTATCTTACTACGGTGACAGCGTATACGACAACCGCGTTGGTCTATGTCTTACTACGAGTACATTATTATACTGAGTGCCTCAGTGGTGCAGTGGTATGAGTATGTGACTGCCGTCCCTGAAGTCCCACGTTCGATTCCGGGTCGAATCAAATTATTTGTTACCCGAATCAAATGTTTGTTTGGGAGTATGGGTGTTTTCTATGTATAATATGTATGTATTTAGAAATATACTAGGTATGCAATGCATGCTACTAATTGCAAATGTTGAGCGGAGCAAATTTTCTTAAATTTTTTTATGCTCTATTTTCGTATATGGGGTATGATGTCGACCAGCATGCCAAATTTGGTCAAAATCGGTCGAGCCGTTTCGGAGGAGTTGGCACACAAACGATTTACACTTGTCGTCTAAGATAGAGCTTCGCTTCGCTCCGCTCAATTATAAGTTGTTTATCAGTCGTCTAGATCCCATAACACAAGCTTATATTAGCTTAATTTGGGCTACATGACGTTGTGTGAGAATGTCCAAAATATTGATTTATTTATTTTTTTATATATTTATACTTAAACATATTATAAAACAAAGTCGCTTCCGTCCGTATCTATGCTTAGATATTTAAAACTATGCAACGAATTTTGATGTGGTTTGCACCGATGGATATACCCATTAAAAAAAACTATTTCCATGTCTTTAAGCTCTCGATGACAGTTCTAATTTAATAGTTGCAGTGTTTTGACCAAATAAGTAATGATATCGATCGCATATATTTATTATATTTTGAACAAAGACAACTACAACAAAAACATTCAAATATATTTTTACCTGTTGTTATAATTATTTCGTTTCATTGTCGAGTACCTACCTATAACTACTTATTTTACCTACAACAGCTTCGAAAATTTAAAGTAGCTTTTAAAGAAGTTGGCATTATCAATCAAGAATTAATACGTGTAACATCTTGTAATGAATTATAATATTAGTTAATAAATTTGTACAAAAGTATACGGCAGTAGTTTAGTTTCTTACATTTTGTAAAAAAATATCGGGTTTGTTATCGTGTTACGTTTATCGATAGCTGCAGCCCTATCAGTTTCTCCCACTCTGGTATAACCTTGTACGTGCGTAAGCGTCATATTTGTATAAAATAATGCGTACATAATGTAAAAAGACGCTCGTTCAAGTTATCACAGGAGCTGTCATCGAGAGCTTAAAGAAATGGAAATAGTATAGTGGTTCTCGGGAAAGGTTTTTTGAATTTTTTTTTTTATGACTAAATTTGAGTGCGTTTGACCACAATCTTACCTGATGTTAAGTAACGATGCGGTCTAAGATGAAGCACGCAAACTCAAATAATGCCTATTTACTCTTGCCTTGAATATATAATTTGTCAAGCGACCGAAGCCGAGGGCGTCCGCTATGTAATATAAATCTTTCTTGATGTTCAATGTGTGCATACCAATAAGCAGCTCTACATCCTAAAACTACGCTTATTTAAAAACATTAATGAAATGCCGACATTTTAGAGTTTTTTGTTTCAGTTATTTGTTAGTCTCACGTTATAATATGAAGAGCGAGCCCTTTTTAATCTTTACCACAATATCATTCGTTAGTGATATCGGCAGGTGCACCACTTGTGGCCCGTAAGATTCTGGTGGATCGCGTATGGATTTCACCTGGTACTTATCTAACTTACCTAATCGTTCGTATATTTTATGGTTCGGCTGGACGCCAGACCAGCTAACAGTTGGAATTTCAATCATAAATTGCTGACGTGTTATGAGTGGGCCCTCATAACACAGAAAGTTTAAGCTTAGATGTTCCATTGTCCAAACAGTAAATAGCTCCTGTCTAACCTGTTATAACGCAGTAAGTACTACCTAATGTTACATATAGTTATTTAAAAAAGTTTCGACTATGTCAGGTTATCTCCCCTATTTATTGATTGCATGGAGTTATCCTTCCGAGGGTGTACTCAGGGCGTCCAGCAATGAATGTTACAGCGGCGTTTATTTGATATATTTACACTTTTAAAAAGGTAAAAACCATTATTGATAGACTCTTGATAGAGTAAACGCATATCGATCGAAACAAATTGGTAATGTAGTGCGGATTGTAGGTATCTTTCATTATAAAAATATTGAGGTATCGTTATAAACACACGAAACAAGGCCAGTAGTGTTAGCATTAGATAATATACGAAGAACTCACTTGGATATTATAAACACACGTAGGTAAATAGGTACATACCTATTTACTTATTTATTCCTAAAGATCGTATTTCGATTCTAAAACATGTCTATAGGTAAATAATATCTCTAAAATACTCACCGAAAACCAACTCTTGCTTGCTTGTAATGTTAACCACAATAAAAATTTATTCCTAAGATATCAGTGCAGTTGTAATATCTTATAATATTAAGTTGTAACTTTTCTAACAATACTATGATACAACTCTAATTACATATAATACAAACTGATCCGTAATTAACTTATTCACAACATTTTAAAAAGATTTATCTTAAATTTATAACATTTCTACACAATTTTATTACACGCCGCCACATTTCTATAGAGGCGAATTGTGGAAAGCGATGCCCTGCGTAACATTTTTTTTAAGGATTCGTCCTGCGCATGCGTGTACACTTGGGGGTTATCTTCTCGTCTACTTTATTTTCTTGATGTAAAAAAGAGATAGGTATATACTGCAACAACATGCGCAGTGTTATTGATAAATTTTCTGGCGGGAAAACACGCTACCTGAGGTGAGATTGTACATGATTTACAAACACGTGATTGGCCGATCGAACAATACGCACGGACTAGTGTATAGTGGGCATGCGTGTACTGTACACTTTGTTGACTGTTACGAATTACAGGATTATTTTTAGATTACTGGGTCGAGCGAGATAGCTACTGAATCTTATTCCTACACCACAGTAACATTTCACATAATATGTATTCTGCACAGGTGGGCACACCATTCAGGTGGTAGTCTTTGCACTGCACTGAAGTGACTTACTGACTAAGGTGTTAAACTTGCGAATCTTGTGATCAAATGGGATCGAGTTTTAGTAGGTAGGGTAATTAAAATAAGTAGGTACACTTCAGTGCAACGTGGCCTTTCATCCTGAAAATTCAATTTTAATTCCTTCATCAAAGATTTGTATTACTTATCATTTATAAATAAATACTTACCTTACCTAATACTAGTAGTTCTGCGAACAGTAGAACTCGCGTTATTTTCGGGTCCCTAACATCCTTTTGGGACGTGGTCTGGTGGCTGACTTTCCATGCGCACCTCGGGAGCAGTCGCAGCCGAACATGATCCTTGACCTTAAAAGCATTATCTATATGTATATGTATTTATAATATTTAGGTTATGTATATCTTTATATTCAGGCGTATGCATTCTGTATAATTTGTACTTATATATTTGTATGTATTTATTTATTTTATAATTATGTATATTTTATGTAAGTATAATATGTATGTATATGTGTATTGTATGTACCTATGTATTTCAACCGATCTACGCACACATTAACTTTATTCTACCTAGCATTTCCACCCCTGGCCCACTGGAAGAGATTTCATTTGAAATAAGTGGTGCCCTTGTACTAATGATATTTCTGTAGTGTATTCTTCTCGCTCTTATACCGTTATGTGTGTACATAAATAAATAAATAAATAAAAAATAAAAGCATCTGAAATATGGTTTTAAAGAAGCTATTAGAGAATATATTGGCGAGAGGATATTCGCAATCAATGAAGTAGGTAGGTATCACGAGGTTAGTCTAAAAAAAACATGCACTTACGATATAGGTACACATGACAAAAATCTTTCATTTCAGTCGGCTTCTGCAGTTGACAGTGATAGATGATGCTCGTATCTACTATTGTAGGTAAGTATAGACCACACACAATGCTGTGATGTAATGTATCGTTTATCAACCGACAAAAATGAGTCAATTCAGTTTTTTTGTCTACTTATCTTATAATTATGAATTTTTAAATTTCTATTTTCAGTTTAACCTAAGTACCATCTACCTGTGTACTGTCATAAGCTGCAATTTCTTATTCCGAGCGAAAAGTGTTCGAAAGTTCGAACAGTTTGTTAGTTATTTTCGGAAGGAAAACTTTGCGTTTCAGAATTATTACCCATTTTGAATCCGAACATCTGGGAATCGACAACGTAATGAGGGTCGCATCTGAGACGGATACTTTTCGAGTAGTTC
Source organism: Nudaria mundana (assembly GCA_963556515.1). NCBI lineage: Eukaryota > Metazoa > Arthropoda > Insecta > Lepidoptera > Erebidae > Nudaria > Nudaria mundana. The sequence continues at coordinate 7,840,768 of OY748305.1, read as the reverse complement.
GAAATAAGGCTACTGGAAAGTCTCATTTGTACCTACGTTAGGTATTATGTTGCCATCGATACCCACCTACACACCCTGTGACTGTCCAACTCCACGAACATCTGGCTGAGTTTCTGAACAACTGTTACTCTTCGCAGCTTGAAAACCCGTCTGTAATAATTTGGTTGGACATAAACCGAGTGGCAATACACGTACTTTCACGCCCTTTGTGAATGGTTTCGGGGAATTTAAGCGCACAGCTGCGAGTGCCGAGTCTCGACGTACTTATACGAGATTTTGGTAAAAGAATGACTAAATTACTGCCTCAATGGCCAAACTCAACGATTTTATTTGATTTAAAATATTGATTGCTGATTTTGGTCCTGAAACATTCGTAGAGGTTCAGAATAGGTTTAAAAGGCAGGTACGAAGTTCGCCGGGACAGCTAGTAATATATAAAAGATTAAGCAAAATACGCCCCTTTTTATATTTGTATTTTTTTAATTCCGCGGTCTAAGGTCACGGCCGCTCCTACGTCCATTGCCGGGCGTCTCTCAGGAGGTATTTTCGGTGGCGCCCGGCGGACTTTGGCCACCTGTGTGGCTGGTGGCCTCTGTCTGGGGTTGGGTCGGGTGTAGCCCGTAAAGTTAGGTAGGTTTTGACGGTAGCTGCAGATGTCGGTAAGCAGGTATGGTTAATGGCTTATAGATCATTAGACGAGTGTAGGAGATCTTTAGGAATTGGAAGTGGCTGCATACAGATTAGAATATTGTATGTTGTTATGTAAGAATATGATTGTAAAAACCGTTGGACTGTAATCCCCTGCCATGATTGATCGAATGATTGTAATAACTGGCGCATGGAAAAGAGTGGCCCTACTGAGTTTTTATTGCCAGGTTCTTTTCTTCCACGCTCTACTTCTAAAAACTCACAGCCACTCTTTTCCGATCGCCAGTAATTGCACTTATTGTGTCAGGCTAGCGAGATGGCTTGTAATCTGACGGAAATTACAATTTTACGATGACATTGTGAGTTTTTAGAGGTAGAGCCGGTTAGAGAAGAACCTGGCTGGCAATAAAAATTCAGGGCCACTATTTTCCAATCGCCAGTAATTACAATCATTTCAACAATTATGCGAGTATGATTGATTACAATCTAACGATGACATATCAATAATACTTATTATAGTCACGCCTGTTGCCCTAGAAGGGAATGCAGAAGCATTTTATTAGCAAACATTTCACCCATATTTGGTTGGTCCATCAGTGTACCTAGTAGCCACGTACCTATTGCCACTTACCGAGACCTTTGATGTTTGCCAGAGCCTAAAGCGTCAGTTGATCAGCAGGTACACCAATTACAGGAGAACAGGCTATGTAAATTGTACAAGTCTACTATGATCCACATAGAGTATTTAGCACCAACGCGCAACGCTATAAGAACAATTTATCAAGAAGATCACGATCACATCAACATGCTAATTTAATAACTGTATCTAACATTAATCCATCACAAATCTATGTCGTTAAAACGTCGTAAGATTATAATATACCTACTCCAAGATAAACCTACATACGCGGTGAATTATCCGAACTATCTTGTACCTACTTACCTATGACAGCTACACCTACAGGTACGAGTATAACAATGAGATGACTAATTCAACTATTCTATCAAATAACAGTTTATTTTCCTACCTACATACCTACAAGTCAAGCCAAAGTACAGTAAGTACAAGAAAAAGTCGAGTTAGGCAGAGATCGAGCACATACCTACCTATTAGGTATATCTACACCCTACACCTACGTATTAATTTACTTATACTCTCGCAATGGGATGTATTTTTCTTATTAGTGTATTATTTCAAGTTTTATCTTGTGTAGGTATATCTCTCATAATTTCTATATTATTTCCCTACTTACTTTTGTATATATATAGGGCGGGGGATCCAAAGCAGTTGGGAAGGCGAGTCCACGGTCATTAAGACCGTGAACAACTGGACCAATAGGTTGGAGTAACTCCTATTCTCAGCACCCATCCAATGCTGAGTCTCGCGAATGGCTTCGGGGGAGAGCGCAATAGTCGTGTTGATCCCCAAAGCAAGGCTAAAGACTTCCTTCACGCGGTGCCGCCTGTTATTGGTCTGATTCCATAAGAAACAGACGCAACAAATAATCTATAGCCGAGAATTCTATCCACGTCCAAACCATCCCCCTCCTATCCCACACCACCTCCCCAATCCCCCCGATCCAACAAACCGGCAACCCCGGTAATCATCAATATGGAAGCGACTGATCAACAGAAACTACCCCAGGAGGGTGCCGGTACTTCCAGTACCGGGGAATCCCTCCCTGGACCATCTAGTGATCCAAACCATAAAGATAAAAGAAAGACAAAATAAGAAACCAAGCGACCAGGTGCGTCCCGGTAGGTCTACATCTGAGACTCTCTGAGGCGAGTGGGTGACTAAATCCAAATGGAGGCGGAACAAGGCTCGCAAGAGACAACAAGAGGCAGCCCAGAACCAGGCCAAACCTAGAGGCGAGTCGGCCAGAACGGCACCGACAGCCAAGCACACCACAAATACAAAGGGCAAGTCGCTCATTGGATGCGGAGACACCGACCAATCTGAGGCCCATGAGGGGGCCCCGGTGGAAGGAAGTACGCCGATCCAATGGAGTGCCCACCCAAACAGCACACAACAAGCGCCACACACACGCCCGGAGCTGCCCACAAGCGGGGGGGCGGTACCCAGGCTGCAACCTCACAGGAGGTACGGCCGGAAAGCCGGAGGCCCCGCAACCTGGACAGCCCGGGGAGTACACACACACACCACACCCCCTCCCTAATACTTCGCGGAAGGACCTAACGCCCCCACACGGCGTAGCATCACTACAACCGCACTAGTGTGGGGGATCGGCCGCCGACACAAAGCTAAATCAGGGGGGGAACAAATAAACACGAACACACATACAAACACATACGAATAAATCAACATGCACACCAACAGCAACACACCACATAAAAACACACAAAAAATAAGGATAGTACAGATAAATCTCCACCACTGTATTGACGCTATGACTGAGCTCTGCCGATACGTGGTGGAAAAGAAGATAGATATCGCTCTGCTGCAAGAGCCACACGTCTCAAACGGACGAGTTACCGGGCTCGGCTCCTTGGGAGGAGACATCATCCGACATGAGGATGGTGAGTCAACACCTAGGGCATGCATATATGCCAGCAGCAAAGCAAAAACATTAGGACTAATAAAAGCAGATTGTTACAGAGACCTCGCTAGCATTGTGATAACAATACAAACGGGGATAGATACAAAAGAAAGGGTGCTCCTAGTCTCTGCGTATCTGCCCAGCGAGAGATTTCGAGCCACCGTCCCTAGAAATGGAAGAAATTATAAGAAAATACCAAGGTAAGAACATTCCAATTATTTTAGGTTGCGACGCAAATGCACACCACGTAGTGTGGGGCAGTACCGACTGCAACAAAAAAGGGGACTTACTCTTGGATTTCATAGGTACGTCAGGTTACAAACCTGGAATAATTATTCTTGATTAGTAACCAGATACAGAAAAGTAAGTAAAATCTTCTATCGTAGCTGGTTACGAAACTTGGTTACGAAAACGTCAATTTAATTCTGTTTTCGTAGCTGGTTATCAAAGGAACAAAATAATTCCATGTTCGTAGCTGGTTACGAAACTTGGTTACGAAAACGACAAATTAATTCTGTTTTCATAGCTGGTTATCAAAGGAACAAAATAATTCCATGTTCGTAGCTGGTTACGAAAGATCAGTTACGATGGTGGACCAAAGGCACCCAGGTGGTCTCACCAGGTGAACGGTGGTAAATAAGTGGTTCAGGTGGCTTTGAAAATAGTTTAAATTTACAATTGGACCCAGTAGGTGGCGTTACTGCGGCGGTACGAAATTTGCCGAGACAGCAGCGCCACCTTCCGAGTACAATTGTAAATCTAAACCATCTTTGAATTTACCTGAACCAGTGAAAAATCATGAATACACACCATTTTATTCAAAATCGACTCGGCCGATCAGAATACGAAATGACCGATTTCGCTAATTTTAATAAGAATATACCAACAACTCTATAGGTTCGTGGTCTCCACCACTGAGTGACAGTGGGTTTGGGTTCTACAGGATTTTGATAATAAAGAACACAAAATCATTCAAAATTTGTTTAATCATAAATAAATAACATTTTTGTTTGGAACAAAACAACCTCCATTTTATTCACACATCATACAACTTTTCATTTAGTGAATTACAATTATTAATTTTCTAATTACTTTCTAATAATACTTACAGCAATCTTAATAGTAACCTTGTACATAGTTTTATTACCAGAAGTAATTTGAGATTTTTTTTATTTTTATGTAAAATATCTAATGCTTATAGAGAGAATTATTCCAATGACAAAATATATAAATTATTTATATTTGTTTTGGAGAAATTGGTCGTAATTATTTATCGAAATATGCATTCTAATTATTAGCGATTTAAAAATTATATTTTCGTAATATAAAATTCGAGATTTTTCCATCCGGTGATGGTAAAATGTATGATTCCCTATCGTATACGAATTTTTAGAGTAAAAAACTAATCATGTTTTTTATTTTACTAGCGGACACCCGCAGCTTCGCCCGCTTTACAAATTTTGTACACAAAAACCTTCCTCGAGAAACACTCTATCCATTGATGAAAACCGTATCCAAGTCCGTTGCGTAGTTTTAAAGATCTAAGCATACATAGGAACGGAAGCGACTGTGTTTTATACTATGTTATGAATAGGATTTTAGAATATTAATATAGTCGTGAATGGCCTCAGGCGGAGCATGATCACAAGCGTTACCCTAACTAGGGTAAGGTCTTCATTACGAGACCATTTCAAATTCACACATTACGGTAATTGGTGCCCATATTTTCATAGTCTAAAGTATGTATTAAAAGACATGAGACTTGGGAATTGAAACATTGAACAAACTTTCGATCTCGGTAAGACAAAAGGATTGTCAAATTTCTAAGTACAATTTGTTTATAGACATGACACGGATGAACGCAATAATAACCGTCGATATTCATTCGATAAAAATATATTCATATTTAAAAAATAAAGGTCACTTTGTAATATTTCATTATAAATTTGTACATCAGAATATAATTTATTAATATGGAAAATTTTCAAAATCATAAGATAAAAAGGCCGTATGAGATGATAACAATGAAAGACTAGAGCAGTAACTATCGATTGATAATGTAAAGTTTAGGGAACATACAAAATATTGCAGCTTAATAAAAATACGTATTGAACCAACCAAGTGTTATGAAAAAAAAACTTGATTGAGTCTTGTGATATTTTCATCAGGTAATTGACGTTTTGGTCACATTATAAAGTTAGCGGACGACACAAATATTTAATTAATATTTGCAGATGGGCTCGTGGTTTAGTGGCAACCGACAATGTCAACACATTGCAAAGGTTAAGCAACATCTAGTCAGGCTGGTCTTAGGATGGGTGACCATTTTTTAAGACAACGAGACCCCTCCGTGCCTCGGAGAGCAGTCGTTAGGGGTAGTTGGAGCCCTAAATAAAAAATCCGACCGATCTTACTACAGAACTATTATTATATATTATTCCACGGGTTGTGAAGGTCAGATGGCAGTCGCTTCACAGAAAATATCGAATTTCAGCCGCATCGCAGTTAGACTGGAAAGCTGACCCCAACTGAGTTGGGAAAAGGCTCTGTGAATGATGAGTTCAATAATCGGAATGGAACAATTAGGTGCCATAACTGTCTTGGTTAAACATAATTAATGCGAGGCCAAGATTCCTACAAGCAAATCTTAACCGAACGATCGATAAATTATTAAAGAAACCCGAATTTTATTAATAAGTACTTACCAAAAATTACAACATTGTTAGTATATTTTATAAACATTGATTATTTACAACATTACCTTGTGCGACGGTAAACTAATTAATTGATACCTAAACAAAATACAGTAACTACCGACGACAAATATCGATATACACTACGACATTATCGATTCACACATGAATACAATTTATTATATATTTTTCACATGAAATTATAGTTTATGACAAATCGAAAATAATAATAGATTTTTAGTACTACATAAAAACTTTTTGGTATTTTGGACATACAACTACTTTACGACAGTTCGGTTCTGTTTTATTATAATAAATTGCGAATAGGTTAGAGTATTCTAACAAAATATTTAATTTCTATGAGATCTTAAATATTTCATATAGCTGTAAGATGTAAAAGTATCATAAAAGATACCAAAAGAAAGCAACACATGAAAAAAAAATTCATGTAACAATACGTAGGTAGTAGGAAATACAGCCGGTTTCTGAATTGAGAATTTGATGTTAAGTATCCGTTGAGCACGTCAAAATGTCAACATTTGTTTCTGAAATTTGACATTTGGCGTGGACTTGGGTTTTTGCGGAGCGAGTGTCTGGTTGTCTTTTAGGTTACCTCTGGCGCTAGGCAAAAATCCAGGCCCAAACGCTCAATTGCAATACCGAGCAACGTTTCCTTGTCTCGCACCGCGAACTAGTTAAGAGTAACCAGTTATTCTGTGCGGGAAAAATCAAGCATTACCTTGACATTGGCGAAATCATCGACGAATATTGATGGAGCCACGTTTTTAAAAAAAGAAGAAAAAGACTTTTGGCGTACTCAGTGGATGCTCATTACCTATATAGTCATCTGAGGTAAAAATTACTTGTAATTTTTTTCCTTACAGGGACTTAAAATGTTTAATATTAATGAATTATATATAAAAATAGTGCGGTAGTCATGATAAGTTATCGAATACGCCTTGCGTTAGAAATTCGACTAAATCATCTATATACTATACGAATATCACAACTATCAGTTGTAACATGTTAGTTACATCTAATACGCATGTAACTCAACAAATAATTCACATTTCAGCTGACCAATAGAAAACAAACTTTATACATACACAAATTGATTCACATCAAAGTCAAAAATATGTATTTATAGATCAAATGAGACTTAATAATGTAAGTAAGTACAGTGAGATAAGTTTTAGAATGAGTTTCCTGATTCCCATATCTTATACACATTATCATGCAAATCAGGAAATATAATTCAATTTATCTGTTAATTTCCCTTCATATCTGTTGTACAGCTTACTCGTGAGCACTCATTCTAAAACTTAACACCATCTATTGTACATTTTCTTAAAACTATCATCGTATGATCTGGCTTCTCTATTGGCCTTGGGAACGTAGTTAAACCACCGCTTCAGTATATCACATTGTCATAGTTAAGTTTACACGTCGTTCAGATGACAGAACTTGTTGTTATCTCTCATAGCGAGGACATTGTTACAAAGGAGTCCTACTACGGGATTCTCGAGATTTTCATACTTGGAATTAGTCTCAGAAGATAAACTCACAGCGCCGCTACTATCCCCCTCGTAAGTGTTTTCTGTGTCGTTCTGTGAACTAATGCTGGACTTGTCGTTCTTGTCCGGTAGTTCCTTGTCGGAGTTGTATTCGATTTTGTCGGCGCCATTTTTGTCACCGTCGGATAGTTCTATCCAGTGCGCGCGGTTGGACTTCACTCTGTCCAACAACGGTTGTAGCGCCGGAGATAGTACTGCGAACGCCTGAGAACAAATTAATAATGAATTCTACAGTATCGAATTATGTTGTAATCCTATAATGATATTGAGAACTAATTTGTTATATTAATCGAGTGACTGTAAGTCGATTAAAGTCAACGCTGCTTTGCCACCTGAGGGCCCGAGACTCGAAATACAGTACCCGGCGATAAATATTGCACATCGACCTTTGGAAAAAGACAATCGGCTAATTTCGGCTTCGTAGAGCGTTATCTCTGTCGCACGAAATACAAACAGTCATGTATCTATTAGTAGCTGTTGAAACAATTATGATTTGCTTTCTTTTAATAATTCTTTTTATTCTTTGTATAAAATACACTATTTTTTCTATAAATAATCTATATAAATAAATATTTATCTAAATGATTTTTCTGTGTTGGTGTTGACTGACAAAACGTCACATAGGTAATGTGCGACAGAGATAACGCTCTACGAAGCCGAAATTAGCCGATTGTCTCTTTCCAAAGGTCGATGTGCAATATTTATCGCCGGGTACTGTACTCGATTGGTATTTCTAGTGCGATTCTATTGTGATGTGGTCAAACTAGACTTTTTGACCAAATCACAATAGAATCGCACTCGCACACAATAACATTTATTTTATAAAATTCAAATATTTATTTCTTAAAACATATATGTCAATTAGTAGGCTACGCATATCAAAACTCGCGAACGACCATTAGCACACACAGCTAATCAAAAACAACAATAATGTGAATGATGACAAGCCATTGGAAATCTAGTTTGTCGCGATCCTGTTAGTCGACTTCGAAAACTGTAAAATTCAACCGCAGCCCGGCTATTGCACCACTTTTTCGATTGGTTAAAATAGAAGACTTGCTCCTGGTGTCCATTGCAGTATAATAAGTAATTTTCCCTGAGGAAGAGAAGTGGGTGCGGAGACGAGGGAGAATGGAAAGAGAACACGAAGAGAAGTCGGTCTGTGAAGTTTTCACGTACCGTGCGAACCGCAGCATTAAATTGTGTAGCAAAGGAGTGACATTATATTGAGTAGGGGCAGAAATTTAAATGTTGTGTGGCTACATTAAAGAGGTAGTGAGAATTCTAGTATATTAATATGTACCCTAGATGATACATTTGGGTGGAGATTAATAATGTTTCCAAATTACCTCGTATATTGGCAGACAGATGGTGTCGATGAACTTAACTTGCATAGCAGGTAATTCGTCTTCCTTGTCTCTGTTCATTATGTCCTAGAAAATAACGAATGACTATTAAACACAAACAATATCACATTAGATGCATTATAAGATGAAGAGTCGTTTATTTAGAGATGTCACAGAACAGAATTATTTTATTTTAAAATAAGTAATAAAAATGAGAATCCTCTGTATTTGAAAAATCATAATTTTCAATGTAGACATGATTTTGGATAATATTGGGATAAGTTAAAGTAAGGAAAGGAGACGAGAGAAAATACAAAAGGACAGTTACTTTCTTGTTTATGGCCCAAGGCCACGGCCGGTCCCACGACCGTTGCCGGGCGTCTCTGGTATGCACCGTTACCAAGTGAAATTGTGATAGCGAGCAATTATTATCTCGTACCCAGTAATGACGTAAGTTGATCGACGAGAACTGTCATTGTGTGTTTCATGGTAGGTACAGGTAAACATTTAGTACCGTAGTTGTCAACCATTTGTCAAAATTGATGGAATAGATAGTCTGATTTTGACTATCTATCGTCGTATCTATCGTCTTGTATACAGACGACAGCGATTAGAATAGGTAATTAAACAAATAAAAATGTTTTAAACCCCCGAAGCTTTGTTTATGTTTTTTCTCGTCTCGGTGGCCTTATCATCGTCACTTTTGGTTCAATGAAATATAGTCGTGCGCGTGTGTGTGTAAACGTTTCCAGTGTCACCTTATACGCGACAAGTGGCTAGTGGACACGCACACTGCTCCGCGTGCGCAGTAGTGGTGCTATTAGTTCAATGACCATGACAGTTTACTAACGATCGTTATAAATATTCAATCCTCAATATAAATATTTATTTCAATCTAGATTTTAAACAACCATTCGTTCGACACGGAAATGGCTTTCCAATATGTTCCTGGCGCCTTCAATCCTATGATTAAAGGGCGGATTGGGAGGAAATGACAGCAATTTTTTTTTTGAACTTTAAGAGTTGTATGCTTACAATAGGTGTAAGGTTAAGGTTGTGTCTCTCGAGGTCTCCCTGTCGGAAGAACTCTCCCGCCACCAGCGCCGCCACACGCCGCTCCACCGGCCACGGCTTGGTGATAGCGGCGAGGTCGCACGCCGTCATCAGCATCGCCCGCAGTAGACCTCGCTGGTCGGTACATATAGCCCACTCTGATACTGTACCGCCGCTGGCTACGAGCTCGATAAACGAGTTGCGCTTGCTGAAATAACAACAATTTTTATCAATACAATACATAATTATTATTTTTTTTTTTTTTTTTTTTTTATATTTGGTTCGCCAAATTGACGCCGCCCGCCTGGTGGTAAGTCGTGACGACGTCTAGCGATTGTGGGCCACTCTCACAGCACACATTACTATTGAGAGTGGCCCTCAACTTGACGACCTACTGATGTGCCTCTTCACGCTCCGCTTAAAGAACCCAGGATTATATGTGGGAGGAAACACGTGCACAGGCAGGGCGTTCCAGGCCACTATCGTTCGGCAGAGAAACGAACGTTTAAAACGTTCGGTTCTCGCGAACATGCTATCCACTGTGTGGGGGTGGCATCTCTGCCCGGCACGAGTCGTTCGGGATCGGAAGGAAGAGGGTGGGATCAGATTGAAGAGCTCTTCAGAACACTCGCCGTGGTAAATACGGTAGAATGCGGCCAAGGAAGCTATTGTTCGGCGCTGAGCTAGCGGCTCAAGGCTTCCCGTTACCTCCGGACAACCAATAATACGGATAGCCCGTCGCTGCATAGCGTCGAGAGCGTCCAGCAGATACTTCGCGGAGCCGTCCCAGAGGTGAGAGCAGTATTCGACGCAGGGTCTAATCTGCGTCTTGTACAGCAGACACCTCTGGTCCGGTGTAAAGAATCTCTTTACCTTATTCAGTATTCCTAGTTTCCGCGAAGCTAGCCCTATACATCTTTCGATGTAGTTTTTATTATTGAGCTCTCGACGAACGTCTATGCCAAGGATATCAAGGTTGTCCTTCATTGGTAATAATGCATTCTGAAGAGAGGGTAGGGGAAGGAAAGGGGATTTCTTCGCAGTAAATGCACACGCCTGTGTTTTGCGGGCATTGAACTCGACCAGGTTCTCGGTACCCCATTGAGAGATACTGTCGAGGTTACGGTCGAGATCAGCCACGAGTCGTCGTCTCTCCTCCTCAATCTCAGATCGCCCCGCCGTCGGACGAACCGAGTAACTCCCGTGCAGTGTGCTGTCATCTGCATAGCAATGAATGTTCCCGAGGGATAGCATATCATTGATATGCAGAAGAAAGAGAGTTGGTGATAGTACGGACCCCTGCGGTACCCCGGCATTCACTTGCAAGAAGCGAGAAGCCTGGCCATCGCAGAGGACCCGCACTCGGCGCTCGTTTAAAAAGCTGGCAATCCAGCTGCACAGTTGAGGAGGTAGACCATATGCCGGAAGCTTGGAAAGGAGCGAAGCATGCCAGACCCTATCGAAGGCTTTGGCGATGTCCAGGCTAATAGCCAAGGACTCGCCGTGCCTTTCCATAGCCCCACCCCAGACATGCGTTACGAATGCCAGAAGATCACCCGTTGATCGCTTTGGCCTGAAGCCGTATTGTCGATCATTGATTAGCGAGTGATCCTCTAGGAATTGCATGAGCTGCTTATTTATAAGGAGCTCAAGCACCTTGCAAATGACTGAGGTGACAGCTATGGGTCGATAGTTGCCTGGATCGGACCGATCCCCTTTCCTGGGGATCGGTTGTACGTTCGCCTCCTTCCAGACCTCCGGCACGAGCCCTGAAGAGTATGACAGGCGGTACAGACGCGTTAATACTGGAGACAACTCAGCTGCACATTTTCGTAGCACCACCGCCGGAATGCCGTCAGGGCCACTGGCTTTCCGCGTGTCGAGTGACCGCAGCACTGCCCGTACATCACATTGCCTGATAACAATATCAGGCATTGTGTGGCCACAGTTGGCGATGGCGGGGGGCTGCAGGCCACGGTCGTCGACCCGGGAATTAGCCGCAAAGAGGTCTGCGAGCATATCCGCTTATAAAACTAGTGGACGCCCGCGACATTGTCTGCGCAAGGTTACTGGTTGTACTTCTAGTAATCCTATTTATGCGTAAACTAAAATTCATCTGTCATTTATGAGATATTTACTATCATATTTTGGCCAATTTACACACAGGCTTCATAAAATATAGTCTATGTGTTATTCTGATGAATGAACTACATTATTGTCGAGTTTTATTAAAATCCGTTCTGTAATTTTCGTGGAGAAGAGGCACAAAGATCCAATCATCCATCCATACAAACTTTCCCCTTTATAATATTAGTAAAACAAAGTCCTCCACCGCGTCTGTCTGTTCGCGATTAAATAAAAAGTATTGCACCGGTTTTCATGCTGTTTTCATCAATGGATTCTCAAGGAAGTTTTAGGCTATAAAATAACGCAGGCAAAGCTGTGGTCATCCGTTAGTATCAAATAGTTTTACAACATGAATCGGAAAAACTGGAGCTGAGCTTGAACTAGCGGCCGTTCCCTTTTCAGGACGAAGGTTCTACCAATTGACCAAGCCACGACTAACCCAAGACCTCTAATATTCACTGATCACTATTGTACGAGTGTGCGACCTACGGGCGGCGTCGCTTCAGAGCGCCATCTACCGACACTTGAGGTACTAATCACTGTGGTGCTATATTTTTACATTTGCTAGCGGAACGATATACCACTCTCGAGTCAACTTTCAGTCGGTTCAGTTAACGAAACTGTTCCCAAAATATTCATTTTAAAACGACTATAAATTCACAGTCTAAATTTACAAGGCTTCGTCCGCGTGCAATACTTTCCCAAATCCCTCGGGTACATAATATTCTAGAGATTACTATTTATGACATCAGCTATCCGCCAATGAAAATCGCTACAGCCATTTCAGATAATATCTTTTTTATATTTTATATTTATAATGGTAAAATGTATGTACTAAAACAATTCAACTTTTTTCTATAGCAATATTAGTTCATCATCCAGTCAGCCTTCTTCCCAACTCAGTTGAGGTCGTCTTTCCAGTCTGACTGCGTTACGACTGCACTTCTATACGGCTGCACTTCGATATTTTCCGTGAAGCGACTGCCATCTGACCTCCACAACCCATGAGCGATATCGAAGATCTGTAGTTAGACCGGCCGGATATTGTTGTAGGGCTCCAAATACCCGTACAATGTTGTATGTTAAATGTTCGTATGACAACCGGAACCGCGACGGCTTAACGTGCACTCCGAGGCACGTAGGGGTCTCAATGTCTTAAGAAATGGTCACCTATCCCAAGAACGGCCTGGCTAGATGTTGCTTAAACTTCGTAATGTGATAACTTACTCGGTTACCACTAGACCACAAACTCCTAAAGCAATTTAAGTTACTTACCTAAAATAAACAGCCAAATCTGTAGACAATATAGCATCTTCGAGCACTTTGACGACCTTCTCGTAGTCATCAGATGACAGATTCAACAGTATCTGGTTGCCGGGCGAGTTGAGGATCATCAGACATTGATCGAAGTGGTGATGTTCCATTGTTGACGTCGAATACAGTTGAGCTAGTGGAGATGATGCCCTGGAAATATTACACAACAAAAAATAAGCAAACTTACTTTGGAAGTCCAGTTTTTTATTTAAGCTGGTGTGATCCCTAAGAAAAAAATCAGAATTCAGAACTCACTTGATCTGAAATGAGTTATTGGTCCCCCGATGATCAAGGTCGTGACAAAGGCAGCCAATGATAAGCGCCAAACATTCCAGCTCACCGAATATCTTCCACCATTGCGTCTCCTGAAAGGATGCCAATCGAAAACTAAAATATAAAGCGTATGAAGATATTGTTCCTCTACAATAGCTCTATTTATGTTCTGTTTCTAGATCTGTTTTCCAAATTCAATTTTTTCCTAGTCTCGTCGTATTAGAGCTGACCTTATAATTGTATAAGGTCAGCGTCATACAATCCTAATTCAAAACAAAGTTCAAGTCTTCAAGTCCTCAAGACCAGACAACTTATAGAGACAGTTCACGAGACGTCTACAACAAGTTAACAATAAGGGTATTTATAGAAACACTCACCGTTAGAATAGCGAACATCATCTGCGCAACATTGAACGCGTGCCTCCAATTGTGATAGGTTACATTGCGGTAATTCTTCTTGACGCTCAGCAACCACCTGCAGAGCACGCTGTAGTCGATGTGGAAACGTTCTACAAAGTCGAGGTCCAGAAACATTCGCAGACAGGCGCGTAATGTGTCGTCATCGGGTAAATCTATGTCGTCGAATTCTAGCTCGTGGAGAAAGAAATGAGCTGACGATGGTATCCTTAACGTCTGTAAAATATACAAATAATTATGGTGGTACTCTTATTTTTAGTACCTCAGGTACTTAAGCATCGAGGTAACAAAAAACTTTTAGCAAAAACAAACCGAAATCAAAGTGTGTCGGAATGGGACCAAATTGAAATGGGACCCTACGGGACACCCAAGCTTTAAAATCAGTTCACATTAAAAAAATCTATCACATTATGCATTCGGATTTTAAATATCCCAAAGCCGAAATATGGGCATAAGAATCTCCTCTGTCTACCCCTTCAAGGATAAGGATGTGATCTTGAGTTGTGTATGTTGTCATGCCCTACAGTCGGGTGTGTTAGCGCCGGACAATTGAATAAAACGGTGACAACATGTTAGCACTACAAGATCATGATGATAAAACAATTTGTAAGTGAGTGAAGAAGGGATAACTAAGTTTCATCGTCCGTAATTCTCTCTCCATCACGACCCCCTGTCAGCTGTCAGTAATTACAATTTTGATACTGAAATTCAATTAGTTCCCAGATATGCCTTCATTAAATATAGAACTTCATTTTGGACCCTGTGTATATTATAGGATTACGTTGAAAACCGAATGAACGAAGTATTGAAATTGGTTTTAATTTGTAGAAAACTCACCCGTAACCGTTGAGCGTCGTCTAATGATGCAGACGCGTGGTAACTTAGCACCTGTAAAAACATCAATTATACCACCCATGTTAAATGACGTAAAACAATCGTTTTCACACTACATAAAATCGTAACTGTTTGATAGCAGGAACCATCTTTATTAACCCTTGGCATGCCTGGTAGGGTCCCACAGATCCATCACTATACATAAATTGCTGCAGTTCATTCAAATTTGAATTTTGCACGCAACCGTCTGCTGACCGTTATGAGTCTCTAGACGTCCGACACCCGCCATTTCAGTCCAGGGTACGGTTCTTTAGAACAAAGATATGATTTAAGTGCGCGTGTACCTGTTATTTAAGTACAACTAATACATGATGCAAAGTAAAAACACCACGCTTACGCTTTTGTTAAAATCGCTGCTTACGTTAAATTATAAGAATAAATAACAAAACATAATTGATTCTGGGTTATTTTTATTACATACTGTAGCATATTATACTGCTAGCTTATCAATTAATTTAATACACTACTACATGTTTATAGGGGGCTAATAGTCCGGGTCCGTGAGACCCTACAAGGCATACCGTGTAAATTTTGGTCACCAGGCATGCCGAGGGTTAATAAACCAGTGTGTTTATTTGCCTGTCAGTTTTTTAGCGTAATAAGGGGTCCTATTTCTGGGGTCCAGTCATCTTCACCTGCCCGCAGTACATCTGCTGACTGACAGACGAGACTCTACCAAATAAACCCATTCTGCTATTACCTACGTGGGACCAACATGGTGAATGGTAAAAAGTTGGCGTAATAAACACCTCTGTTCATGTTAATGAATGTCCCTTTGGAGGTGCTCGTAAACACGTGATTTTCATTCTAATTTTAGTCAGTAAACGTAGCTTCTAGAACAAAATCCTCTTTATGGTAAATATTCGCCAAACATACAAACAGGTTGTCAGTGATACAAAAGAGAAGATATTATGTTTTAAATACACTCACATCCAAAGTAACACTCTGCTTAGCCATAGCGGTGATGGCCTTCTCGTACATGTGCGTATTGTGGATGCCCATCCCGCAGAATATCGCGAACGCCTCCACGAAGTTCTCGTCGTTCTTCGTGAAGAGTAACTCGTCGAATTTGTTTACTAACTGAAATGCAAATACAATCATGAAAACCAGTTATTACAAGCCCAAGATACATAATTTTGCCGTATCATAATTGTGTGTATTTCAAACTTACAAAAAAAAGGACGTTTATTACAGATTTACTATACCCGGATTAACGCCTATATAAAATGTGTGTTAACCCAATAGCTTCATCATGCACCAATTCTCAATTTCGAAATCTCTCGTTTCATTTTAAAGGATAGTGAGTAATGTTTAGTGCTGTCATCATGTGATTCGATCAACTTATGAAAACACATAAACCATGTATAATATTTCTTCTCGTGAATAATCCATAACTTTCTATGAGTATATGCAATACACTCGCGGCCACCGAGTATGTAGCTACTCGCTTCATTACATAGGTATATTGCGTCTAGAGTATTTCATTATAAAATAACATTTTTGCAACTAATTTATGTATGAAATGGAATTTATCCCATATATTAGCATGTATTTGTGTCTACAAAAGTTTCGCGGTAAATTTTTCAGAACTTCCGATTTCAACAAACATCAAAGCTTGGATATCCATGCAGTAAGTAGGTATTGCATTGAAATTAATGTAGTGCTTATAAATAAATTGGCGGACGCTCACGGCTTCGCCTGCTTGACAAATTACATACTCAAAAGCCTTCCTCGAGAACTACTCTATCCATTGGTGAAAACCGCATCAAAATCCGTTGCGTAGTTTTAAAGATCTAAGCATGTATACGGACGGAAGCGACTTTGTTCTATAATATGTGTTGATAAACACCTGCGTCTTCATACTCGTAAACCCCATTTAATGATTAGTCTATTTTATGATTTCAATAGCTGGGGAGTTAAGGTAAGAAAATACTCAATCCAAACTCTTGTTACTGTACACTTGAAAAACTTAGATTAATAAATAAAAAATACTCAAAGTTACGATTCTCCGACAAGGCGTTATTCGTTATGCTGAGAATTTGGATGGAAAATTAAATTGCTGTAAGTAGGTATATAATTCACGAAGACTGTATGGGTTATATTATGGATCAGTCGCGCTCAGTGGCACGACGGAGTCAAAAGTTCACGTCTAGTAGAACCAGGTGTTTTAAAGTAGGTATCTAACCACAAGTACATAATTATGTGAAATGCAACGATTATTACTATTTGACTTATTAATTATTACAGTTATTACACAAGTAAATGATATCCTGGAGTTACACATTGGGCACAAGACGACGAGTTTTTTTTTCAATTAAAAAGTGAGTATGTTTCTTAATAATAGGCAAGATTCTTAGTACCTACATAATTGCCAAAATCGTTTTAAAGTATATCCTGAAAACTGACGTCAGATGCGTTCAACACTTGCTGCGAGGGATTGGACGACATCGGACGAGTTCTTTTAAAGTCCTTTGCTTTATCGTTCTATTTCTTAATCTACCCGCTTCTGGTTGTAACTACTTCTGTTTCTGACCTATTCTGTATTCGTCGACTTCTGGATTGGTCAACCCTCGGTACAGCCAGCATTGTATGTAAATGTCATAATTTTATAATTATTATTGCTATTTATTTTTAAAATCTAATGGATACTAACATAAATTCCATCATTTTATTTGTTAATCTTCACCATAATTTTATTATGTGACGCTCTTTTTGTTATTTACCTTTTTCAAGTGCTCCTGGCCACTTACAAAATATAATAATGATTGTTACTTGCCACATGCAAATGACAGTAGGTTATTATTTGCTCTTCTTCTTACGTAGTATTGTATTCTCTTTGCTCTTCTGTTTGAATCTTTTACCGGCTCTTTGTGATTATATTGCATTTTAAAATATGAGTATTATTTTAACAAAAAATATTAAAGGCGGAGACGCATTACTGCGAGATCAGTATACGAGTAGATTCAATTTCGAAAAACGTAATAAAAATGGGAGTTCGCGGTGGAGATGTGCAAACCGAGAGGAATGCAGTACTACGTCACTACGTTGACATTGGACAAACATCAAAAGAACATCTTAAGAGAAAAGAGAAAGAAGAGAAGGGAACCACATATGTAAGCCACTAGCTATTAACACTAAATGCTTGTAAAAAGGAAGTTACTAAAAACTTTTGCCCTGTTCAGAAGATTTATGAACGATTTTTCTTGAAGTTACAAAATGAATGTACTGCGGATGAGGTGCAGTGTATTCCGCCCTTTTCATCTAGGTATTAAAGACTGTCTGTATAAAGTTCGCAAAGATTATTTAGAAACGAATAGTTTAAATTTCGGGAAAATTTAAGACATTTGTGTTCCCGTAGGCTTAGGCAAAAACTTTCTACTCTGCGAAGATGGCGATATACTGATAAAATACTAATATATTGTCCCAAAATTACAAAGAACCTTTTAAATAGAGATACCTCGGAAATTATTTCTTTTTGGCGATGGGACCTTTCGATGTGTTCCGAAACAATTTATTTTATGGCTCACATTACTACACATTACAAGCATGGCAAAAGTATACATGAAATATTTTTTATAATACTGAACTGGCTTGCAACGTAAATTATGTGCGCTCAGCTAAACCATTAATTGGCTAAAAACAAGTAACAATTAAACTAAAATTAAGTAAACACTCAAACAAATGTTAAGTACCTTTACAAAAAAATACTTAAATTAACTAAAACTGCTTTATGTGTCTAAGCTGCTTATAAAAAAATTGCGTTTAAAACTGAATGTCAGGAGAAGGATATCCTTTAAAGCTCTGATAAATGACGGCAACTTAACAAATATGTCCAACTCATTGTTGGCTACCATCAGCTCGTTATCTGTCTGCACATCCTAGTTAACGGGTTAAAATACGATAAATACGAATTTTATCAGCTTTACACAATTCATATTGATTTGTGTTCTACAAAGAAAAGCACGCACGTGGTGCCTGTTATTTATAGTTTGCTGCCTAACAAGACTGAGAACACCTACTATAGATTATTTTCGCTGATCAAAGAGAAATTGGGAATTTGTATAAATAATTTCAAATGTGACTTCGAGAAAGCTGTTATGAATGCAGTAAAAAATGTTTATTCAAACTGCCAACAAAGTATATGTTTTTTTTATCAATTCAATAGAAATGTGTGGCCAGAATCAAAGGATTTGAAGTTGTTGTTACCTGCTCACCGCATTTTAAATGCTTGGTATACTATTATCAATGATAATGAACATGAAAATAAAGATGAAGTTATTTTATTTAAAAAATATTTTGAATCCCAATGGGTATTCCGTGGATCCTCAAATATTGCATTGTGCGTACTTGCGTCACAGAACAGCGAATGCTTTAGAAGGCTGGCATCGTAGGCTTAATTCACGTTTCCCAAAAAAAAGCATTTTATAATATGGCTTCCTACATAAACTGAAAAATGAAGCAATTCTCTACGATTTTATTATAAAAAGAAGTTATACTTCAAAAATTAAGAAAAACAGAAAACAGAGGGATATTCCTCTGTTTTCTGTTTTTCTTAATTTTAATTTAATTTTTGACAAAAGTTAAAAAAATACCTAGCAAAATTAGAAAATAACAAGATAGGTAAATGAAATTGAATTTTTGAACAAAGTGAACTATAACGGTAAGTAAAATGTTTTAAGAAAAAACTTTTTAAAATTATATAATAGCATTAATTTTTCGCAGAATTAAAAGGACAACAAAACGTCGACAATTGTTTCGCCTCTAAACGAGGCATTATCAAGACTGTCTCAGAGAGAACAGCAAATTTCGTGGTTGGAACGTGTTTGCTTATAAGTAAACGCGTGCAAATTTCATTATCGCGATGTAGGATTCTTTACAATAACTAATGTGGGTAGAAACCTCAGATCATGCTAACTAAGTTCCAAAAATAGGTATCCACCAATACTTGACCTTATCTGTTTGATTTAATTACTGTCTTTTGATAAGTTGCGTAGAAAACCCAAATGACACACACAAACAAAGTTTTTTCTTAAAACATTTTACTTACCATTAAAATTAATGCTATTATATAATTTTAAAAAGTTTTTTCTTAAAACATTTTACTTACCATTGTTTTGTCATGGATTTTCGCCAAGTAACGCCTGTTTCTATCCAATATTTAAAGTGAACTATTTAAAATTCTTAATATAATTTTTTTTTTTGTATTGAAGAAAGTTAACAATTTATGGAATTTATGTTAGTATGATTTTAAAAATAGATAGCTGGAATTTATGTTAGTATCTGTCGGAGCGGAAGACTTGTTTAGGTATGTTGAATTTGTTATTAAGCGCGCTCAATTAAAAATAAATTGCTTTTTTTTTTTTATATATGGTTCGCCAAATTGACGCCGCCCGCCTGGTGGTAAGTCGTGACGACGTCTAGCGATTGTGGGCCACTCTCACAGCACACAATACTATAGAGGGCCACTCGGCCCTCAACTTGACGACCTACTTATGTGCCTCTTCACGCTCCGCTTAAAGAACCCAGGATTATATGTGGGAGGAAACACGTGCACATGCAGGGCGTTCCAGGCCACTATCGTTCGGCAGAGAAACGAACGTTTAAAACGCTCGGTTCTCGTGAACATACTATCCACTGTGTGGGAGTGGCATCTCAACCGGCACGCGTTGTTCGGGATCGGAAGGAAGAGGGTGGGATCAGATTGAAGTGCTCTTCAGAACACTCGCCGTGGTAAATACGGTAGAATGCGGCCAAGGAAGCTATTGTTCGGCGCTGAGCTAGCGGCTCAAGGCTTCCCGTTACCTCCGGACAATCTATAATACGGATAGCCCGTCGCTGCATAGCGTCGAGAGCGTCCAGCAGATACTTCGCGGAGCCGTCCCAGAGGTGAGAGCAGTCGAGTACTGCTCTCACCTCTGCGGGGTCTAATCTGCGTCTTGTATAGCAGACACCTCTGGTCCGGTGTAATTTTGTTATTTTTGTTTATTATTTCTATAAGATGGTTTTCTACTAAATAGAAGTTTTAGTTGCCATAATGTCTGAAGAACAGTCAACTTTCACACCAGTATTACAACAGATTTCGGTCCGACCCGAAATATCCATTAGATTTTAAAAATAAATAGCAATAATAATTATAAAATTAGGACATTCCATACAATGCTGGCTGTACCAAGGGTTGACCAATCCAGAAGTCGACGAATACAGAATAGGTCAGAAACAGAAGTAGTTACAACCAGAAGCGGGTAGATTAAGAAATAGAACTATAAAGCAAAGGACTTCAAAAGAACTCATCCTATGTCGTCAAATCCGCTGCGAGTCGATTTGTTTAAGCATCAGCTGAGAAACATAGGCACGTAAATATTATGGTTACTAAGCCATCTATTAATATTAGACGGCTCTTCTTTGTAAATACAAAAATAAACGAGAAATAAGAGCTCTGTTTTTGCTTGAGAATTATGCGCGTTACTTCTAAGTATAACTGTATAATGTATCCAAAAAGCGTCGAGCCTTAGATTCAATCATTCGATAATAATGCTGGTCATTCTACACACTGCTTTTAGTCTTTCAAAAAAAATTGCAGATGCGATGGCCTTTTACTTTTATGATGGCTTTTTACAGAATTAAACTTTGATATTCTTGTAAGTTCAAGTTACTCATGGAACCTATCTAACATAAGGCCGATTTTAATGTATTCCAACAAATTGTGTGTTTCCAATTTTTAGTATTAGTTTTAAAGATTCAATTACGTGGATTTTTATATACCTTTTCGTACGACAAAAGTTTAAGGCCATGTCACTGACGTATCTTTCGCTCCGAGGTAATCTATCGACCCTACTCACTAACAGAAGCTACATTACTGTGTAATAGAATTACAATGTTTTTTACATGTTGTATTATCCCATTCTAGTGAATCCCAATTAGAACAGAAATCTCATTACGCGTTGAGCTAGGTAAATAATTATTGGGTATGTCCGTCGCACACGCGATGATAGAGAAAGTTCTTTATTTTCTTCTCATTTTTTTATTTATATTTACGATTTAGTAACTTGCAGTAAATCGACTGGCTATCTCCTGAAGTAAACTTGTCGAAAGAAACGGCCATTAGGAAAGTCACCATAGTTAACTTGACGTCCTCAAAAGCATTCCGGCAATTTGTTGCGATAAGATACATAGAGCACAGAATCACAACAGAAGCAAAAGACTTAAGTGCTACACGGGTAATCCTGTGGGTATTAGCTTATACATAAATCCTATTGTTATATAATATATTATCCAACCTGACTTTTATTCTTAAAGGAAATGTCAAGGTCGGGTCCCCTGATCCTTCTTTGTCAAGAATCTTACTTTGACAAGTTTGAACGGCACACATTTGTAGGTAAAATGTCCCATTTTCAGAGAGAAAAGTGTTCCCTACGTGTTAATTCGCTTTATCTTTCCACAAAATTGTTCTCTACCGCATTGCGCAAAGTTTTAATGTGTTTGTACAGATTCACATTAACATGACAATAAATATAATTATTATTCACTTAACACATATGCGGTTACGTATAAGTTAGGAATGGTTTTACAGTTTCAACTTGCCCATGTTAGCTTTTAGCTTATTGTTTGTGACTTGAATTTATCAAAGAATACTATTGTTTACATCACCCTATTATAACTGAAAACATTAAGTACCTACCGAGCATGAGTTCTTACTACTGTAAGAGTTTCAGGATTATTCCAACAATGTCTAGATCCAAACTGCTGATGGTCAATCTGCAGACAGTAGCTATAGGTACGTCATAATATGGTCCAATGAAGCAAATTATTGATAGGTAAATATTATGTATATCCGGGTAACATTTAATATCCTTAAATTCCTACTTTCTCCTAGCATTAGTCACCACAGCGTAAAGCAATTTAATCAAATATATTAACAAAGTGTTCTGTTATTTTAGAGTAGAGAGAATTCGTAACATCGTAACACCAGCCTTCAAAACGGTTGTGCTCGTATATATGAAATGTACAAAATTCACACAGTTAATTTGTTAAGTTTACAAGGCTAGTCCCCAATATTATTTCATAACAACATAGCGTCGCATACGCCCGCAATGCGCTACTTGGTTACTGTTAAATTTTAAGGATTCATATCCCTTTGAATTTTATAATAATTCACCTTGAATAAGGACATGTCGCATAATTCCTTCAAGTTAGTGTGTACATGGATTTTATTAAGAATCAAAGAATCAAAGAATCAATTTCATTTATTCAGTTTAGGCACATAAAGAGCACATATGAATGTCAAAATTTTACAATTTT
Organism: Nudaria mundana; assembly: GCA_963556515.1. NCBI lineage: Eukaryota > Metazoa > Arthropoda > Insecta > Lepidoptera > Erebidae > Nudaria > Nudaria mundana. The sequence continues at coordinate 7,817,571 of OY748305.1, read as the reverse complement.
GTCAAGTAATATTATAAAAATACTAAATTAAGTAAGTACATAAATAACCATTAGAAAATGATTCTTTCGCTGGTTCGGTAATTTGGTTCTCCTGAGAAGAGACCAGCAAGAAACTCAGGTAGATTATCCATTTTCTTTTTTAATATTGTTTTGTTTACATTGTTACAATTAGTTTCTATTGTATTATACGAGTGGCCAACAACAGAAGATTAGGGTGACCATGCATTTTTATCATTAAGATATTCGTCTACATTATAGTAGCCTTTCATCATCAAACATTTTTTAACTACTATTTTAAACTTATTAAGAGGCATGTCAACCAAATCCTGAGGAATTTTATTATAAATTTTTATACATTTGCCAACAAACGAATTACCAACTTTATGAAGTCTAATTTTTGTCATTGCATTACACTTATTACTTACAAAACTCCTAGCTCTAAGCACTTGGCTTCTAATTTCATAAATAAAAAAAAAACAACTGTAGATATCCGAGTGTAGTCTCAGTTACTTGTAAATACATCACTTCCTAAGTAATCCTGTAGGTATAGGTAGTTATAGATGTTCGATCACTGGTCAGCATTATGTATTAGTTGGTAAGGAACGTACGGTTGGGCTCTTAGTAGGTTCAACCACCAAATAACATTCATTTAGTTAGTGTTATAGTATTATCTTCGAATGTTAATTTTCTTTCTTGTGTACCTAATTAAGATATTAAAGGTACATATTTTCTTGAATTAAATATAGTATCAACAGGAATAAATAAACTTACCTGAATAACACCAATGATTCTTCCCTCTGAGTTTTTAATGGCCATGCAAAGTATTGTGTTGTGTTTAAATCCGGTGCCATCGTCTACGGACGCATCGAACCGGGCATCTAAGTAGGCATCCGGGATGGTCACCGTCTGTGAATAAAGAGAAAACGCTCTAAGTGTCACTGGATACATTTAGGTATATCTTACCATAGATTGCTTAGATCTTTTAAGCTACGCAACGGATTTTGATGCGGTTTTTTAATGGATAGAGTGGTTTTCGAAAAAGGTTTTAGTATATGGTTTGTCAAGCGGGCGAAGCCGCTAGTAACTAAATAAAACTGAGTACCAAAGTAAATAGAATCTTTTTCAATCAAACTATCAGAAACGATAACTTTCAAATTCCTAATCTAAGTTTCGCGATGGGAACTCTTGCTTGCGTTAGGGATAAAGTGACTGTATTTTGGTAGGGTTCTCATTTATGGTTTCGACGGTAGAAGTATGTGCGGTATATCAGTGACATATCAATTAATTATATTCTTATGATGTGTCCAATGGATTCACCCTTATAATACGTAGACGGGGTTCATTTACCCATTTATCAAAGTTACACCTTAGTACCACCATTATCGTGGCAATCTTTCGTCAACTTGAATTGCGCACTTAATAATATATGTGAAAGAATTTGATGCTTAATTGTCATTTGTTCAAACAAATGGATTCACGTTCTAACAAATGGATGGACTTAGAAAGTTAGTATATTATACAGGTTATCGTTATCATAGCGGGAATTAATTCCTGTGCGAAACAGGAACGGGAAAGCTGACCCACACGCGCTGTGTCCTGGGTGTCCACTATTTAAGAATAAGTGAAAGTATAGCACTGAAATTAATTTGACCGTAAATCTAGTATATTGTATTCAGTCTTACCTCGCCTGTTGTAGCAACATATCCAGTGATACCTATATTGATTGGAAACCGACTCTCGTAAGGCGAGGTCCTCGGCGTGCCAGGGTCCGTGTCGTCTCCTGCCTCTAAGTCGAAGACTCGAGAGAAACTGCCCTTTGACGCCTCGTGCACTAATAGTACCTGAAAACAAAGGGTAACATTAACTAATATAGCAGCTAGATTTGTGGACACACTCATTATAAGGCAGTGTCTTTTCAGTCCATACAAGATCGTCATTGTAAATGAAACTGCAGAGCTGCACAATTATTCAATAACCTTGGAGTGGAAGATAGGAACATCCATATCAGACTAAATTATAAAGAGCCCTATCTACACAGGCTCTTATGTAAATAGTTACATTCCCATAAAACCATTCAGCTAAGCTATAAAAGTACCAGATTCAAGTTAATAAAGTGTTGGTTGAGATTCACCACAAGCACAGATACAAGAATACTAGCACTAATGCGCCATTCAATGAAATGGGGTCGTTCTTAAGCAGACTCATGTTGCGGCTATGTCCCCAGCGAGTGACTGTTATCTATCGTGAAATTCCATAATATACATAATTATATAGTACAGATTAGCGGTATTTCGACACAGCATCTTATAGGCAAGCGGCAAACTGCGGCAAGCTTAAGATCAGATAAGTATTCTACCGCAGGATTTTTTGAATTCGATCAAAACTTGGCGAGATAGAAAATTTTGAATGTGACCATTTTTGCGCTTTAAAATGGTTGTAACTTCTTTAAAAAGCATTTTTTTCGAAAAAATCACAAAGTAAAAAGTGTTCTATTTTGCCCGTTTTACCCTTAGAAATCATTTTCCAATATAAAAACCAACTTTTTATCAGTTAACAAATTAATTTGTTTATAACAATTAATAGCCCAACCGCACAAATTTTGTTTTCTTACCAATAATCACATTTCACTGATTGGTCAGTGATTTTCATTTCTAAGCACTTTTTCGGGGGTTTGCCGATTGCTTATTACATACATTAGGGTAAGTACCTAATAGGTGTAATTATTTGGCCGACACCATAATTTACTGTACTATTTTTTATGTTCCTGAAGGACAGAGGTCTTAAGTCAAGCTCCTGATAATCTTCAGTATATTTTATACTAGTGGTCGCCCGCGACTTCGTCCGCGTGGTTATTTGGATTTTTTCCCGTTCCCGTCGCGCGGCGTCATATTTTGAACAATTCACACAATATCTTTATAAATTATAGCCTATGTGTTATTCTGATGTATATATAAGCTATATTATTGTAAAGTTTCATTAAAATCCATTCAGTAGTTTTTACGTGAAAGAGTAACAAACATCCATCCATCCATACATACATACAAACTTTCGCGTTTATAATATTAGTAGGATAGAATTGAAGACAATAGTAAGTGTAACAAATCATGAAATTGTACCAAACGTTATGTTAGTGTGCTTTGAGAATACAGACTCATGATTGTATAGAATTGGGCCAACGTTTTCAGGGAATTCTACAAATAAGTTTTGCTAACTAATGTTGACATTCGTCCAATTTTAAATTTATGTCTGTGTTAAGTAATAAGGTATAACGTGTTTGCGTTAACCCTGCCAAAAAGTAGGTGAACCAAAACTGAAATACGCTTCATTTTATTTAACTTTGATTTTTCGCTTTACAATACACATAAACTTATTTTTTAGTTATACGAGGTATAATTACAGGTATAATAATAGGTTTAGTGGTATAATTATAATTACTATATTCATTATGGTACGTAGCTAATTAAACGATATTGACATTCTAACAATGAAAAGACGCGTAACGTTGTTTTTTTTTTTCTGGATTATAATCACATCTGTTTCCCTTTAAAAGGTGTGTATTCCGTAGTAGTATTGTATCCCTTATAAGGTATGTAGTAAGTGTTCCGATATTTTGTGCCTACATTTGTGCAGTAGCAGTAACCTTAATGATTTCACGTAATTACCTATTGCCGCTAACTTTTAAGTTTGTTCGTCCGTTAATCGGCATTTGAGTTTGGCTTGAATCCCTAAGATCTTATCCCAAACGATACGAAAACAACGTGTGAACGAACTCTATAACTACAAAACAAGATAACTTGGTATATTATTTAAAGACTTATAGATGAGCTTATAACTAACTACGATATGCAGATGAAACTAACTCATTTTATTAGTTTATTTTAATGCAAATGAAGTGTACATTATTCGGCTTAGCATACTATGAACACCACTGCAGCAGCAATGAGAGCAGAATACAAAGTGGACCAAAATTATCGTGTTTACAATTCAAAATACTAGCTTTTTAGCTGTAGCTTCAAAGTAATGTTATTATACTAAACCTACTTAAAACTATAACTTTGTATTAGTATTAATTTGTAGTAGAAAAGATACTTATTAACTAGCATAACATTAGATATACGTTTTAGAGTAAGATAGAAAACTCGTGTCCTCCGTAGTAATGGGCGTGCTAATGATTCCCAATAGATGCCAGGATCACCTCTATGAATCAGCAAGTACCTGTGTCAGCTTGCAATTTACGTTGGCTTGAGGTCTATACAATTAAGTAATGTTCTACTACAAGTACTTGTTAGTTATACCAATAAATTCCTTGTAAATATTAGGAACACCATATTAGTATATCATAAAATATTAACGAGTTTTTAGTTGCAACGTTGCAAATAAGTTATCACGTCACAGAATAATAAATCACTACATATTATAAAGTCGCTTCCGTCAGTATGTATGTTTGGATCTTTAAAACTACGCAACAATTTTTGATGCGGTTTTCACCAATGGATAGATAGGTTCTCGTGTGTAGTTTGTCAAGCGGGAGAAGCCGGACGCCCGCTAGTAATAATAAAGTTTCCTAAGATTCATTATGAGATGACGGTGTCTCGTTATCTAAATGATAGATACAAATCAGAATAATTATTTTCTCTATAATTCTGTATCGTAGAATACAAAGCATTATTTGTGTATTTTTTCTTAAAACAAACCGAAAGCTTTCTCAATACGACTCGTAGTGGATGTACACAAGTCGGTCCCGAGGGTTATTGTACCTATAAAACGTTACAGCGTCTGACTCTGAACAGACTGGTCGCTACGCATTGCCCTACAAATGGTCACACAACTGCACTAAACACCGCCTATCATTCCCGATACAGCCGGCCACATTATGTGTTATTACATCTATAAGGGGCTATTAAAGCTATACGATACTTTTACGACTTGTACGAGTGTTCGAAGCTTAGTCATTATAGGTATGTCACTGGTTACAAACTTGAGACATAAAATTATAAATTGTAAAAAAAGAAGTTTATATGACAGCGATTCCAATAAGCGCCGATCAATTTCGTAGCTATTCAATGTTTTTTAGAAGACTTGCCATTGTAATAATTAACATCAACATTAAAATTTATTTTATTATTGTTAGTTTTCTTTAAATACTAGCAACGGTAGAGGGGCAGGGTTCGTAGGTACAACTGCTAACATTAATAAGGTAAAATTGGAATATCGATCCCAACACTCCCAAGATTTTATTGTTATTTTACAATGGCCAATGGCGGTCCTTCCTGTTCATAATTTTATTTGGGAATAAGTTTGAATGCTAATTTTTTATAGGCTACATCGTGGGTAACCTTCTATTTAATATGGTCTTTATATAATTTAGATATCGTAGGTAGGTACAGTGTTTGACGCCAACAAACAGAAGAAGCTCTGACGCAGGATTGGAAGGTCAAACAACAGTCGCTTTTTGAAAACCACCTGAATACCGCTTGCCCTGCTTTACAAAAATACACAAATTTCTATCAAAGGACTCGGCAGTGGTTATTTGTACACATTGTTCCATCATAATTGATTTTTTGCTGGAAACGATCCAATAAAGTGTTACTACGAGTAGTATTACCTAAAGGTGATGAATGAAAGATCTATAAAATTGGTACAGAAAATGGTACACCCGTGGTTTTGTATACCTACTTCTTACCTATTTTAACCAATAAGCTACTTTTACTACGTACCTACTTTTTTATCAAACAAATATTGATGTATATTTATATCCGGATGTCTACTCAAAACAGTTTGCAGAAATTGTTGTAAATCATTAATTTACACAGTAGGTATTCTTTGATACAACGTTATTCACAGCAAATGTCTCCAATTTTGTCTATCACAAATTTTTCCATGTCAAGGTTCATCAACTTTTCGCACAAAATTTATCATAGAACTCAGCATAATATGACGTAAAGTCACCACATAAACCTGGATTAATACCGAGTGTATTAAGAATATAAAAACCTTTCCGTATCCTCTAAACGCAAAGATTTTGTCGAGAACCTTATCGTTTTCCATTCTCATTAGGGTTCACGACGACACGCTTTTATCTTGAAACTGCGCTTCGACCCAATTCCAGCTTTAACTTTATTTATCCAAGAGGTTATTTTGTACGTAATTATGGTGGAGTGTTTATATGCGCGGATTAATTTTTCTGCCAGTTCGTTAGGGTTGTTTCGGTCTGAGAAAAAAAAATCCTGTTCGGTTAATTGGATATTGTCGTAAGTTAGAACGAAACACAAAAACAGTAAAATACGTGGAATGTTTTACTGACCACTTAAAAAGTTTTTAGTAGGGGTCAAAAAATGGGTCGAAATGGTTTGTGTAACACACGGCTGCTGAGTCGTCAATTGGTTTTTCTCTGAACTTGGCTGGATATGATGCCGCGTGTATTTTTAGTAATCATTCTCTGTATACATAATAATTTCAATATGTAAAATAACTTAGGAAAAACTGCCTTTACAAAATTGCATTAGCAGATTCACACAACAGGTCCTTCGAAACAAGAATCGTGGGAATTGGTCCCAGACTTTTAGATAGCAGACGAATACTTTTAAGTCGGTTAAAGCTAGTGAACCTTTACTGATGTAATTTGAAAAACTACAGATTTCCCAAAGGAATTTCCCAGGTCACGTAATGTGTAGAACAAGCAATACATAGTGTTTTAATAAAACGAACACTTTATTGGACTAATCTTTGGTTTTTTGTCTAAAACATCGAATTTATTTAAGCACATTCAACAGTAACATCGAAAGGTTTTAAATGGTATCAAATCGTTTTTTCTTTTACTGGAAACTAAAATTGATGACTGTAATAAAGCTAAAGGTGGAGGATTATTATACGGTTTGCAACATTGGTTATCATAACATTGAGTAATAATATCAATAAATCAACGACGCCAAGGGAATTATTCTAATTCTAAATACTGTAGAATCTTTACTTTAAACTTATAATATTATTAGGACATATACACGTGACCTTTAAAATTATATTAGGTATGTTATCTAAAGGTGAAATATAAAATAATGTGCGTAAATGGAATGCGCAACAATGAATACTGGTACAATAAATACAAAGTGACATCCGAATATTAATTGTGGTGAAAACATATTGAAATATTTTGTCTTATTTGTGGTCAACACTGAAATGCCACCTCGAATTTGTTTTAATACTCATCAATAACGTTAATTCATATGTATCTAATGAAGTTGAACCACAAATAAAACATGCAACATTTGAGTTATCTGCATGTACTCGTGATTCCTTACTTTTACGATCCTGGGTTCTTTAAATGGGGCGTGAAAAGTAGTACCTAGCAGTTGGAGCAGTTTAAGTGAAATCCACGATTATACTACCAGTCTGTGGCATGTATTTTAGTATCAGACAGATGTCACCCAAATACTCTTCAACCGTTTTCTTCTTGCACCAACTGTTTCGGCACTTCCTTGATATGCTTTTACGCACCATAAAGGATTGGAATTCGTTACTAGCTCACGTGTTTCCTCTTAAGTACAATCCCGGGTTCTTTAAGCGATGCGTGAAAAGGCATTTCTTTCATTTCCCGAAGCCGTCAAGCGTAGAGCAATTATTTTAGCTAAGTTGATAATTGGAGATGGTGGTTCTCAGTATCGGGACCTCCATCTAACTTACCAATAGAGAGAACAAGAAGAGATCACTTACTACACACAGGGTGAGTCACAATAAAATTTTGGTTTTGAATGATTTTTCTACAAGTATGTCCTCATGATCATGATTTTAAAGTACCTATTTAGAATTATAATAATTTCTCAACTCGATACAAGTATAAAATATTAAATACTCTTTTATCTCACTCTAAGAAGAAAAGCTTTTGTCTCACCAGAACTGTGATAATGTGCTTTTATCCGTGCGAATATGTCGTACCCGGGCATTTCCCTTGTACGAAAAACAGTGTACCAAAACTGATGCAACGAACAGGAGTGTACTAAATCTAAAAGACATGGGTATCAATATGAAGGATAATGATAAATTATGAACTCATGTCTAATGTTGCCTCTATCTAATGTACCTATCTTTATAAAAATATCTTGTCATGGTATTTGTATTGTCATTACACGACTCGACTGATTTTTATGATTTTTGTACGTACGTAAGTACATTAGTATGAGAGTAGATCGTAAAATATTTTAACACTCCATTCATATGAATGGAGTGTCTCTGCCATATGGCAGAACATTTTCCAGGTCATCTTTTAATAGTATATTATGTGTGAACTTTGAAGCAGCCATTAGCTGAACGAGCCTTTAGATAGATACTTAACATCACATATTGCTTTTATTGTCGGTATGAAGTGCAGTTAGGTAACTAAAAACTTCTGAAATAAAGTATTCAATTATTGCTACTCCAATTTAGGTTAGCCACAGAATATAGTTTAATTTCACTAGTAATGAATGTTTTGTGCAATTCAGTGCATTGCGGTCGCAATTTAATAAAGCTGAAGGATCAAGCGCCTTGTATATTTTATACTACTATTTCTCACAGTGCAGCACTGCACTGTGCATTGTTGGCCACTGCGGGAGTCTCATGAATTATAGTTGTTGGCTTTAACTTCTATGCAGTGTAATAATATCTAATAGGTATAATAAAAGTTCGCCACGAAGCCAAAGTTTAATGGGTGGTCGGAAAATGTTTAACACTTTCACATTCTGATTTAAACAGGATTTTTTTATTATTATATTTCTACCAGTTAAATATATCGTTAGTTAGTTATCTGTTCTGTCTCTTGTTATCCTATACACACGCTCTGCGCCTAGTTTGAGTTGAGTATAGTAACTTATTTCTTTATTGTTATTTAACTTTCTATACAACCTTTTAATTAAACTGACTTCAAAAAGGGAGGAGGTTCTCAATTCGACTGTATTTTTTATGTTTGTTAAGTACCTCATATCTTTTGACTGGGTAACCCGATATTGTAAATTGTGGTCCCATTTCAATTTGGTGCCATTCCGACAATTATTTGGTCCCGTTCCGGTAATTCGAGAAGTCGGGTACTGTGTCAATGTTTGACGTTTTTTTAATTTTTTCATATATATATTTCTTTAATGGATTAGGCATCATAGTGTCTAGTACCAGTTCCTTACATTAATTTACTCGAAATACGTTTTCGTAATCCTCCATACATTTCACATAGTTCCCTGACGTTACCGCAAGGGGCGGTAGTGTGAAATGTATGATGGGGAATACGAAAACGTATTTCGAGCAAATTAACGTAAGGAACTGGTACTAGACACACAGTAAACTACCGGTGATAAAAATAGTACCCATGGAGATGGTTTGAGGCCCCGGGCAAATTAGGCTACTGTTTGTATATTGTTCTGTACTTTGAGATTTTGAAGTTGGGTGATAAGGGGTTCAAATTGTGCGTCTGGGAGGGAGCGCTTGGAAATAGTTAAGCGGGATGTGTATACCTTACTCAATGAGCAGACTGACTTCCATACATCTCCTTTGCTTAAGTTGTTCGTGGAAAAACAACCACAGTAGTTTTTTGTTGGTTTGATGTAAATTTGGCACCAAGTTTCTGATAATTAAAGAGTTACTTTTTGTTAAAAAATACAATGTTTTTTGTAGGTCTGAATCACGGTAACATTATGTTCAATGGAAAGTTCTTGTATGTGACACATCCTACATCGCGCTATTGAGATTTGCATGCTCGTACCTTAAAAACAGCTATGTTCTTGCTTCATATTTGCTGTTCTCTGAGACAGGTTTGAGAATGCCTCATGAAGAGGTGAAACATATGTCCACGTTTGTAATGTCTTTTTTGTGCGAAATTATGCTATTATTTAAAAAAAATTAACATCATATTTACCATTGTTTTACCAAATCATTTTGTCAACATGCTATACGGGGACGAACGGACTCCGCTAGGTATAGGTAACTAATACAAAAATAATCGCTGGAAAATTTGCATATTAATTGTTTTTTCTTATGATGATGACTAAATCCGATTGAAACAAGATAAATCTTAATTAGCTTGCGATTAAGTTGGCGACGTTGACCGAGAGCCTGGTGGCGCCACCTTGACCACTATCTATCAATCATCATTAGATAGGCTGTGATTAAATACAGTATGGCGTCTTAAAGAATCATGAATCTAATATCGTTTTACATTTAACTACAACCCACTAGTTCAATGTAATAAATAAATCTTGGAACATTTTACATAAGTACATAATTGGTAAGTTTCTTATGTCGTCGTATCTTATCTTATTTTATCATGAAGCTTGCCTACACCTACAATAAAATACTTATAATTTTAGCAAAATAAACGACTTCAAATTTGTCAGATTTGAGATTGAACCAAAAAGAGAAACAGAACCACATGGAAAGCACCAGCTTTCAAATAAAAAAGTATTATCAAAATCGGTACACCCAGTCGAAAGTTGAATTGAGTATATCCTTTTTTGAAGTCGGTAAATATTACGTAACTGCTACACAAACTCGCGAGGTAGGAATTTATAGAACTGGAAGACACCAAACATATTCCACCTTTCATTAATAAATTCCTCTGATGTAAAGTACGGCGGACGTACCCGCACAGTACGTAATAAATGTCTACAAACATCGCACGGGAATTAAGGATCATTAACTTTTACGAGGCTTTATAATAATTTTCACCTGAAACAAATGACTTTGGAGCCTATGTTTTAATTTAGAACAGAGAACGTTTTACTCTCATATTTTGAATGGGAATTATACCTACGATGTTAAAATTAAATGTACTGTCAGTAAGATACCCTGATGAATGTGGATTTTTAACCGACAGCATAAAAAGAAGGAGGTTTTCAATTCGACGGTATTTTTGTATGTTTGTTATCATCATATATTTCGACTGAATGAACCAATTTTACCATTCCGGTAATTTAAAGTCGGTTTTTTTGACAATGTTCAACGAGTTTTAATAGTTAATAAAAAATCTATACAGTTTCAATTCGCGACGGATAAGCGGAGTGAAACGCATTTGCGTGAGTGACCACGAAAAGTAGAGTAAGAACTCTTCTTGTAGCTGTGTGTACAACACATGTGTGTGTAAAAGGGGTCACATAATATACATTCACGTACACTGCACTCACACAATTGCAAAGCTCCGCTTATCCCTCGCGAACTGTGCCTACTGTCATTGTTTTTGTCACTGTCAATCTTATCACAGTCAATCATCAGTTCATCGGCGTTTTGTTAAGATCTAAATTTGAATTTCGTATCTTGTCAGGAAGTGAATGATAGGTATAGAATGATTAAAATGGGTTGGAGTAAATTTGACTAACAACTCGTTTTCAATTCCAATCGAGCATACTGAGGCAACTTACAGACGAAATGTTTTCTGAGCGCCAAGTTAATCCACTCGGTCAGAAAAGTTGCAACCTTTCCATGGATAAGATCCGCATTCCGGAAGAGATTGCAAATGACGTAATGTTATTCCCACATACCATTTCTGAGCAAAATGTTAAGTAAATTCATCCAAGACAGCAGGGCATGATCAACACTCAATTATTCTCAATTGCAGTGACAATAATGATCAACAGTTTAATACAGCGAGTTTGCTCATATCCTTCTGATTCACAGTCGCAGAAATTGTTAGAATTACGTTAATGAAACATAATTTATCTTTTAAACCGGTGTAAGTGCAACCGCTTGACAGAGATATCTCTTTGGATTGTTTCCGAGATTTCGTGACTGGTGCTACACTCAAATATTTAAAAGGAAAAGCCATTATGTGCACTACTTGTGACACACGGGATAATAATATAATGGTCGTTCCTGCCTGACTAATTTAGATAAATAAATAACTTCAATCTTAATTAAATAATAAATATTATTAATAGTAAATCTAGTAGAATTATATCACTAAATATATTAAGAATAGGTTTTTCATATTTCTTACATTTGCACTAAGCTTTGCAAATAGGTGCTTTCACCGAGCCTTTTCCCAACAGTTGGGGTCGAATTTCCAGTCTAACTGCGATTCAGCTTTTTTTTTTAATTCGCGGCCTCAGGCCGCGGCCGCTCCTACGTCCATTGCCTCTCGGTAGCCTTCGGTAGATACTGAAAGAATTCCCAGTGGCGCCCGGTGGAACTGCGATTCGGCTGAACTTCGATATACAGCGACAGCCATCTGTCCTCCACAACCCATGGGCGATATCGAAGTTCTGTAGTTAGACCGGTCGTATTTTTAATTTCGGGCTCCAACTACCCCTAACGACTGCCATAGATATTCGTATGACAACCGGGACCGACGGCTTAGCGTGCACTCCGAGACACGGAGGGGTCTCAGTGTCTTAAGAAATGGTCACCCATCTTAAGACCGGCCTGACTAGATGTTGCTTAACCTTTGCAATGTGTTAAGATTGTCGGTTACCACTAGACCACGAGCTCCTCCTCGAGGTAATATCTATGTTCTTTTTACGTAAAAATAAATAACTATCTATTTAGAAATAGAAATAGATATTTTAGAAAAAATAACCAATCTTTGTATTTAAGCCCAAACTATTTTACCCAGTTATACAAAAAGTCATCAGAGAAGACTTGTGATAATGGTCGAATTTGTGGCAGACCATTTACTACACACAAACTGTATTTTATTACAGCTTTTATCTGCAATGTGTTTTTTTACTAAAATAAACGTCCCTCTTGGATTTACTTGGAAATGGTGGACAGAAACGAGTAGGTACTATATCATTGTTAAGTTGTAAAAGATAGCATAGTATACCGTAACTGTGGTCTGAAACAATGTTTACCAATAACCATAGCTATTAGATAATCGTTGAATTGTTTAATAATTATGGAACTGGATGGCCACTATATACGCTAACTACTTGAGTAACGAATAGGTATCTTTAAAAAGACCTCCGAAGCGTTCAATTGCCTGGCGATAGCGAATTAATTTATTTACAGTTATTATCAGTTAAATTTGAATACAGTACGAATAATCCAAACATTAGTTAACAAAATCTAAATTGTAGAGCCCATCAGTTTTAAACAAAGATTTCGTCAATTTTTAATAGTTTATTCACCATCACAATGCATCGAGCTTGCTAGCGGTATTAAATATTATCATATTGAATTATATATGAGTCCGAGACGCCCAGGACTTTAATTGGTTGTGCCACAGCGACTGACACGTAAGATTTTGTTGCCTTTCATCAACGGCAACAAAGGCAACGGGTTTCAAATTTACGAGTAGTTTCAAAATTATAATATAGCTACTTATTTTATTAACTTAATTCGGCCGTTTTGGACATAACCCATTTTCTAGAGTGCCCGGTGACGGCAATAGGATTGCCTCCTATTACGTAGGACTAAAAATACTAGCAAATTGTGGGTGTGTAATACCCCTTTGGGGATATAGGCGTGATATGTATCTGTCTGAATTATAAAGTGTAAACTATGATTCCAATTTTCGCTTACATTATTAACGTATTTTTATCATTTTCAAGTAAAAAATTATGTTTTATTTTATGCGGGAAGAGCGCGCATTGGTAAAACTTCTAATTCAGTATTCGATACATCTATCACGATCTACCTCTACAAAAATATTAAAAAGTCATTAAGAAATATAGTTTCTAACTATAACCTAAACCTAACCTAACCTAACCTAACCTAACCTAACCTAAACACTTGGATGCTAGTCGCATGCGCCTCGTTAATTGGTTTTCGTAATTAAGGCCTGAGTTACAGCAAACTGATATTTGATTAAATCAATTCATAAATAATTTCAATCATTCGATAAGGAAACCTGTGGTATTTTTCAATAAAGTGGAAATATTGCGCCAAATAGGTTTCCTCGGTATAATATCGTGAAAAGATGACTGATATTATTAAAATAAAGGTTGTTATTGAGCTTTTTCAAAGCTCTTTCTCTACCTTTTTTCGTACTCTCAATATCAAGCCAAGTATCACGGACAAAAATTACCATAAACATTTAGAATAGGTTCTCAATGTAATTCTACCCATTAGCATCGAAGGGCAATTAAAGTTTTAACCAATTTTGTTACCTCGAAACCGCAGTACGATTCACCAACAAGAAAAGAGGCTGGATAATCAGATAAATTGTCACGATTTATATTTAAAACTTTAACTAAAAAAAAAAATTACCTGTACTCGCTGACATCGTATGAGGCTCTGTGTATGTGTGAGTATCCTAAGAACCATGTGCTCTATGGTGCTCTGTTCCTCAAACACCATCCTCGCGAGGTCAAGTAGAACTTGATTCCTTTTGACTTCAAGTTGTGATCTCTCGTAAAGCTGTGCGTTCCGCAGACCGATGCCGCAGAACTGAAGGTATGACGCGAACACTTTTTCATCGTTAGACGTGAAAGGCCCGTCGTTTTGTTTGTTTATCACCTAAAAGATAAAGTGTTATTAGTATTAATGGTCTACAAGTGTGACTTTGGTCGTGTGACCCTGAAAATACGTTTTTACTAAGACCTTTCCACGCTACATGAAAAAGTACTTTAGCTTTTAGTTATGAGCAGAAGCACGGAATTAAAAAAATTATTGTTTCTTATTTTATATAATAGATGTAGGTAATGAACCTTATATTATTTACTTAGTTGGGGAGTAGGTACAGGGCAGTTACTTTATTGTCTAACGAAAGGTTACGTAATGATAGTTGGCAGTTGATAAATTCTTTGAGTCCCTCGCCATGTCTTGTGTCATTGTCTTAAAAACTTACTACTACAAAAAAGTTTTAATCATAATAATCAAAGTTGTTTGATTGATATAATCACAGCAATGTCATATATGTATAAAAAATAGCACATATTAGATATAAACAAGTAACAATTATTAGTAATAAATACAATATTGTCAGTGTGAGAAACCCTTGTGGACTAGTACTGTCATATTCTATACAGATTATACGCAGACAATAACATCAATGAAGTTACCAATTTTGTACACGACTGTACTCCATACAAATGTAGGGCAAACGAAAACTTTTTATTTTCAAATTAAATCAGCTCAAATTTACTATAGTTCATACGACTATTTCACGACAATTTTTTGGCATTAACTTTAAACCGAAAATCGCAGGTGTTCCGGAGAAATTTGAAGTTTTCAAATGTTCAAGCCATAATCCTCATCAGGTTATTTATATCTCTGGAACCTTTTAAGGACTATTTCTGAGATTTGGCATGTCGTTACGACTATTTTATGACTATTTTTTGGAACCTAAACCAAATCGATAGGCTTTACCGTTTGCTTGCACCATAGATGAGGATTATAGCTATAACGCCGAAACTATAATACGACTATTAATTTTTACATGTACGACTATTTATGACTATTTCATGACTATTTGTTAGCGTTGTCAAAATTCGTTTTCATTGAGACTTCAAATATGAGGATTACAGCTTGAAGCACACCATGTTTTATAAATTACCTATCGACAACTTTAAAGAATAAATCATAAATAAATAAATATTTAGGACAATTCACAAAACGCCATCTAGTCTCAAACTAAGCAGACCTTGTGATATGAGTACTAGATAAACTGATATAAATTCTTATACTTATACATTTTTTTTGTAAATACATACATATTATACATACGAAACATCCAGACTTCGGTACAAACATATGTGTCATCACACAAAGTTTGGATTTAGGACAAACAACCTATAGATGTTTTCCAATCGTTATATTTAATCCATACTCGAACTACATAATTAAAAGTACTAAGTAACTTTGTATCACGCTATTCCAAATTACCGTAGAGTTTAATATTGTATTACTAGCGGATGACCACGGCTACGCCCGTGACAAATTTATACAAAAATTTTCCTCGAGAACCACTCTATCCATTAGTGAACGTGAGCATCGCCATCTATCGGTCATAGTGCGAACTATTGATGATTTTTAGAAACGTATTTTCGTTTTGTTGTACTGGTTGTTTTAAAATAGCCTAAACGTATGAAATTTGATAAAGTTGTGTATAAAACTACACATAACTAGTTATTGAAACACTCGTAGGAAACTATAAAGAAACTTGCCTAAAGGCTCGTTTCTTTAACACCTACTCGTATTCTAATACACCTTATTATGATTTTGCGCAGTCGGGTAGACACCAGCCCGCGTCAAGAATACGGACACCGTGAGTGTGGTTTGTGACGGTATATGGAAAAAAGTACAGAGAGGGTAGATGAAGATAACTCCACTTCACGGTCTCGAAGACAGAGGGCAGCCATCGCTGGACTAGTCAGCCTGTTAACACATTCGGTGTAACCTGGTCGAACGTCAGGCAATAAAAAGGTATGTACCTATGCATATCTATTTTTTCGTGTTAATTCCCGTGTTAATGTAAAACATTTATTGTTTTTAAGAAAGATTATGAAACACGAAAGGTTAAAAAATTTAATACCTCATTATGATACAGTTTTATAAACTACTATTACCTGAGCAACACCAATGACCTCCCCGTTGATGTCTTTGACAGGCATACAGAGGAGTGATCTCGTTTTGTAGCCCGTCTGTTGGTCAATGTCGTGATTAAACCTCACGTCCTGTAACAATATAAAACAGAAATATAATTAATACATGCTTGCAGGAACAATTTACATACAATAATTATACATAATAGTACGGGGGCCGTAGAACATTGAAAAATATTGATTAACAGCAAGCTCATTTTTCGTAAGTAGCTTTATTTTACTGAGTCCTACACCAATATCTAAAAAGAAATCTCAAATCAGGTAGCTAACAGAGTTATCCAGTTAAAATATTCGGAACAAAATTGTAAGGTTGCATTAATTCGTATAGAGCTGCAAAGTGGTGCAGGTATTAAGTACATCATTATAAATCAAATATCAAAAGTTCCCATTGATCCGACTTGTGCTAAAAAAGTTATTCAAGGTTAAAGTTGAAAATTTTCGCTTTTTTTTGGATTTTTCTCGTAAACAGTGAATTATATAAAAAATAGTTTTGTACAAAATTGTAGATAATAAAATAACCTACACAAATGACCTTACAAATTTTTTCCTAGGAATTACCATTTCTGAGAGATTGCGGTTATAAACGTCCAATAAGCTATAGTCTCCACGCAATGCTGGTCCGCTCTTAATAACTCTGTTGCGATGTTATATTATAACCTATGTTACTCGCTAAAAATGTAGATTTATATTACCGAAAGAAATGTTAAAATCGGTGTAGTAGTTTCTGAGTTGTCACGTTGTCCCGTACAAATGTTGTCCCCCCCTTTTCACCCCTTTAGAAGTAGAATTTTGGAAAATCCTTTCTTATCGGAAGTATACGCCATATAATAAACACTCCCTCCAAGTTTTAGGTTTCTACGATCAGCGGTTACATTTTTGATCAACAATTTTGTTCCGAATATTTTAACTGGATAGCTGTTAGCTACCTGATTTAAGATTTCTTTTTTAGATATTGGTGTAGGACTCGGTAAAATAAAGCTACTTACGAAAAATTTGCTTGCTGTTAATCAATATTTTTCAATGTTCTACGGCACGCGTACTATAAGTTGCTACTTGAATAAGTTCACGTTGTAAAGTATGACTCAATAAATAAGAACTTGGCCGAGAGTAATCAGAGTAGGGGTGGCGACCGCAAACCACAACTGTCCTTTACAGAAGTGACTCTCACTAGCTTTCCTGCATCCAGTAAACACTGCATGGTGGAAAAAGTTGTACGGTCATTGTTGTTTTATTTTTTAATTTCCTCTCTTTTAACGTGTACGTTTATTTTATTGGATTGAATAGAAATACTATACTAATATCGACTAAATCGAGTATGGCTCACAGGTGTGGAACTCGCATTATGACACTTATATCTCTCGTATAGAAAAGGTACAAGCTAGATTCTTGCGCTACTTGAACTTTAAGGCTGGACAGTTTTCGACGGACTATACAGATAGTAATAATAAAATAATAAATAAATATGTTAGGACAATTCACACAACGCCATCTAGTCTCAAACTAAGCAGAGCTTGTGATATGAGTACTAGATAAACTGATATAAATACTTATATACATTTTTTTTTTGTATATACATACATATTATACATAGGAAACACCCAGACTTCGGTACAAACGTTTGTGTCATCACACAAAGTTTGTCCCGATCGGGAATCGAACCCGAGACTCCGGCGTCGGAAGCGGATGCACTACCGATCACGCCACCGAAGCAGTCATAGATGTAAACGGTATCATTTTCTTCCTCTTGAATACAGGCGTAATATGGGCAACGTCTGTTACTTGTCTGGTATAGCAAACGGCTCTATAGACTGCCCGGAACTCCTCTCTAATATAGGTATCTCCACGCACCAGCTGGACTTGAGGTAGCGGCCATTGTTAAATGTCCCTGCAGCTGCTGCTAATTATATTAAAATTGGATTTCGGACTCGCAGTGCGAGAAAGTTTAATGAAGTCTCGATACCATTAGATATAGATCTGTTCTGTACTTGTCCAGCATAATTAAACGACGCATGGGTGACAAGTTCTTTGGCGAGACAATGGCCGCTGTCGGTGAACTCAGTTAGTGAGGCTCTCGTTTTATTGTACTATTGCACTGTTATGCTAGTAATAATTGTATGATAAGAGCGCGGTAGAAATAGAAGTTTAACATTTATGTATATGCTTGTGATTAGCAATATTGTTACACATATTGTAATCCATTACTTTTTATTAGTCTGTAAGCCTTCCT
This sequence comes from Nudaria mundana, assembly GCA_963556515.1. Taxonomy (NCBI): domain Eukaryota; kingdom Metazoa; phylum Arthropoda; class Insecta; order Lepidoptera; family Erebidae; genus Nudaria; species Nudaria mundana. Next base: position 7,798,848 of record OY748305.1, on the reverse strand, counting down.
AAAACAAATAAATAAAATAAAATAAAAGGACGGAAAGGAGGGCGTAAGAAGGACGTAACCCCGATGGCATTGAGCTGTTGAACCTTTTCAGTCGAAATATCAGTAAAAATTAAGAAGAGAGACGTAACGGGAAGCGTGTGGATGCTGTAACACATACTCGTAGTACTTATTAGAAGTTCTGTACTCAGTGCCATTGATCACGTCAAACAACAATTTATAACACGGAGAATAAGAAAATACTTGTATCGGACAATTTATAACTCCTACACTATTGTCGAGTGTATATTGCAATGTATACACATAAACATTTATTTGTATGATGTATAACGATCACATTATGGCCCAACGCCAAAAGACGGGTTATGTCTAGAACTACCGCAGACACAAGTTTATGAACGTAGTACTAATATTCATATGAAGATTTAAGCTGTACTGACGGCGAGGCCGAGTGACCGAGTGGTATATGTTGCGTATTTTTTCGGTCGAATGTGTGCATCAATTTCACGTGACAATTTAGAGTCCATGTTGTTGGCCAGTTTGTTACCACAAGTATTTTGTTGTAGTACAGAAACTACCACAGCTAGAGCATACTATTAATGGCAATGTTCACCACAAATATGCGACAATTTATTGCAACTCAAACACAATGGACTACCAGATTTAACGTACACCATTAGTGTATATTACTAGAATTCAGTTTATCACTGAAAAAATACGTATTACTTGTTTCCAAGAATGTTGAAAATGTCGTAAATTTAATGACCAACAATGGGTGCTTGAAATGTAAAATTCTTTCACGTTTGACTGTAATTTTGCTTGAATCTGATAAAAAAAATGTCAAACTTTTTAGAGAGGGCTTTTCTTTTTAATTATTTATTCCTAGATCTTTGTTAAACTACTGTTTGTTTTGGTATATTTCAGAAAAGATAGATGATTTCATTTCCTATGCCAATGGCCTGTGGCTCAATTCACACTTTTAGTTGATTAATCACCATCAGTTTTGTGAGCAAATAATGTATTTAAAAAGCCTTTTATTTGTTTATTACAAAAAAAACACTAACTTTATTTATGATTTGTTGTTGTTGGTTGATAGGTATAAGGAATGATTAATCGTATAATTATGCATAAAATTCAACTGAAGAGTCAAAATGATTAATGGACCACAATTAATCATTTTATCAGCTATTATATCACGACATGAACAAAGTTCTAGATATTTTAAACTTTGATTTATTAAATTAACATTTCACAACTAATATTCAAAAGACTGTTCAGGTGAACAATTTGCACTTCAATAAAACCAGATTAGAAAAAAAGAGCTCATGCTTTCACTGACTAATTTATGTTACGTTTTTCACAATAGCCTGATTAAAGCCAAATTTATTTACAATAAGAATTATAATATACATAATTATATACTAAAAATATTTACATTATAAGATATCGTTTAAAAAAATCCTCCGCGTCATTGCCGACTGGGAAGGTTCCCAGAATGCTGGCTGTGTTGCCACGTTGGATGAACCAAAGGTTAGATATGACAGTCGAAGTGCTAGTTATTTTACATTTTGTAATATAAATATCATAATCTATGTTATTACCTAACCTAACCTACTCCCCAGCTGCGACGACCGCAGCGGATCGCGGCGCAGAGGGCTGCACGGGCGTACCGCACCGTGTCTTTCGAGGCGGCGTGCCTGTTGGCACAAAGTCCCCCTTGGGATCTCGAAGCAGGGGTCCTTAAGAGGGTCTACGAGGAGGGCGCCATGGTGCGACAATAAGGAGGTCGCCCGTTGCCGGAGCAGGTCAATCGCTGGAGACAGGAGGCTCACGACGATCTGTTCCGGCAATGGGCCTTGAGATGTGCGGCTCCGACCGCGAGCCGAGTGCTCGTGGGGGCCATCGATCCCGTGCTCCGCCAGTGGGTGGAGCATGCGCAGGGGGCTCCGACCTACTTCCTCACCCAACTTCTCACGGGTCATGGCTGTTTTGCCAAATTCCTGTGGGAAGTGGTGGGGATCCTGTCGGAGCCCGTTTGTCATCACTGCGCAGGCGGCGCCGTAGATACGGCGCAGCATACGCTCGCTGTGTGCGCCGCCTGGGACACGCAGAGGTTGGCCCTCACGGGCATCATCGGCAGTGTAGGTTCGCTGCCGGCCGTCATTCTCTCTATGGCCGGCAGCGAAGAATGTTGGGCCGCCGTCGCCTCCTTCGCTCGGGAGGTGATGGCGGCAAAGAGAGAGGCCCTGCGGGAACGGGAGCGTGCCGGCCGCACGCTTCCGCCCCGCCGGGCACCAGTCAGGGGGCGACGGCGTATTGCATACGCCCAAGCCCCCGACTGATAGGGCCGTGAGCGGTGGGTCGGGGGCCCACCGCTCACGCGAAAGGCCCTGAGTCCGACGCCCCTTATGTGTTTCGGGGGCGTCGCTTCTATGTTGTTTGGGGGGGTTCAGCCCCCCGTCTTGTTAAGCTCGAAAGAGCGCCCCTTTTCCGGGCCGCCGTTGCTTAACAGTTTTTGTCTATCCGGCGGCCCGGCTAAGGCGAAGGAGAAACACCGTGGATAGGTTTTAGTGGGTAGTCCGGTCCGTTTTACATCCTAGGGCCGGGAGTCCCACACGAAGCCGTCTCGCTCCCCCCCGCAGCGAGACGGTGAAGTGCGTAAATGCATCACCGACAACGTAAAAAAACAAAAAAAAAAAAAAACCTAACCTACTCAGTCTGTCATTACTAAATACCTTGAATCATTACACAAAACCCCAAAACAAAATTCACATAAGCACTATCTGGATCTCATGGAGTGTGGAACAAGTGTGCATGCGCTAGAAGGATACAAAATAAGTCTCATTTATCGTACACTGACCCGTAAGTTTACTAACGACCTCAAAGAAAATGAGCAATATTACTACTAAAAAATATCTTTCAGCCTGGTCCAAGTAAAATATAGTACCCGAACAAAAAAGGAAAAAGTTTTTATTTCGCTAGTAACAGATTCCATGACCAGATAATGTTAGGCATTTCGACTAAAGCGTCCATTGGCCGATACCTCACCGAGACGCCATGGCGACGTCGCCAGTCGGTCGCCAACTAGTTCTCATTGAGATATATGACGGCTAACTCACTTGGCGACCGACTGGCAACGTCGCCAGTCGGTCGCCAAGTGTCATATATCTCAATGAGAACTAGTTGGCGACGTCGCTGGCCACGTCGCCATGGCGTCTCGGTGAGGTATCGGCCTAATGCACGGATATCAGCATTTTATACTAAACATTTACATTTTAAACTACCTAAGCTATTAATTTGTGTTAAGTACTTACGTAATTAACATTAATAATTCTTAGCCGTCATATATCTCAATGAGAACTAGTTGGCGACCGACTGGCGACGTCGCCATGGCGTCTCGGTGAGGTATCGGCCATCCTCTTTGAAACTTACAATGTTCGCACAGATTCTATTATCTTCAAACTACTTACCTAATGGCAATATAAAAGTAATACTATAGATTATAGATTGTACGCTCGTTGGTATTCTAAATTAGGTACCAACTGGCGTAAGTACTTTAGTCTAATGTTGAAATAAAATGGCGTCTCTCTACCTATATGTATTTTTTTTTGTTGAGTCAATTGGTTTTTAGTTCAGGAGTGGCGCTTATGGAGTACGCCCTCTCCTGGAACCGTTTGCAAGTTGATTGTTTAAATGTTATGTGCCGTTAAAGTGTTTTAGTTGATTTACGATATAGGTGATGTGGTGGAGGAATGAGTTACGTGTTTCGGTGTTGTTTGTTAATTTAATTAGGAGAAGGGGGTCTTGAGGATCGATATTGTTGTTTTGGCAGATATGTGTAAATGTTAGTCGTGAAAGTGCGAATCTGGGGCAGTGATAAATAAGGTGTTGGAAGGTCTGCGAGATTGTGTTGGTGCAAGGACAGAGGTCGTTGTCAGTGATGTGAAATCGGAAGAGGTATGATTTGTGGAAGGCATGGTTGGTGAGGAATTGGGTTATTGGAAAGGTGAGTTTGACTTTGGAGAGGAAGTTCGTGAGGTCATGATAGGTAGGAAGGAGTTGCTTGGTGTGGATTGACCCGGCGGAATTTTCGTAGAGTTGTTGTGAGGAGGTGAGAAGGTTTGTTTTGTGTATGTGTTTTATGTATGAAAGAGGTGTGTGAGAGTGGTCTGGTTGTTTGTGCAGGAAAGCCGCAGCTTTAGCCGCCGTGTCAGCTGCCTCGTTGCCAGGGATTCCGGCATGGGCTTTTACCCAGGCGAATTGTATTTGGATGTTTTGGGTTTTGGCAAAGTGCAATTGGCGGAATATGTTGACTGCGAATGTGTTATGGCTGTAGGGATTGGAAAGTTCGAGGAGAGCAGATTTGGAGTCGGAGAAGATGTAGTAGGAGTATGATTTAATTTTGTTGCTGATTATAAATTGACAGACTTTTTCAATGGCAAGCATTTCTGCTTGGAAAACGGAGCAGGAGGGGTGTAACTTGAATTTTTTAACTGTAGGAGAGGTGGAATGCGGACTGAAGGCGACGAAGGCTGCTCCTACGACATCGTCATGCCAACTACCGTCGGTAAAGATATTACAGTAGTTATCGGTTTGGAGGTCTATGTATTCCTCTGTAGTGAATATTTCCAGGAAGGTTATGGGTTCCCGGAGGGAGGGGTCAAGAAGAGAGGATGGGAGAGAGGGTTTTTCAACGGGGATGTCAAGAGGAAGGAATGATGAGGCGCCACGGAGTTTAGAAGTTTCAATGTCCGAGATGCTTTTAATTTTTTCTGGTAGAGGGGTTAATTGTGCAAGTGTTATTGATGTTATTGTGCTGTTGGTTCGGAAGCCGTGAATTATCTTTATGGCAAATAACCTTTGGAAAGAGAGTAGTTGTTTGACTACAACTTTGTATTCCAGGGCACTGGACCAGACTGATGAAGCGTAAGATATGATGGGGGTGATGACTTGGTCGTAAATTATTCGGATATTATCGGAGTGGATGCCCCAAGTGGGTCTAGTGTAAATAAGGAGCTTGTAGAATATTTGTTTGGCTTTTTCAATTATGTGGTTAGCGTGTTTTATGAATTTTAATTTGTCGTCTATTATGACTCCTAAGTATTTGAATTCTTTTGTAAATTTTAGCTTTGTGTTGTTCATATGTATGTTTAATTTAGTAGATTTATTGGTGAAGCCTATGATGGTCGTTTTCTCTGGGCCGAAGTGAAGTTTGACATTTTTCCCCCATTCATTAATATGGTGCAGTGCCAGATTAGTTGTATTTTCTAAAGTGGTGAGATCGGTCGAATGTGTTGTCAGAAGGACATCGTCAGCAAATGCTTGTATATGACAGTTATCTGGAAGTGGGAGGTCGAGGAGCTCATCCATGATAAGGTTCCACATAGTGGGACCACAGACGGAGCCCTGGATGCAGCCGCGAGTCATGTTTTTGGTGGTTTCGATGTCAGAGAAGGTAAGTCCCACTGTTCTATTAGTTATGTAGCTAATCAGAATGTTATATAAGTTGCTGGGGCAATTGTAATGACGCAGTCTAATAAATATAGCAGGCCACCAAGCATTATCAAAGGCTGCCTTTATGTCCAGTGATATAGTAATTACGTGTTCACCGTGTGATTTATATGATTTAATGGCATGGACAGCGTTTGAAATGGCCTGGGAGGTGGAGACTTGCTGTTTAAATCCAAATTGTTTATTATTATTGAGGTTGTTGATGTTAAGGTGATAAGTGAGGCGATCGATTATTAGCCTTTCTAGCAGTTTGCCAAAAACATTAATGAGGCCAATGGGACGGAATGAGGATAAGTTAGTATAATTAGGTTTGTTAGGTTTCGGAATGATTTTAACGACAGCATGCTTCCATGGCAAGGGGAAGTAGGTTAGTTCAAGGCATCTATTGTATATTTTAGTTAGATAATCGGGAAATTGATTGGCGAACTGTAGGCAAATATCTGCGGATAAGTGGTCAACGCCAGGTGCCTTTTTGTGGCTCATATGATTTAGGCCATTCAGAATTTCGGTTGTGGTAAATGGAGGTTCAGATGGAGTGAGAAGAGGTTGGTTCATTGAGGATCTAATCGATTGCTGTGAAGGGGTAAAGTCGATGGTGTCATCAGGGAAGAAGTTATCCATTAGGGCATTAGCAGTTTCCAAGGCGTCGGTGGAATAGGTGCCGTCGTTAAGAAGAAGGGTGGATGGTGGTTGTGTTAGTGGTTTTGTTTTAATGATTCGGTTGGTGACTGACCAGACGTTTTCTTTTACTTGTTGGTTGCAAAATTCCTTGAAATGTTGGGTGGATGTGGCGCAGAAGGCTTCGGAGTAAGCTTTTCTAGCAATTTGTCTCTCAGCAATAACCTCGTTGAGAGGGAGACCGCGTCGTTTGTATCGGGAGAGTTTGTGGTGTGTCCGGAGTGCGTTGGCTTTAAGCTCTTGCAAGTGGTCATTCCAGAAAGGGGGTTTTTTTGGCGCGCCGCGAGTTCGAGGTAGAATACTATCGCAGGCGTGTTGAATGGCTTTTGTGACATCATCTACAAGGGTGTCAAGATCTTGTGTGTTAAATTCGTTGATACGTTCGATGGAAGGCAGTCTCTCGCGGATCGCATCAGTGAACCTATCAATAATTCTATCCCATGATACAGTTGTCGTGTTATATTTGTATGTAGATAGCTTTTTGGTTTTAGTGAAGCGTGTGCTAGTAAATGAGACATAAAAGGTGATGGAATTATGGTCTGAACTAGGAATTAAGTTGAGGTCAACCATCCAATTGGTGATGCTGATGGATGAGCGGTTGCTTGCTAGTGTGAGATCAATAATTGATTCACGTGGTTGATTGTGGGTTACGGTCTGAAATGTGGGTGTGTTTCCTTCGTTATTGATAATTAAATTGTTGTTGGTGACAAAATCTGCGATTAAGTCTCCTCTGTCGTTGCATCTGTTTGAGCCCCACCAGTGGTGCCATCCATTAAAATCACCGCATATAAGGAAAGTGGAGTTGCGATTGTGGTTTATGAAGTCCTCAAGGGTATTGAGGGTGTTGTAGGGATCAATGCGGGGTTCGATATATACGGAAACAAGATGAATTTGGTGATTTGTAAGACTATCTTTACACTGTACAATACTTATATTCGAGTTGGAGTGACTGGTGATGCCTAGTGCGGAGGAAATGTTTTTGCGGATGGCTATGGATGCACGGGTGGGACGAGCGGTGGGAAATTGATAGAGCGTATACATCTGGTTATCGAGTTTCATTCGCTCGTTTGTTCCTGTGTAGGGTTCCGTAATGAAAGCAAAGTCAGGTTTGTTATTGTCAAGGTAGACGCAAAGTTCATGTAAAGCATTTCTGCTTTTGCCAAGGTTAATTTGAATGGCGTTGGGTTTTATGACTGATGGTGAGTTAAACAGGGTGTTGGGTGTATTATTGAATATACTACTATTATGGTCCATAATCGGTCCTGGAACGAGTGCGTGCAGCCATAAAGATTTTCCTTGGACAGGTATTTGAAGTTGCGCTATGGTCTAATTTATCATTACCCTTGTTGCCTTTTTCTTGATGAACTTTGCAGTTGAAACATGTGGATTTTGTTGAGTCGTTCTTGTTTGGGCAGTCCTTGTACTCGTGACCAGAGTCAGAGCAATGGGAGCAGTTAATTTCCTCAGAAGTGCAGTGGTTACGAGTGTGTCCGAATTTCAGGCATTTAAAGCATTGTAAAAGAGGAGTGAACTCTTCTACATGAACTCGTTGGTGGTCCACATTGAGTTTCTGTAGGTTGACGATGGTGCGCCATAGTGGCGGAGATACCATGAAGACGGCGTTGTAGAGGGACCTATTTCTGTTTCCTCGTTTAAATTTAAGGGTGATTTCATCGGAATTAAAATTGTTTTGGTTTGTGATTGTTTCTGTTAATAGTTCTAATGGGATGGAGTTGGAGATGCCTTTAACTATTATCATGGGTTTTAATTTTTTGCCAGCTTCGGCCGGAAGGTTAGTGGTTTTGTTGATTTTAGTGAGAGCAAGGTCCCTTTGCTCGGTAGTGTCGAATTCAACGCGAATCTTATTGTTGCTGACATTGGTAGTCCTAGAGGGCGCAAAGTTAGTGTCCTTGAAGGTAACACGCTGCCGGAAGTGTTGTAGAGTTTCAGTAGAACTTTGCACGTTGCTGGTGGAGGAGACGATTAGGGAGGGTTTGGTGGTGGGAATTTTGGGGGTTTTAGGGCGCGCGGGGAAGGTGAGGACCGACGAGTAGAGGGGTTGGGTGGGGTTAACTGCATTATTCGGTGTTTGTCTCATTTGTTTCACCGTGCTGCAGACATCCCTAAGTTGTTCTTTGACTGGTATAAGTTCAGTGACCAGATGATTTTTTATAACGGAAGTGATGGTGGAGATGAGATTGTTACTCAAGCCCTCACAAGATTCATCGTTTGGAATGGAGGTAGGTGTAGGAGTTGGGTTAACTGGAGAGGCCATAAGGTGTGACTTCTGTAGGTCACTAATGGTGTCAAAGATTTGAAGGATCGCCGCCCTGTCCTCCTTCTTCAGGCTTTTGCCTCTGGTGAGTAGATTGCGTGCGGTTTTAATATTTTGAGTCAGCTTATTGTGAAATTCAGCAGTAGGTGAGTCGGTAAAAGATGACAGCGACGGAGATTGAGAGAAAATAGGAGGAGGTGAACGCGGTCTTGAAAGGGTAGGGACAGATGTATTGAGTTCATCACAGTCTGAGGATAAGGGAATGAGGGGCTGAGAAAGTAGAAGCGGAGGGGCAACGGGTTGAGAAAGTATGGGGCAAGTGAGGAATGAAGGTTGAGTGCTAGTTTCACAGCTCTCATCGTCTGACAGTGCTAATCTTGCCACTGTAAAGGTACTGTCTAGATTAGTTTTTTCCGGCGGTACTGCTGGTGGCCGAGCCTTCCTCATAGGTTGGGGGCTCTTAAAACGCGCCATAGTGGTTTAACAACAATAGGAAATTGAAATGAGAAAACTGATAGTAAAATGAACTTCGAAATAAGTAAAGGAATATGTATATATGTAGTCAAAACATGGAGATTAAAAGTTAAAGAATTTAGAAAAATAAAGTTAACCAAATAAAAATTTTAGTCTGTCTTTTGGTTTATTTTACCTACGGCGACCTTCCAGTGCTCCGGATTGAGAGTCTAGGTCCCTGAACGAGAAAACAGGGCGGGTGGGCGCTCGATCGCACGCAGTTTTTTGCGATTTTCTCGGAAACTATAAGACCTAGAAAAATAAATGATACGTCTAAAGATAGGTATTTAGACGGGCTATATTGTGACGTAATAATAATATTTGGTGTAGTATAAAAAATTGAAATTATAGCACTTTGACTGTTTTTGAGGCACCAAGTGTACCACAAAAGTGAAATTTAATACAACTAAATATCAACCTTTATCAACAAACGGGGTGTCCAGAGAAAGGTATTGAGATGAACTTTAATATGAGATCATAAAAAGTCTAGGTCTAGAACAAAATTTGGATTAAACAATTCTGAAACTACTATTTGGTACACCAAGTGCACCGCGAAATGAAGATTTCTGCAGCTAAATATGAGTTTTTACTATTGAAGTCTGTACCGCCAGAAAGTACCTCTGGAGAGGTATCTAGCGGTATAGATGATTTGTTTAAAATTTGAGGCTTTATTTGTAAAATCTACGGTTTTATATGAAAAGTTAGGGTTAGGTTAGGTAAATATTTTCCAAAACGAGCGAATCCGGGCGAACGTTATATGTATGTAACGGGTGCGACAAGAGGATGTCAAAACTGCAAAAAATATCGATGTAGGTCAAAAACTGAGAGAGTTATGCTGTCAAGAAGGTTAAAAATTCGTTCACCTATATGTATTGGATGAATATAAGTGGACACTTGGCATTACACAGACAAAAAGTACCTACTATATGATTTCTTTTATAAACTTCTTTTTTCGGAAATTCAGGATCTGAAGGGTGACGTCCCCGGGGTGTTCTTCGGCGCGGGCGTACGCCGAATAAGTCTTAACACCCCGGGCTCCCCTCAAAGTTAAATAGGTAAAGTGAGGTGGGAAGGTATACTTTATATACCACTGGAATTTCTTTCTGGTGTCACCAGAGACGCCCGCAGCAATGGACATGGGAGCGGCCGCGGCCTCGCGGAATTAAAAAAAAAAAGTGGGAAGGTGACATGATAATTTCTGCGCCTCGTCTATTATGTATTACAGAGAAAAATAGCCCGTAGAAGTGTAAATTTCAGTGTTCAAAAAATTTAAACTACGATAGGGCACAAACAATTAGATGCGAGTCTGACATTATCCACCTTGCTGTTAGTGTGCAGACAATCAGATACGGGTTAGATATTCGACTACCACTTACATAAAAACCTTTTTTAGGGTTCTGTACCCATTAGGTAAAACTGCTGTTCGTCCGTCCGTCACCAGGTTGTATATCGCTAACCGTGTTAGTTAAAAAATTGTATTTTTTACATAGGATGTATTTCTGTTGCCGCTATAACAACAAAATAAATAGGTAAACAAATAAAAATTCAAAATTTTAAAAAAACCCACGACACTAAGTAATTAAAGAAAGATAAAATAATTGGAGTTTACTCCTTAAGAATCGATTTTCATATATAAGGCGCCCGGTATGAGAAAAATCCGAGGGGTAAAACCTACTAACAAGTAACGAAAATCGTGTCACGTTTTTGGTGCGCACCTCTAGTGCGCAACTTTCTAATTTGTTATGGTTAGATACTCGTACTTAAGGAGTAAACTCCAGTCGTGCGTCGGAGCTGACACACACACTTTTTTTAAAAGACTATCCGTCAATACCGTCAATACGCCCAACCGCATTTATCGTCTCCGTTCCGTCGTGGGTAAAATATATAATAAATATTTAAGGTGGCTCCGATACGTGATTTTTGCCGTTTTGGTCCCTTTGTACGCGAGTCTGTCTCGCGATTGGCGGGTTTTCTTTATTTTCTTTCTTCTTTTTATAATCATGCCTGTGCGATTGTCCCTATAAAGTTAGGTATCTACATATTACGACACCCACAGGAAGTTGACGCTCAGCCTTTTCTCCTCTCTGTGATTTCTACCCTACATTGTAATGGTAATTCGCCGTTTTCATTAGGCACTACGAAATACCATTAATAAACGAACAATATTTTACACCGCCATTGATATTTTGGATAATAAACACATGGCAATAAGTTTGAATTTCTCTTGGTAATGGTTATTACGCTTTATATGAATTTGTATTACGAACCATTTTTATGATGCATATTAGCCAGGGTAAAATTTAAATCTTATATTTCAAGTTAGCATAATGAACAAACTCGCCAGGTTCGTAGTGTAACAAAATAAACCTTCCTCGTGTATGTTTTACTTATTAATTACTAAATACTGCATTAAAATCTGTTACGTAGTTGAAAATATCTAAGCGTACGGACAGAGCGAGCGAGGTTGTTTTTTATTGTGTAAGAAGCAGAAACCATTCTCCAAGTTATCACCAAAAACAACAAGAAAATCGTACAAAGTATCATAACACAATACCCTTTTCAAAGCAATCGTACGACTAAACGAACCGTGTAATAGAGAAGGGGAAACATTGACACTAAATTTCAATTTTCCAGTCAAGTTCCTTCATTACCTCACTGTCAATGCGTAAACAAATGCTGTTCATATCAAACTAGCGACGCGTTATGAGAAACACTAACTTAACATTGAATAGATGTAGTGTGTAGCTTTTACATACATGTGTACATACATTTAGAGAGTCTTTCATAGGTATTTGTATGCAAAGTGTTTTCATAAACTGTAGATATCTAGTGAGCACGCATGAACTGCCAATATTGGCAAGGTCAACAGTTTGGAGTTTAGCCAGGAATAAATACTAAAGTCCTTCTGTATTTCGAAGATACCATCAACTTAATTCCTAAAGAATATGTGGACTATGCACGCAGCCAGCCATATTTATAGTACAGTTAGTAAACGTTATGATACAAGAAATGTACCATTTTTGTGACAGATATAAATGATCCTATTTCAACATTTAAATGAGCTAACTGCCTGAAGAAAACATATTCTAATAAATTATTCATGACCAAAGGCATAATGTATCTCACACAATACTCCTAAATATCATGACGGTACCTAAATTTATTACATCCATTATTATGTTTCATAGTGCGAAACTCAAAACTACACAAAATGTTACTTTCGTATTGTCGGATTTATTGGCCTTTTGAAATTAGAAAATAAACGCTTGTATTCTCTCGCCTTCATTACGGCTATGGTACTGTACTGTGACATTTCAAAAAATTATTATCTACAATTTTAACACAAGGGAAAATAGATATCATTTTATTTAAAGTTTGTTCAAACTACTCCCAGATCAAGAAGACAAAAATCAAACCATGCTACCAATAAAGTTTCGAGGAGACGAAAAAAGACGACGGAGAAAAATATAGGTATGATCTGCTCTCTGCACCTACATAATGTACCTAACACCACACGTGGAATATAAATACAACAAAGAGGTTGTTTAGAAACTTATTTATCATTCAGCTCGGTCGGTAGCGAGTTCATGAAGTGCTTAAAGAGAGTTAGCATTTTTAAGCAGGCAATTTATCCTGCGGTGGGCAACGTTGGCAGGAATAATATATGTACACTCGTACCACACTGATGAATCTCAGCTCAGCATTTTACACTCCAGGGTTAGTGCTTAAGTAAAATATATCTTTACAGGGCACTCGAACATTCGATTCATTTAAATGCTAAAATGTTGATCCTACTTATTTCATCTTTTAGCGTGAAAATTCCAAATATTATATTTATGACTTTTGTTAAGTATCACAACCTTTGCCTGATTTACATGCATTATACTGTTAATGATGAAGTGTTAATATAAGCGAGACAGTAAGTTTCTCAAATAGAAAATGATCAACCTATTCAAAGTATTGCTGATAATAAAACCAATAACTAAGCAAGTTTAAGCAAGTTTCAGAGTAATATTTGGAGTAGATAAATTCGCTCTACATAATATTATGACTAAGCAAAGATTGAAAATAATTACAGATACTAACAAAGTTCTGAAAACTAGTCCGCAAAAATCGCTTACAGAAGCATAATCAGCTTCGTAGATTCAGCACAACCTCTGATTAATGAGATGAGGTTGAGGGTTGAACTTTGCGAGGCCACGTGAAGAATTGACATCAATGAATAAATCTTGAACGCGAGCAGTGACCGACTACAATCCGGATCAGATCCTATCGTCAAAAAAACATTCAGAATGAAGATCTACTATCATAAATCAGATGGAACGTGTCCAGACAAAGACAAATTATGGTAGCACAGGCGCACAGGGACAATAAGATATATGGACCTACTGGATAATTGTAATGAGATAATAATATACTACACAAAGAGTTTATAAAGTTTAGAAGTTCTCTATAGTGAACCTGATTTTTTTTAATGAAATTGAAGGTTGCGGTTATGTTGTCGAAAAGAATAATTGCAGAATTTACTAAACTTCAAGTCTGTTAAGTAAGTACGCATAAAAGTTTATTACGGTTGAAACTTGAATAGAACTGTCAGAGCTCACCATATAATATACTCAAACACAATCAATTTTTAATTGATTTCAACGTAAAATTTCTTTGGTTCTTTAAGTTCATGTCCCAAAAGTCAGATGATATTTAAAACTGACGATTCAGTTAATATCAGAAGTACGTGATAATCGTGTTTTTATTTTTATATGTACCTATATACTGCATATACCAACTCTTACCTATACGCACGTTTCTTTGTACGTACCGACAGCCGGTACTAACTCATAAACTGAGACTTCGCGGTTCCTGTTATTAAAGAATGTGCGGTGTCGTCTTTATGGTCCCAAGACAATACCTACACGCACTTGCTAGTGCCCGATACAGAGCAGCTTAAAACACAAAAAGATTCCAATAAAAACAGACTACGTTCTAAATTAGTGAACAGACAGAAAAAAATATCCGCTTATATAGTAATCAGAAATCCCTTTGACAAAAGCATAGAAGAACCTGTCTAAAGCTACCGGTATAATAATTTTATTGCATCAATAATGGTCGTTCTTAATTCCAAATAAGATGACCTTTACGAAATACTCTTTGTTAAGAATATATCAACAAAGGGCAAAAGCTTCTGATCAGAAATGGAGACTTGCCATTTAGGGTTCAATTTAATTCAGAGTATTTTCGGCGCTATTTACATAGTATTTGCACAATAACAAAGACAAAGCAAGAATGGATACTTAACTACTTCTATAAAAAAATTTAATACTTTGAGATTGAATTAAATACTTTTATAAAACAAACGCAACCTGAAACTCTCACAAAAACGCTACAAAGCAGAAATGCTTTGTAATCAATTTTAGTGCTCAAAAGAGTAGATTGACACAAACACTCCCACGCTTGTATTGTTCGGAATTTGCATGTAACTGCAAAATCGCCAACACAATTTTGTTATTTCAAGGAACAGAGGACGAACCTATTGAAACGATGTACTTTATATTTACAAAATTAGAACTTTGTGTCGTTGGAAAATGAAAGGTAAATAGGTATATCTATCTCCTTCTTTTGTGTCAGAGATTAAAATTACAAGATTTATAGTCGACGCGTAAATTTCAGCATAGGCTATTTTCCTTGAGCAAAATTTAAATTCAGCAGCAGTTGATATAATTGCTTAAAAGACATAAATAAATGTTTAAAAGACTGAACAAGTCAGGATTACGACGATTTTGTTTCTTTTTTTTTAGTAGTTTAGTAGACTAGATTATGTAAACATAAGGGTTATTACAGTCCTTGTTAGCAACATTATATGCTCAAAGGGAATAGTTGATCCTGTTTGTTCCCTTTCCCAGTTCAACAGGCGGTGGCGAATAATTGTTCGCAGACCTCGCAGTAAATAGATGGGTCCCAAGAGCCAGAGATGAAGGCAGAGTTACTTACTTTAACATTGTTCAACTGCAGGACAACGAGTTAAATTACATTTAACATAGAGAACAAACTCAGTGAACAAAATATAACGATTCAGATAAATTAGCAAGTGACGAACAAGTCTTTTGTCATTCTGGTTTGGTTTGTAATACTGTAGAATGTATTTTCATCGTGTGCCAGAAATAATACAGCGCTATCATTTAAAAATGTTAATTATGACGTCACATACCTAGTTAAAAAAAAATATCCCCACCAAAAAATAACTAGAGTTTATTGTCGCACTGCTGTATAGCGGTTAATAATGTGGCGGATTTTTTACACTGTGGTAATGGTAACATTAACTTTACACTCTTAAAAGCTCTACCATGTTAACTAAATTAATTGATTTATTGTTTTTAAAAATAAATTCCAAGAGTTGCTACTTTTCGACATACAAAATACTACATACATTACACATACTACATACATATTCATGTGCAATAAGAATGCAGGAAGCACACACACGCGAATGTAAACACCAATGCGGGCGGCGTAAGTCTTGGGTTTGGTGCCCGGGAATATAATATTTTGTACTTTCAGTACTACAGGGCCACCAAAAGAACATTTTTACTGTGGAGGTTATTTTAGGAATCAAATGATCCAGTAACTAAAGAACACCGAATCGAGACGTGTTTACCTCTTTCCTTACACGTCTGCAGCAAAATAAACCGTTTGTAAGAAAACTCCCTTTACAAGAAATTTCTACTAATTACATAAGATGTTCGTTAGTTAATGTAGTCGAGAATTTTCATTTAGGCAACCTTTCGTTTTCTCCTAAATGTAATTTTCTTACCTTGACTATTTAATCAGATTTCTTTCTCCCAATAAACGTTTGGATCGGATCGCCTTATCAGTTAGGAATTAATGAATACTACTGTGTTAAGGTCCCTTTGTTATTCTATTTTAACCAACATAAAAATATTCAAATAGTGTCGGGCACAATTATTGTATCACTAGTGGTCGCCCGCGACTTCGTCCGCGTCATATTTTGAACAATTCACACAATATCTTTATAAATTGTAGCCTATATGTTATTCTAATGTATAAGCTATATTATTGTAGTTTTATTAAACTCCATTCAGTAGTTTTTACGTGAAAGAGTAACAAACATCCATCCATCCATACATACATACTCACAAAATTTCGCGTTTATAATATTAGTAGGATTAGGCACCTAGGTACTTATGGTGCCCCTGCCCGGTAACTATACAGTAACGGTACCAAGTGTACCTACTCTTTTGCATTGCAACTCTAGGTATTATCTTATATGCATGTGACTCCAACAGATAATTAATGAAATATTCAAGTCAATTTAAAAAAACAGATCTCGAAATATTTCTTATTATTTCAGTTGAAATTGTTAATAATACTTATGTTAACCACAATGCAAAGAACATTTACTAAACTCACTTTTAATTTAAATTCTTCGTACAAAGTGGTGAGAAAATTCTTATAGCTACTTGAATTAGCACTGCTAATAAAGGTTATTAATTACACTGTTGTTCCTGCTTAAAGTCGCTTTACATTTCTTAAGTATTTCTTTAAGCAGCTCGACTGTACCTATCTATTACCACCCGTCGAAGCTACGCTACAGACAAGCTGATTACATATTAGAATCGCTGCGGTGAGCGCTTGATCAGATTATCGAAATTGGATCAAATCGACAAGACTAATGTTCGAATGAGAAAACAGCAACTGTTACTAAAATATTGAGGGAATCGTCTGGAAATTCTAATTTACTAATAAAGTGACAATTATTATTAAACCTGTCGTATTTTGTTAAGCTTTATGTTCACACAATCTTACAAACTTATTTTTGGAGCCTACTAGATATTGTGCTACAATAGCCACTTGCCTGGATAATATATACAGCGATATGTTGCCAGAAAGTAAAAGTATTATAAAAAAGCTAGATTCAGACCATTGTGGGCAAATAGCATCTTTTAAAATCACTAAAGAAAAAGTTATAAAACGTAAAATATTATGTAGACCAATAACTGGTGACCGCTTGGAACGTATGAGGGTTGGACTTTGCAATAAAATTCCATTCTTAGACACTGGCTTAGATCCAAATGTAATGTATAAATTATTTTTTGATTCTATTTACAACGAGTTCAACTCCATATTCAAGTCTAAGGAGGTCATGATTAGTGATAGTCCTACTTTCAGTGAATGGGCCACTGAGGGTATACACAAAAGTAGACAAAAACTTTATGAACTATACTCAGAAAGACAGCTTAATAGATCAGTTGAATTTCTAGATTATGTTAAAACTTATTCAAAAAAGTTTAAAGCAGATTGTTTAGCAGCTAAATCAAAATATATAAGTGATAAAATTCTCAATAGTGCAGACAAAGTTAAATCTACTTGGAAAATTATAAACGCGGAAAGAGGTCAACAAAAATTAAATGATAATAATTTTAAACTTAATATAAATGGTAAAATAACAGCATCAGACTTCGAGGTAGCTAAAGAATTTGAATTTTTTTTCTCCCGAATTCCTGTAGATTTGACAAAAACCCTAGGCTCTTCAACCCCGGGAGGCTAAAGGTAATCTCCAGGAGACGATAAAGCGGGCCAAGACGGCGGCCCGCGAGGAGCTCCTGGAGACCCTGCAGCAGAACCCATGGGGGCGCCCGTACCTACAGGTCAGGGAGAAACTCCGACCTAGGGCGCCCCCACTGACCCAGAGTCTCCAGCCGCAGCAGCTGGAGCGGGTCATGGGCTCCCTGTTTCCGACGAGCGCGGAGGAGCACGTCCCTCCGCGCATGGCTCCGTCTCTGCCCGACGCGGATAGCATCAGCGAAGACGACGTACCCGAAGTCAGGGTGGGGGAGCTAGGTGCGGCGGTACTCCGGCTTAAACGCCGGAAAATCACTGCCCCCGGACCCGACGGCATTCCTGGCCGTGCATGGGTCCTGGCCCTCGAAGAACTCGGGCCTCGACTGATGGGGCTCTTTAGCGCATGCCTCGAAAGGGGCCAGTTTCCCAAGGTGTGGAGGACGGGGAAACTGGTCCTGATCCGTAAGGCGGGGCGGCCGGTGGACTCACCGTCCGGATACCGGCCGATCGTGTTGCTCGACGAGGTGTGTAAGCTCTTTGAGCGAATTATCGCGGAACGCCTCGTCGAGCATCTCACGAGTGTGGGGCCAGACCTGGCGGATAACCAGTTCGGTTTCCGTCGGGGACGCTCCACCGTGAGCGCGATCATGCGCGTGAAGAGCCTGACGGAGGAAGCAGTCTCGCAGGGCAAGGTGGTGGTGGCGGTGTCTCTTGACATCGCCAACGCGTTCAACACCTTGCCATTGAGCTGCGTTAGGGAGGCGCTCGTGTATCACGAAACGCCTCTCTACCTCCGTCGTATTGTCGGGGCCTATCTCTCGGAGAGGGCCATAGCTTTCCCCAGCTGGCTCAGGTCAGCTCGGCGAGATGTGTCGTGCGGTGTTCCGCAGGGGTCGGTCCTGGGGCCGCTTCTGTGGAACATCGGCTACGACTGGGTGCTGCGGGGTGCGTTGCCTAGGGGTGTCGGCGTAACGTGCTACGCCGACGATACCCTCGTCACGGCGCGGGGTGCAACGTACCAGGAGGCACTCAAGGTCACGACGGGTGTTGCTCGAGTCGTGGGTCGGATACGGCAGCTGGGACTGGAGGTGGCCTTGCACAAGTCCGAGGTTCTGTGTTTTCACAGACCTCGGAACGGTCCACCAGAAGGTTCCAGCATAAATGTGGGAGGCGTTAGCATCGGCATTAAGCCCTCGATGAAGTACCTAGGGATCGTACTTGATAGCCGATGGAACTTCGGACCACATTTCCGAAGTTTGGTCCCCAAGGTGACGCAGGCATCGGTCGCGCTTTCGCGACTGATGCCCAACCTAAAGGGACCCAACGCCTCCTGCAGGAGACTGTACCTGGGGATCGTGCGGAGTATGGCCCTATACGGGGCTCCCGTATGGGCGGATAGGTTGGCGGTCAAGGGGAACGTGACTCTGTTAAACAGACCACTTCGAACCTTGGCCGTCAGAACCGTACGGGGGTACCGCACGATCTCCGGAGAGGCTGCATGTCTCCTAGCCGGGACCCCTCCATGGGACCTGGAAGCGAGAGCCCTTGCGTCATTGTTCCAATGGCGCAAGGAGGCGCTGGAGCGGGACCACAGGCCTGCGTCTCGAGAAATCGAGGACCAGCGGTCCCAACTCCGCCAGGATCTCATGGAGTCATGGAGGGTGCGACTTGAGCAACCCAAGGGGGGTGCCATCTTCATCGCGGCGGTGAGACCGATCATGGACGATTGGCTGCAGAGGCAGCATGGTGACCTCACGTACCGTGCGACGCAGATCGTTGCCGGGCATGGATGCTTGGGTAGCTATCTGTTTCGCATGCATCGTGAGGTCACACCCCGGTGTCAACACTGCGAGGTTTCCGACGACGACACCGCACTCCACACGTTGGTGGAGTGCTCAGCGTGGGCGAGTCAGCGCCGGGACCTCGTAGTGGGTCTGGGCGTGGATACCCTCTCGCTGGGGACCATGCTTCAAGCCATGGTATCCAGCGGGAGTAGGTGGAACGCGGCCGTGTCCTTCTGCGAGCAAGTCATGCTCGCGAAGGAGGCGGCCGGGAGGGAGAGGGAGCGTACCCTCCCCGCCGAGTTCCGTAGTCGGCGGCCAGGCCGCCCCAGACTACGCGACTACGCCCAAGACTATCGTCCTCCATGATCGGGGCCTGAGGACGGCGGGATCGCCACCCACCGTCCTTACAGAAGCAGGTTAGAAGGGTTGCGTGCTGCGGAGCCTTTGCCCCATAGCACGCAACCCGACCCCAATGACGCGGGATTCTCGTCCCGACCAAACACCCGCAGAGACCACAGAGGTGGTCAAAGTCCGCCGGGCGCCACTGGACATACCCTCTGCTAGTAACCAGAGACGCCCGGCAACGGACGTTAGAGCGGCCGCGGAATTAAAAAAAAAAAAAAGGCTCTTCAACCCCTATTGCAGAATCTTTGTTAAAAGCAAACGTTCCTTGGTGTAACGTTATATTTAAATTCAGTAAAGTTAACATAAACACCATCTTAAAAACTTTTAATTCTTTAAATATCAAGAAAACAGCTGACCTCTGGGGCATCTCTGTGTATTTAGTAAATTCTTTTGTTGAAATGGTTGCTCCTGAACTAGTAATAATATTTAATAATTGTGTTGATAGTGGTGTGTTCCCTGATTTAATGAAATGTAGTAAATTAATTCCCCTGTTTAAATCGGGTAGTACTTCAGATCCGTCCAATTTCCGTCCCATTTCTGTACTACCTACATTTGGTAAAATTTTTGAAAAAATTATGCTTAATCAAATGCAAAATCACTTTAACGTTAATAAACAATTACATACAAAACAATTCGGTTTCACTCGTGGTCGGTCCACCACTGATGCCGGAATTAAATTATTAGAGTGTATATACAGGGCCTGGGATGAGTCATATGATGCTTATGGTGTATTCTGTGACTTATCTAAGGCCTTCGATTGCGTTCAGCACCAGACTTTAATTAAGAAACTTGATCATTACGGAATCCGGGGGACGGCCTTGAATTTCGTCAATTCTTACTTGTGATAGGGTCCAGAAAGTAGTGATCAATGGTAAACAGTCACCTGGTTCTCCTGTAGCAATGGGGGCACCGCAGGATTCAATTTTGGGACCTTTTCTTTTTCTAGTATATATTAATGATCTCCCTCACCTCATAAGAGACGACCACGAGGTAATTTTGTTTGCTGATGACACTTCTTTAATATTTAAAGTTAAACGTGGACAGCGCGAACTTGACAATGTAAACATTGCCCTCTCTAGGATAGTCCACTGGTTTTGTGCTAATAATTTATTATTAAATGAAAATAAAACTAAATGTGTAAGATTCACCTTACCTAATGTAAGACTTGTTAAAACCAGTGTTAAGGTTAGGGATGATATAATAGAATTGGTCGATGACACTGTCTTTCTGGGCATAACGTTAGACTCCAAATTGCAATGGGGGCCTCATATCGGGAAAATTTCGGCCAGGCTTAGTTCAGCAGCCTATGCTGTCAAAAAGATCCGACAACTTAGACATTAAAACGGCTTGTCTACTTCAGCTACTTCCACAGTATCATGACATATGGCATACTACTGTTGGGTAACGCTGCCGATATTGAATGCATCTTTGTGTTGCAGAAGAGGGCTGTCCGGACTATCTATGGAATGGGGTCTCGGGAGTCATTAAGAGATAAGTTTAAGCATATTAACATCCTTACAGTGTTTTCACAGTATATTTATGAAATTTTATTGTATACCCACAAGAACAAAAGTAAATTTGTGAAAAATAGTGATAATCATAATCTAAACTTAAGAAATAAGGATAAACTGGCTGTTCCTAAATGTAGGCTTCATAAAGTGAGTAATTCTTTTGCGGGGAACTTTATTCGAATGTACAATACATTGCCAACCGAAATAGCAAATTTATCTGTTAATAAATTTAAAAAAACTAATAAAACGTAAATTGTGCCATAAAGCTTATTATAGTATGATTTCTTAGATGACAAGGCTGCCTGGTTGTAACACGAATTGCTCCTTTCTAAATAACTCTGTATTAGATTTAAGATGAAATATTTTGGAAAAAAGCCGAACTGAGTTTCTTGAGGGCTCTTCTCAGTCTCGTTGCATTTTGGAACCCTCGGTAGAGTCACACCAACTTTTGACGAATCTAAATAATTTTCTAAAAAATTCAAAGATAATAAACGTTATTTTATTTTTATTTTATTTTATTTATTTTGTTCTTCATCATTATTTAAATGCCCAATAGTACGAGTAGGTAAGCCTTTACCCCAATAAGATTAATTTCGACCCTGATCATGGTGGTAAAGTCCAATTTAACCAGTAATTATTATATCGGCAAAGGATGAATTTACGAACATACACGTTACTTGTAATCTAATTTACTCCTAGCATATAGAATTTACGTACAAGCGCAATTTATACGTAGATGAGTTAAAAAAACACATTATTATGGTGTCGTTTGATGTTCACACGACCAAAATAATTACGTAAGCGAGGTACACACGCAATTTAAAAATGTGGACGTATCTACATGTTTAAGTACCTAACTTTACACTTCCCTTTTTGTAATTAATGTTCAAGTTTGTAGGGAACGAGTTCACAAAAGAACAGGGACAAACATTGCAAAACATAGACCTTTTTGACAGTATTTAGTTAATGATAAAGATAGGATCCTACTCTCTAAATCCCGTACTATATGTACTGTACATAGTAATATCGTAAATTGATTTTCAATAGATGAGACAACAAATAAACAAGATGCAAACTAACCTTATACGCGTCGGGTATATTGACGGGTTCGCCACTCTCGGCCACGTACCCCACGATACCGCTACCCCACGATATCCGGATCTCGTCCAACTGTTCCATCTGCTCCGGTGTTGACTTCGAGCAGACATCAAACAGTTTTGACACCAAACATCTAGAACAATTATATTCGGTAAACGATATGTTATTTAACAATAGTAATAGGGATAGAATTACTTGGGAGCCATTACATTTCATCCGGGAGACAACTAAACAAGACAGGCTTACGACAAACAAATCGAATTCCCAGTGCTGCCGCTTGGGGAATTTTCCAATCGGCGAATAGGGATAAGAATCCGTTTAATAAAACCTCGAGAATGGAGTGTCGTCGGTGCATTTGATATGTGATATACCCAACACAATATGTGTAAAGTAAGATACAGGTGACTAACTCTAGGGTATTAAATCATAACTAATAATATGAGGTATTTAACTAAAAGTCTGGTCGAAACCAAATGTAACGTCTCTTGACGAAATGAATTTATTTGAGCAACACGACTTGAACAAGTGAATTATAAGTGTTATATTATACAAAATCCCGTTATCCCTGAAGAGGCAGACAGAGGTGTGTCGTTTCCGGGCGCTCTGGTATATCTGCCCGAGTCTAGTACGCTTCTGAGACCCCAGATATATTGCTGCATATATGCACCGTAAAAATACTGATTTGTTTCCTCGACTAATGGATAAAGTAATGAGAAATCGTCGGAACAATGGTCTATAATAAACTTCCTATGAATGTAAGGCAATTGAATACAGTCCAGTTCAAAAATGCACTTAAAAATATTTTAATTGAAAGATGTTATTATAATATTATTGACTTTTTTGACGACAAAACACTGACATTATAAATTCTCTTTTTTACTACGCTTTTTTAGTTGTTTAATTTTAATTGTGGTAATACCTATTTGATTGTACCTGATATTTAATACTATTTTATATTGCTGACATTTGATTAACTATATCTGATTCTGTAACAAACTAAAACTTATTATATTTGTATGCCATATTTTTTGGCTAAGCATGTTGATACAAATCTTTAAAATATCTGTGACACCTATGCATTTTTTACGCATTTGTAATACACATGTTTTACAAATAAATACATCTTTATCTTTATATTTATGGCACCATACCAAATATACTACTAATTTACATATTTTAATGTCTCTTAATTGCGATATTAGGTTAAAAATAGGAATGTAATAATAAATAATTTATGTCTATTTGGAACAGTCTATTTCGAACCTAACAATAAAGCTACTAGACCTAATTGATTTCTGAAGTCCATAGGAAAGCTCGCCGTTGAAAGCTGACCTAAACTCAATAAACCCTCACACAGGAGGGTTTAAGTGGAGACTACCCACGTAATTTCATTTCCTTTTACTAAAATTGGATAACATGATAAGTAGGTACCTACCTAAAAAGAAAGAAACACGTTGACAATACCAACATGAACTAAAGTAAGTTAACTATTTCAAACATCTTTTTTGAAGTGCCACCGTACGGTTACTCAAGAGAGAGACAGTAAAAATATAGAACTATCGCAGAATAAGTAACACTTCCAGAGATTTTTTTCATCATTAGCTTTATTAAAAACATTTAACGACGCGAGTTACGCATAGTTTATAATAGTTATAAAGATACTGGGTATAATAGATTTTCACAAAAAATAAACAATAATCGATCATAACGAATTTATTTCAAAAAGTTCCCAACGGACGAAAATAAAGCACGTCAAGATAGCCTTTCAGTATAATCTGAAAATACAGTCATAAAGAGAAGCGTAGGTGGTGAGTTAAATTGAGATATAAAATGCATGACAGTAACACATAAACATTCGCCGGTTGGGTATTCCACCAACGAACTGTTTTGTACATTATTTTTATTTAATATACTTGGCATTCTACTCGTACTTGACTATTATTGCATTTTCATAAAAGTTAAATATCACGTTGACATCTACCCCCTGGTAGCGAAATCTGGAATCTGAAAAATTGCAGGTAGCTGCCCAGTTGACGTCAAATAACACATGCACGCACGTCTAATGTACTTTATGTAATAGGCGTAATTGTATGTAGTGCAAACAGGGCGGTGACTACGACCGCGTCGGTTACAAGAAGAGCCGTATCAATGCAGCCTCAGCGCGTTGCACTCTCATCTCTGAAGTTGACATTAACAAACGTAAGCAACGTGATTAGGTAGGTAATACAATAATATTAATTACGGTCACTACAGGTTATAATAGCAATGACTCAAACGATCGGAAAATCCGTGAGATACAGTATGTTCCATCAATCCTGATACCACCAAGTACGGATAGATAGTATTACAGAGAATTATTTACTTGTAACACTTGGAGACATATTTTGATAAAGTGTGACTTGACTTCAGTAAATTTTATCAGACTTGATTAAGTGTTAAATGAGAAAAGATGTAGCAACTGAATACGCGATAAAGAAACCAATAATGTAAGTACGAGTATGTCAATAAAAATCTTATTACGATGAGAACATTCCAGAAGGATCAGATCCTTCAAAGTTCATCAGTTATTTGTTTCATGTTCTTATGGTTTCCGTTTTCGGGTCCAGTCGGGAATTGTCGGCAGTCCTCGTGCCCTTGGCCTCGCAGAAGTCGTTAAAACTTACGCGTTTTCACCATTGAGAAGAAAGTATTAAGTGGCCCATTTTATTTGCTTTCCGAGTACACTTACTCTGGGATTAGATATTAATATTAGATGTTACTATCATTTTATAACGAAATGGAGAAATATAAGGAAAAGTTGAAGATTACGAAAAATTAACAACTAGGGAACCACTTAAATAACGACGGCTTCATACAGAAACAACAAAAAACTATTTGTGCAATACTCCTGAGGCATGGGGCAAATCCAAAACGATAGGGAAAAAAGCTGGAACGCAACAAATAGTGATGCTTGATAAAGGATCTATGCGACTTCATCCCTCGCTCCACATCAATCTCACGCGCCCTCGACCTTGGGTCCTTGTGATAATTTGCAATGTCAGCTCTACACTTACTCTACCCATTTAAAATACGAGTATAACAGAGGGTCAGGGTTTGTTACGAATTGTGACTACATGCGGGGTTTTACTTTAGCACTTTATAGTAGAAATAACTTTGGTATTTTGCAAGTGTAGAAATTTAACTGTCCTATATCAACATTATTATGAGGGTAGGCGGCAAAAATATTGTATCCAAAATAATCATACTAAAAACGTGACTCGTTTTGTTTTATCTTTATCTCAATCAAATCAAACTTGTTCGGTGTATGTGGTGTACGTCCCTAGCTAACTTTCTGTGCTATTAAAATACATTGACAGAATATAAGAGTCGATGGTATTGTTACATATTAAATGTATCGGTCGTAAAAATATTTCGTGGTAGGTATATTGGATCACTGCCAACACTCATAATACATAGATAGACATGGCTACTAAATCCGGCAAAGAAGCTTTATTCGTCTAAATATTAAATGGCATATAACATTTGGTATATTCAAGAGACGTGAGCACAATTCGTAATTTCAGCTATAAGGCTCTTGTGTTTGAGTTTCCTTTTATCGTAACTGCGCAGTATCTAAGCCCACTCGCCATTTTAATACTTTGATAGTTTTGAAACTTCTACCAATCGTGTGAAATTACAATACCGCTTACATAATTTACAATCTGCTTGAAATAATATACGTTGCTGTAACTTGTAACCTATGAAAATCTATTTCCGAGATAAAATCTTGAGATTAGACGTTCCTAACTAAGAAATTGAAATAAATTCAATGAATTTACCTAGATATGTAAGTGTAAGTTTTATAGGAACATACACATATGAAGGAATATTATATGCCCACTTTTCGCTAGTAATTTTGTCAGTCCCGCACAAAGCGCAAAGTAAAGGCAAGCTAACCGATAACTTAAAAATGAACGAGGTTTAAAATTAGGAAAACTATTTTGGTTTATTCTCACCTCGACCTCACGTAAAATTAACTCTAAAAGCTTCTACTATACCATATCTTCTGAAGAAATTAGATAACATATAAGTTCTAATGGACGTGTCGCTTCAATGGAGCACGTAACGACACGTGCTTCGGATATTACTTTTAAGTTTTAGGTGCTAGTAAAGCTTAGTTCGTGGCGCTAAAATGTTTCTATTGCGTCAAGATTATTGTGGCAGAACTTGCGTTATTAATGTTTTTGCGCGGAATTGGGAAAAATTAGGAAAGGAATAAAATAAATGACTTTGTGATGTGT
Source organism: Nudaria mundana (assembly GCA_963556515.1). Taxonomy (NCBI): domain Eukaryota; kingdom Metazoa; phylum Arthropoda; class Insecta; order Lepidoptera; family Erebidae; genus Nudaria; species Nudaria mundana. The sequence goes on along the minus strand of OY748305.1, from coordinate 7,772,222 downwards.
TCATGAGGCACACTAAAAGTTTTGCACTTCTAGCTAATCGGAACTATTTGAATTTCGAATGTTATATTTTTTTACTAATATAATTATAATTTGAATGAATTATTCATAATTTTAATACAAGAAATAAAAATAAACTGGCAATGACAAAAATTAGACTTCATAAAGTTGGTAATTCGTTTGTAGGCAAATGTATAAAAATGTATAATAAAATTCCTCAGGATTTGGTTGACATGCCTCTTAATAAGTTTAAAATAGTAGTTAAAAAATGTTTGATGATGAAAGGCTACTATAATGTAGACGAATATCTTAATGATAAAAATGCATGGTCACCCTAATCTTCTGCTGTTGGCCACTCGTGTAATACAAAATTGTAACAATGTAAACAAAACAATATTAAAAAAGAAAATGGATAATCTACCTGAGTTTCTTGCCGGTCTCTTCTCAGGATAACCGACTTACCGAACCAGCGAAAGAATCATTTTCTAATGGTTATTCATGTACTTACTTAATTTAGTATTTTTATAATATTACTTGACAAAATTGTAAAATTTTGACATTCATATGTGCTCTTTATGTGCCTAAACGGAATAAATGAAATTGATTCTTTGATTGATTCTTTAAACGTTGCAACCTTCTTAGTAATAAAAAAAACAATTGGCGGGAAATCATTTGTTAATTGTTTTTTATCACACATCAAAGTTCTACGTATGCAACAAAAATGGAATTAAGTCGGAAAGATTTTAGAGCGATGATTTTTTATGATTTTAAAAATTTTCTCTCTCCGCAAGACTGTGCCGCTCGTCTTCAAAATGCTTTTGGGAGAGAAGCACCTTGTCTGAGCACCGTGAGGCGATGGTTTGCTGAATTTGAGAAAGGTCGAGTTTCTTTACATGACGAATTTCGTGAAGGGCGGCCTTCAACTGCCGTCAACGAAAATAATGTAGATACTGTTTAAGCGGTTAATTGAAGAAAACCCGCGGATTATCTATGAGACAATTCGAGGACTATTGGGGATTGGTATGAGTCAAATCCAGAAAATTTTACACGAAGAATTGAAAGTTCGGAAACTTTGTTGTCGTTGGATCCCTCATGAACTGACAGCGGAGCAGAAGCGGGCTCGCGTGGAATGGTGCTCACAGATGCTACTGAAGTACGACCACGGACATTCTAATGCTGTTTATTACATTGTTACAGGAGACGAAACGTGGATTTATGGTTTTGAACCCGAAAAAAACAGCAATCTTGTGAATGGGTGTTTCAAAATGAGAACAAGCCAACAAAAGTGAGGCAGGCAAGAAATGTTGGTAAAAAAATGATCGCGTTTTTTTTCTCAGCTACGGATCCCATCTGTACAATTCCACTTGAAGATCAAAAGAGTATTAATGGCCGATTGGTATTCTACCATTTGTTTACCCAGGGTGTTAGAAAAAGTTCGCGACAGACGACCCAAAAGCCGCGTTCTCCTACATCATGTCAACGCTTCTTCACACACGGCCAACAAAACAAAGTCATTTTTAGCTTCCGAAAAAGTACAACTCGTCACCCATCCTGCGCATAGCCCCGACCTAGCACCCTGTGATTTCTGTATTTTCCCCAAAATCAAAGATTTGATGAGAGGTTTCACTTTTACCAACTCCGAAGAGGCAGTGATAGCGTTCAATCAGCACGTAGAAAACATACCTTCAGATCTGTGGTCCTCCTGTTTAAAAAAATGGTTCGATCGCATGAAAAAATGTTTAAAATGTAAAGGAGAGTATTTTGAAAAGCAATAAACATAATATTCTGGTTTCAACATGTTGTTTTTTTAAGTTACGCAAAACTTTAATAAATGAATAACGTCTACATTTCGCCGGTCACTTTGTTGGCCCCACGTAATAGGAAATTTATTATTATTTATTATTATTAAACAAATCTATTAAGTCTTTTTTTTTAATTCCGCGACCAAGGGCCGCGGCGCTCCTACAAAGGTAAAGGTATTACCAGTGGCGCCCGGCGGACTTTGGCCACCTGGGTGGCCTCTTCGGGTGTTTGGTCGGGATGAGACTCCCGCTTTGTTAGGGTAGGGTTCTATCCCGCGTCGGTGAGTGAATCTGGTTGCAGGCTAGAAGGGTCGCGTACTGCGGGGTTGAGGCCCTTCTACCCTGCTTCTGTAAGGATGGCGGATGACTATCGCGCCGTCCTCAGGCCCCGATCATAGAGGTCGATGGTCTTGGGCGTAGATGATTCTGCGGAGCCCTCGCCGCTGACTTTGGAACTCGGCGGGGAGGTTACGCTCCCCCTCCCTCTCGCTCGTCTCCTTGGAGAGCATGACCTGCTCGCAGAAGGACACGTTCCACCCACTCCCGCTGAAGACCATGGCATGGAAGCATGGTCTCCAGCGAGAAGGTATCCACGCCCTGACCCACTACAAAGTCCCGGTGCTGACTCCCCCACACTGAGCACTCAGATAACAAAAAGCTATCGAAGCATCCATGCCCGGTAACGATCTGCGTCGCACGATACGTGAGGTCACCATGCTGCTTCTGCAGCCACTCGTCCATGATCGGTCTCACTACCGCGATGACGGTGGTTTCCCACTTTGGTTGCTCAAGTCGTACAGTCTCCTGCAGCAAGCGTGGGGTCTTCCTGCAGGAAGGTCAAGGGTTAAGGGTCTTTCTCCCTTTAGGTTGGGCATCAGCCGCGAAAGCGCGACCGATGCCTTCGTCACTTGAGACCAAACTTCGGAAATGTGGTCCGAAGTTCCATCGGCTTTCAAGTCTGATCCGATCTAGGTACTTCATCGAGGGCTTGATGCCGATGCTAACGCCTCCTACAGTTATACTCGACCTTGTACCGTGGTGGACCGTTCCGAGGTCCGACCCCTGTGGAACACCGCACGACAGCAGTCGCCGAGCCAGCTGGGGTAGGCTATGGCCCTCTCCGAGAGGTAAACTCCGACAATACGACGGAGGTAGAGAGGAGTTTCGTGATACACAGCGCCTCCCCAACACAGCTCCATGGTAAGGTGTCGGCGATTTCAGGAGACACCACCTACACCACCTTGCCCTGCGAGACTGCTTCCTCCGTCAGGCTCTTCACGCGCAAGATCGCGTTCACGGTGGAGCGTCCCCGACGGAAACCGTACTGGTTGGCCGCTAGGTCTGGCCTCACACTCGTGAGATGCTCGACGAGGTGTTCCGCGATAATGCGCTCAAAGCTCAAAATGAGCTTACACACCTCGTTGGGCAACACGATCGGCCGGTATACAGACGGTGAGTCCATCGGCCGCCCCGCCTTCCGGATCAGGACGAGTTTCCCCGTCCTCCACAATTTGGGGCCACTCTCGAGGAATAGCGCATAAAAAAAGTGTCATCGTTTTACAGGTCATAAATACATTTGAACTGGTAAAACATTGTCCCATCAGTTGTGTTTCGTGACTTTCTATTTCAAGTATCGTTGCAATAACCAGAAAAATTTCAGCCTTGTTCTACTAAAATTTTAGCCACAATGTTACTATAGCCGTTCGCTCTCTGGGACATGATAAACAATCGTCGATCACTCTACTGATGTATAAAGTATGTTTGTCATGAACTTCAAGTAAAATGTGCACTTTGAGACTGATGATTGCTTGCCAAATAATAAAGGTTAGATTATTAGGAAACACTATAGTTCGGATTTTTAGTACAGACTTAGCTTGTCTAAATTCCTTTCAACATTTCTCTTTCCATAACAGAACTCGTTACTATAATTACACAATGAAACATGGCAAATATTGCCACTACTATCTCTCTGTAGGAAACACCGCTATATTTAATTAAAAGTTTTTGTAAAATGCCTTGAAGTGGCGGACGTGGCTTCACCATTTACGAGATAGGGCTACATATTGTTAACTTATTTTTAGGCACCGGGTAGTGGTGGTATAATCAGATATTTACGCTATCCGCAAATCATGCCAACCTTCACTAACCAAGTTGCTTTTTCGATGCTTTGACCGCATTAACCATCCAAAAACGCGTCTAGACAATGATGGATTGTGATGGTCAGAGCCCTAAAAAATATTTCCTTGAAGATGTCCGATTCCCCGTAGGAAGACAGAGGAACCCGGTTTTATTTAGTCAATCTATTCAACCATTTTTGTATTGGGGATATAAGGAGTATTAGAGAAAATATTTTAAGCACGACCCTTAAAGGAATTTTGAAACTGTTTTGAAAAAAGATAAATTTGAAATCTTTTTTTTACTTGATTTTCAATGGACAATATCATGTACCGAAAATTATTTAGACCAACAAAACCACGAATAACACAAACCCTATATAAAACAGGAATATGATTATAAATTAACAAGACTACTATGAAAACATGTAGAGGCATAGCGATAAATCCCCGAGGATTTCTCACATATCACATCAAGAGATAGTTATTTATGAACCCACCTAATAATTATATTTACATCCCATAGGTAGTACCCCATCGTAAGCATTTAGTGATTTTAAAGTGATTATTAAAAAAAAAACAAATTTTACTTTGCTTCACACAAAAACACATCACCTATTCTCCCCAGTATTAATATCGTGGTGATACACATTTAAGAAGTGAAATGCACAAAAACGACATACTGCTGCATAAGCTGTCTGATAACAATGTGATATTTAACTCCGGCCTCAAGGGCGTATCTATTTGTAACTGGAAAACCGTAATTCACATTAAATCAGCCTTCTCTAGAAGTATGATTTATCTCATATGTGAGCAACCATTCTATTAGGTATGATGATAGCAAATAATATTAACTGATGTAGCTACTGCACGTCACTTAAAACATTATGTACATAGGTACTAATTATCAAGTTTCTTTCCTATTGTGGTAGGCCGAGACCAGGGACCATGTGCTCGCGAGGTCTACTTTCGACCACTCGGCGACCACTAGTAGGTATATTGTTTTGTCCTTTCATCAATATTCACTGTGTCGAACCCATCTATGCATCCTTTTTTCCACCTTGGTTACTATTCATTTTTACTGCGGTATATAAATAGGTTTTCTTAAAATAGGTATAAAAATAGTTCTATACCAACTTTCACATTTTGTTTATTACTAATCGGAAGGGAATAAATATTTGTTGTGGATTACATGAACGGATCAGTCGAGAAACGTCAGTCTTAAATTCAAAATGACGTTGACCCAACCAAAGTCCGAATAGTTCTTTATGCCAAATAAAAAATCCTTGGGTCAGACCTTGATTGAAATTCCACTTCAATATACAATGAAACGTTTCATCTACGGCTATCTATTCAAGTTGATTTATATTACATTTTCCGTGCGTAATTAAGATGATAGGTGTCAAAACTATTGTCATTAGTCAGATATTATAATTATTTATATATTATTCTTATTTTTTCAGCATTTGTGTTATTTTTTGTGCATAAATAGGAACACACCAACATATTATCCACTCACTCGTCCATGGGCCCAAAGCTTACCAAAACAATTTTATACCGAACCCTCCGAGAAATTTCTTAAAGGGGCTGACGTGTCACAGTATAATAATAGCCACGGAAGCCTAGGAAACCTTCGAGTGGATATAAGCCTAAGTCAACCACACCTCCGATAAACGAGGTTCTGGCAAACATATAAAATGCTCGCCCCCTATTACATGGTACGAGCAAGTTACTAGCGAAATGTGCGCGTGTGCACCTGATGAAGCCCACTTCCTTTTCCTCTCCTCTTTCCATTTTCCCCTGTTCCCCTACCTATTCCCCTCCACGAGTTGTCACACGAATAATACTGCTGCCGTTACAAGCGTAATAAACACCACTAGATAAGTGGTGTGCTTTTTATCACTTTTATCAATAAGTTTTTACTTACTACTCTTTGGACGTCACTAAAGCACTCAAAATAAGCCTAACAGAAGATTTTTTCACCCCGGCAATTCGATAACAATTTTATTTCCTTACCATTTTTTGTCTTTTATCATTTCCTTAATGGATTTTATTATGTACAAATTTCAGTAGCTCCACTGGTTCTAGTTTAAAGAATATTATTAATATTACAAACGTTTATTTTAAACGGTAGTAACTTGCGAATACAGTTTGAGAAGAATAAAAAAAACGAAAAATTCCTTTTCAGACATACCTACCTCAAAGGGTTGAAAGTAGTTAAAACTCGAAGGAAAAATTACACAAACTTACGAGCAGAATAGAAAAGTGCTGGAAATATTTATTAAACCTTTTGTACGCAGTTTTGTAAAGCAATGTGGGAATATGTTTTGCTCTTAAAACCTTTCATACGCGCCAAGGGGAATGAGATTGTAAAATGAGAGCCCGTACTACAAATAAAAGTACCATAGATGAACTGGGTACGTATGCTTTTATATGATGCAGAAATTATCGAGCCATTAATTGTATTAAAGTGACGGCGAGGCTACAAGATGTATTTTCTTTTTTTTTCGATCGATATAATGATTTCTCCAGATAGGAAAAAGATCGATATTTAGCTCTCGACCAGGGTCTTCTTGAGTTGTATCTACACACCGAGTTGTAAGCCTAATTTCCACTATAGTGGTTTTACTTATAATAGTTATGAGAGCGGGTGCTGTCTGATAATAATCGAAAAAGAAAAGAAAGAAAAAAGAAAAAATGTTTATTCGAAATGTATTGCATTATGTACCGTGATTATTTACTTCTGCCAAACTGCAGCACAGTTTGTTGGCAGACGTAGCTCCTGATTAAAATACAAAAAAAATATTTAAAAGTAGTTTTACATTTTTTCTTGGCCTAGGTAATACCTCTAAAAAAATATTAATAAAAATAACAAGTTGGTTATACTTTTATGTATCCACAAGTAGTATTGTCTTTAGTATTGTTACCATGAACATAATAGGTATGTAGGCTTACTCACACCTATAAGTTGCGCAGATGACAGTATGTACATTCTCAAGAAGATACTTTTTCACTTTAGTTTTGAAGCTTCCTATCGTTTGACAATTATTACATACATCTGGTAGGCTATTGAATATTACTGGCACGAGATATTTACTAGTTCTTTGACCGTAGTAGTTGTTACAAGTTGGCACCTCATATTTACGCTTACCTGACCTTTGTGACCTCTCCCGAATTATGACATTCTTATGCTCCACCCCCACAAAGTGCGCCAGTGCCACCAATAGTACTGACTTCTCATGGACCGGCAGTACTTTACACTCACAGAATAACTGCTCGTAGTTGCTATTTTTGGAACGCACTTTCGTAGGTTTGTCTACCAATAATTTTAAAAATATTATTTGTAACAACTTTATCTGTTCTAAGTTTGTCGTGAAAGTGCGCCCATAACAAGTCAGTCCATGGGAAATCACTGACTCCACTAGGGCATAGTAAACGGTAAACAAAGTAGCCCTGTTCAGTGCAAAACTGAGGTGATGGAATTACACAAGCACACATCTTAATTTTTCGAAGCAAGAAGTTACGTTGGGTAAGTTTAAGTTTACTGTATCCACTAGGATACAGTAAACTTTATGAATACCTAATAGATATTATGAATACCAAATACAAAACAACTATTCTTAATAGTGTTTTATAGTCAACTGCAATAAATGGTTAAGGGAAACAATTTGCAATTGAGTTCATATTTGTCACGAACTTGTCAATGTGCATCCATTGTTGGAACTACGTCGAATCACAAACTCGTATAGAATAATGTTGGCTCACGAACCAATATGGCTCTGGCACGGCACAAATGCATTGTAACGGTATTCATTTAAGTTTCTGACAGTTGGTAATCTTTCATGAAGTTTAACCTTTGTTGTGTTAACGGATTCCAACGAATAAATACAGTGAAATACAAATTAAGAAAAGTAATTTTCTTCAGAATGTACTCAATTTATTGTTTTTGCCATCGCTGTTTAATTAATGATTGTAGTCCTAATTGATATTTATTTTGTCTAAGTTTTAGTTAAACGTGGTTTGTTCAAACAGTTCAATAGCTTTGATTTTATTTATCGTATTCAAATACTGTTTTGCTTCGGTGGTGCACATTAAGAATATGTGACCTGTTGAGGCCCAAGTAACATTTGATTCCCCTAAATTACCCCTATTAAGTTGCTTTTGATATTTAGCTAAGCACATAGCTTTCGTAAAAAGTCTTAATACACACGTAACAACGTATCATTCATGAACATTCATCGTTATTTTTCCATTAACATAATATGAACGTAAGCAAATGGCAATAAACTTCACTTAACTTGCACATTTTGCAGTCGGCCGTGCACATATTCAATTAGTGTAGGTCATAGACCGGACGGAACGACGATTAATATTCGTAATTAAATAGACACTAGGGTGTTCATGTCTAGACGTAATTACCATTTGAGTTTTAGATTAGTTTCCTTAGTACTAAAGGTACTATCGCGAATTAAACGATATTAGTTGGCGCATACGGGCGCCAACTAATATCGTTTGTAATGTAATGATAGAATAAACTTTTTAAGTGGAAATACGTCTGAATTATGTGTTGATTGGTCTCGTGTAAACCAGTGTCAACAAAAAAGGGTGTTTCCTAAGGATATCGTTACACATTGGAAATAACTATTAGAACCCAGGGAACGGGTGGAGAGGTACTAAAGAAATCATGACTTGTTTGTTACCGTGGAAGATCTTAGTGTAGATGATGCTATGCGATTTTCAACCAACTGGAAATTTCGTTTGGAAAATGATGATGAGCAAAAACTATAAACTAACTATAGTAAATACTGAAATTATCGTGAAGTCATACAATGCAAGCAGTTATTTTTCTGAACCTAAAGCATAGTTATAAAAAATAATGTTAATACTTTGGTTTATTTTTTTCCTCTAGATAAACAAATTTTTGGGGGCGACTTTCTGTAATCATTTCTGCTACGCATTTTAAGCGCTGTCACTGAATTAACTATGCATTCGTAGTTGAAAAGTCTTGTTGATTTTGTGGTCCTAATGCATTAAATTACAAAAATGTATTATGTCTAAGCTCTGTTTAACAAATACATCCATAAAACCAGATAACGCTTGTTAACGCCAATCCGTAATATAAATTCAGCATAACGATTTCTAATAGATATGAATTAAGAACCGTAATAAATAATAATAAATAAATAAATAAATAAATATGTTAGGACAATCCACACAACGCCATCTAGTCTCAAACTAAGCAGAGCTTGTGATATGAGTACTAGATAAACTGATATAAATACTTAAATACATTTTTTTTTGTAAATACATACATATTATACATAGGAAACATCCAGACTTCGGTACAAACGTATGTGTCATCACACAAAGTTTGTCCCGACCGGGAATCGAACCCGAGACTCCGGCGTCGAAAGCGGATACACTACCGACCACGCCACCGAAGCAGTCAGTTTGCAATACAACAACACAGTATTAATGTATCTCGAAAGCTTAAGCTCTAGACTACCTACTCTAGAGCCTATGAAACATAATAATATACTGCCCAAAGAAAAATAATACGACTTGGCGGGGGCACTACCGTGCCCCCCGATACTACCATATTCTTGGAAGAGTTTGTTGATCTTGGTAAAATGGTCTATTACTTTTCAAATGCATTTCAGTAGATTTCAAACTTATTATAATTCACTATAATTCACACAAAAACACATTGCATAGGTTAAGCAACATCGACTCAGGCCGGTCTTAGGATGGGTGACCATTTCTTAAGACACTGAGACCCCTCCGTGCCTCGGAGAGCACGTTAAGCCGTCGGTTACGGTTGTCATACTAACATCTATGGCAGTCGTTAGGGGTAGTTGGAGCCCTAAATCAAAAATCCGACCGGTCTAATTACAGAACTTCGATATCGCCCATGGGTATTTTTTTATAATTGGAGACAGAACAGGGGAATAATTTATATGTATAGTGAAAACGTAAGCATTCTGATTGCTTGAAACTTAAATGAAATCAGTTAAATATCTACACTTGAGCATGAATTGCACTGGGCGTTATATCTTTCTATAGCAGAGGCATAAAGTCGTTCTTAAAGCAATAAATTTTGATTACGCAGAAATCGATTTGCAGTAGTTTTATGAGTAAAGTATTGTGGTAGAGTACAAATAGTAATCATTAATGGCACCGACTCTTCTGGTGCCTCATTAGTCATGGGAGTACCCCAGGGCTCGATGGTATACCTTTCGTTAACATAATACATGTAATCCTAAAATGGTTTGGCACAATGAATTTGGCATACTTTTTTTGGCATAATTATACTTGGTCATAATTGATTTTTAGCAGCATATGTACTGTGGCATAATTATATTTAGGTCTAATATATTTATGCGTAGTTATAATATGCACAATGTTTTTAGGCATAGTGTACATTCGCCTAATAGTATATATTACTAAAATTTTATAGGTATAAATTAATGAAATGAATGAAAAATAAAAAAGTTACTTTAACCAGTATTTCCTACATTATATAGTGTCAAAGTAGGTTTAGGTGCGGCGGGGGTGGCCCTTAGGCCACCCCTAAGCCGCCTTTTAATTATTTTACATAGTTACTTATTCTGCCTTAGATGATTATGACTATATTCATTATAGTTTGATACGTTTATGCCTTTATAAAGCTATGCTTATAAATTTTATGCTTAAATATGATTATATATATGTGCTAATTTTATTTATGATTAAGACAAATATGCTAAATTTGTTATGGATAAAAAAATTATGCATAAATATCATTAGTCTAAATTACCATATGCCAAAAATATTTTATGGTTATGTTTTTTATGCAAATGGATAGTGAACCGGGCTCGATGTTAGGATCCCTTTTATTCTTAATATACGTGAACAATCTTCCTTATTTCACTAAAAATCTTTGTGAAATATTATTATTTTCTGATGGCACATCATTAATTTTTAAAAGTAATAGACAAAAAGTAGCACTTGACGATGTAAATAATACCCTTTCGGAAATATTGCATTGGTTCACAAGTAACAACTTGCTGCTCAATGCGAAGAAAACTAAATGTATAAAATTTACTATGCCCAATGTTAGACAGGTGGATACTCATATTACTATGAATAATGAATTAGTTTAAATAGTCAATACCACAGTTTTTCTTGGGATAACTCTAGATAGTAAACTACAATGGGGTCCTCATATCACAGCCTTGGCAGGAAGACTTAGCTCAGCTGCCTATGCTGTTAGAAAGATAAGGTCACTGACTGAAGAAAAAACGGCACGATTACTTTATTTTAGCTACTTTCATAGCGTTATGTCATATTATGGTCTGCTGCTGTGGGGCTCAGCTGCCAATATTGAGACAATATTCATATTACAGAAACGAGGTTATACGAGCAATCTATAGACTCAGACCCCGTGACTCGCTGAAAGAACTATTTAAAGAAATTAATATTTTAACAGTTGCTTCTCAATATGTTTACGACAACATCTTATATGTACGGAAGAACATAGATCTCATCAAAAAAAAATCCGATAACCATAATTTTAATACAAGAAATAAAAATAAACTGGCAATGACATAAATTAGACTTCCTAAAGTTGATAATTCGTTTGTAGGCAAATGTATAAAAATTTATAAATAAAATTCCTCAGGATTTGGTTGACATGCCTCTTAATAAGTTTAAAATAGTAGTTAAAAAATGTTTGATGATGAAAGGCTACTATAATGTAAAAAGTTTTAATAACGTGAGTTTCAATATCAATCAATATTACTTTTACAATTACTGACCTGCCATTTTGAGGATTAGGTGACGCCCTTTCACCCTGCACTAAGAACAGGGATCCTCTGTCTGCGTCCAGGAGTATGGAAACGTTTTGAAGGATCTTGTGACATAACACTCGCACTTCAAGTTCATTGCAAATGTCCTTCACCTGTAACAAAAGGTATCCAGATTTATTACGTCCATTCAAGGCAGACTGCCTCGATGGCGCAGTGATATGTGTATTTGACTGCCGTCCCTGATGTCCCGGGTTTGATTCATGGGTCGAATCATGTATTTCTGTGATCTACAAAATAATGTCTGTTACGGAGTTTGGGTATTTCCATAACTACATAAAACTCTACCTAACACCCTATACCAAACCCGTCTGGCCAGCGTGGTATATGTAGGCTTCATTTCCCCTCTCTTTGCCTATGCCCAGCAGTGGGCGTCAAATGATGATGAACTATTCAAGGCAACGATGAACTCAACTTTCAGTTCATGAATTCAGAATACCAGATTTTTTTTTTTTTTTTTTTTTTTTTTTTTTATATTTGGTTCGCCAAATTGACGCCGCCCGCCTGGTGGTAAGTCGTGACGACGTCTAGCGATTGTGGGCCACTCTCACAGCACACATTACTATTGAGAGTGGCCCTCAACTTGACGACCTACTGATGTGCCTCTTCACGCTCCGCTTAAAGAACCCAGGATTATATGTGGGAGGAAACACGTGCACAGGCAGGGCGTTCCAGGCCACTATCGTTCGGCAGAGAAACGAACGTTTAAAACGTTCGGTTCTCGCGAACATGCTATCCACTGTGTGGGGGTGGCATCTCTGCCCGGCACGAGTCGTTCGGGATCGGAAGGAAGAGGGTGGGATCAGATTGAAGAGCTCTTCAGAACACTCGCCGTGGTAAATACGGTAGAATGCGGCCAAGGAAGCTATTGTTCGGCGCTGAGCTAGCGGCTCAAGGCTTCCCGTTACCTCCGGACAACCAATAATACGGATAGCCCGTCGCTGCATAGCGTCGAGAGCGTCCAGCAGATACTTCGCGGAGCCGTCCCAGAGGTGAGAGCAGTATTCGACGCAGGGTCTAATCTGCGTCTTGTACAGCAGACACCTCTGGTCCGGTGTAAAGAATCTCTTTACCTTATTCAGTATTCCTAGTTTCCGCGAAGCTAGCCCTATACATCTTTCGATGTAGTTTTTATTATTGAGCTCTCGACGAACGTCTATGCCAAGGATACCAAGGTTGTCCTTCATTGGTAATAATGCATTCTGAAGAGAGGGTAGGGGAAGGAAAGGGGATTTCTTCGCAGTAAATGCACACGCCTGTGTTTTGCGGGCATTGAACTCGACCAGGTTCTCGGTACCCCATTGAGAGATACTGTCGAGGTTACGGTCGAGATCAGCCACGAGTCGTCGTCTCTCCTCCTCAATCTCAGATCGCCCCGCCGTCGGACGAACCGAGTAACTCCCGTGCAGTGTGCTGTCATCTGCATAGCAATGAATGTTCCCGAGGGATAGCATATCATTGATATGCAGAAGAAAGAGAGTTGGTGATAGTACGGACCCCTGCGGTACCCCGGCATTCACTTGCAAGAAGCGAGAAGCCTGGCCATCGCAGAGGACCCGCACTCGGCGCTCGTTTAAAAAGCTGGCAATCCAGCTGCACAGTTGAGGAGGTAGACCATATGCCGGAAGCTTGGAAAGGAGCGAAGCATGCCAGACCCTATCGAAGGCTTTGGCGATGTCCAGGCTAATAGCCAAGGACTCGCCGTGCCTTTCCATAGCCCCACCCCAGACATGCGTTACGAATGCCAGAAGATCACCCGTTGATCGCTTTGGCCTGAAGCCGTATTGTCGATCATTGATTAGCGAGTGATCCTCTAGGAATTGCATGAGCTGCTTATTTATAAGGAGCTCAAGCACCTTGCAAATGACTGAGGTGACAGCTATGGGTCGATAGTTGCCTGGATCGGACCGATCCCCTTTCTTGGGGATCGGTTGTACGTTCGCCTCCTTCCAGACCTCCGGCACGAGCCCTGAAGAGTATGACAGGCGGTACAGACGCGTTAATACTGGAGACAACTCAGCTGCACATTTTCGTAGCACCACCGCCGGAATGCCGTCAGGGCCACTGGCTTTCCGCGTGTCGAGTGACCGCAGCACTGCCCGTACATCACATTGCCTGATAACAATATCAGGCATTGTGTGGCCACAGTTGGCGATGGCGGGGGGCTGCAGGCCACGGTCGTCGACCCGGGAATTGGCCGCAAAGAGGTCTGCGAGCATATCCGCTTTCTCTTGGGCTTTGTGAGCCAGTGTTCCATCTGGGTAACGCAGCGGTGGCAGCGAGGGCTGACAAAAGTTAGATTGCACGGCTTTGGCCAGTTGCCAGAATCCACGGCTGCCCGTGGGATGGGAAGTGAGCTCCTGACCAAGCCGCGCGACGCGCTGGGCATCCGCTCTCTTAAAGGCCCTCTTACTCGACTTTGTGGCCCGGTTGTACGCTGCTTTGAGGTGGCCCACGTTTGGGTCGCGCACAGCCCGGGCCCTGATCCAGGCGCGATATGCCGACTGTTTTTGTCGAACAGCTTTGGCACAATCTCGCCCGAACCAGGGACAGGCTCTGCGGATACTGGCGACATCAGTGAAAGGGATGTAATAATCCATCCCTAAACTGATCTCGCCAGCAATAGCAGAAGCACTATCCGAAGGAGCCTTTCCTACAAAGCAGCGCTGGCTCCAGGGGACGGACGCAAAATAATCGCGTAGACCGTCCCAATCCGCTTTCCGATTAGCGATAAGAGCGAAAATTCACATAATTTCACAGCTTACATAACAATTATATCTGTAAAATCGGAATTATATTGGTGCTATTATTAGGGGTCATAACTAATGACGCTGCAAGCTAACAATTATCTTTTTTTATTCTTAAATCTAACACCGTTTTAAAGTTTTTAGTATGGCATGCATGATTCAAGAAATATATATATTATGTGTGGTATGTGTTATCTATTTTATTTGTATGAAATTATGTAGAGTTTTTGGTGAGAATAATTAAATCAAGTAAGAGAAATGTCAATAAAATTATATCCTGTGAAAGATGTCCTTGTACCCACCCTGTCCAATCTGAAAGACGAGTCTACGACGTCGAATATGATTTCCTAACTAATTTCCGCCGAGAATTTCAGCTAGCGTTGGGTATTTACAAATTTCAATATGAATCAGGAATATACATATTTTAGCTATTCCTAATATTATTTATTGCAAAGTTTTTAGTAAACAAACGGTTACTATCCCTTTCAATCTAATTGCCAAGCGATGAAAGTGACTTGCATCTAGGTATAATACTGAAAAATTCTTACAACAGATAAATAATATTATCTTTTGTGAGCATTTTTGAGAGCCGTTTCCGGGGACATAATATTCTTGCTAGAGCTTTGTCCGTATGTCAGATGCACCCCCCACGCGCAGTTGTTGACAGATTTGCTGATAAGACCCATTAATACCCTTACTTTTTGTGTAAAATAGGCTATTTATCCGGAAGGTTATAGGCTATACGTAGGTAACACTATAAGTTTTGCGTAACTTAAAAAACAACATGTTAAAACTAAAATATTATGTTTATTGCTTCTCAAAATACTCTCCTTTACATTTTAAACATTTTTTCATGCGAGCGAACCATTTTTTTAAACAGGAGGACCACAGATCTGAAGGCATGTTTTCTACGTGCTGATTGAACGCTATCACTGCCTCTTCGGAGTTGGTAAAAGTGAAACCTCTCATCAAATCTTTGATTTTGGGGAAAATATAGAAATTACAGGGTGCTAGGTCGGGGCTATGCGCAGGATGGGTGACGAGTTGTACTTTTTCGGAAGCTAAAAAGGACTTTGTTTTGTTGGCCGAGTGTGAAGAAGCGTTGTCATGATGTAGGAGAACGCGGCTTTTGGGTCGTCTTTCGCGAACTTTTTCTAACACACTGGGTAAACAAATGGTAGAATACCACTCGGCATTAACACTCTTTTGATCTTCAGACTTCAAGTATGGGACCCGTAGCTGAGAAAGAAAACGCGATCATTTTTTTACCAACGTTTCTCGCCTGCCTCACTTTTGTTGGCTTGTTCTCATTTTCAAACACCCATTCACAAGATTGCTGTTTTTTTTTCGGGTTCAAAACAATAAATCCACGTTTCGTCGCCTGTGACAATGTCATAAACAGCATTAACATGTCCGTGGTCGTACTTCAGTAGCATCTGTGAGCACCATTCCACGCGAGCCCGCTTCTGCTCCGCTGTCAGTTCATGAGGGATCCAACGACAACAAAGTTTCCAAACTTTCAATTCTTCGTGTAAAATTTTCTGGATTTGACTCATACCAATCCCCAATACTCCTCGAATTGTCTCATATGTAATCCGCGGGTTTTCTTCAATTAACCGCTTAACAGTAGCCACATTATTTTCGTAGACGGCAGTTGAAGGCCGCCCTTCACGAAAGTCGTCATGTAAAGCAACTCGACCTTTCTCAAATTCAGCAAACCATCGCCTCACGGTGCTCAAACAAGGTGCTCCCAAGGTCTCTCCCAAAGCATTTTGAAGAGGAGCGGCACAGTCTTGCGGAGAGAGAGAACTTTTAAAATCATCGCTCTAAAATCTTTTCGACTTAATTCCATTTTCGTTGCATACGTAGCATTGTAACTTTGATGTGTGATAAAAAACAATTGACAAATGATTTCCCGTCAATTGTTTTTTTTTTATTACTAAGAAGGTTGCAACGTTTAAAAAAATATAAGATTCGAAATTCAAATAGTTCCGATTAGCTAGAAGTGCAAACCTTTTAGTGTGCCCCATGTATAACTTCACGCTACGACCAATGATAGCGGCACTGAAAAACGTTGCAAAAACGAAGTGAATGTACGGAGTTATGGAAGTACCTATGTATGGAGCTGCGCGTATCAGCTAGTTAATACTAAATTCGACGGTTAATTCTCTAATCAGATTCTTACCGACTTTACAGTAAAAAACCATCCTTGACACATATCGGTATTATATATATATAGCCTAGTAAAGGAATAACTTGTGGATGGAAAATTCGAAAGCAGAAACTTTGACTTAGGAACTTTGTTTGGACTAGTTTAGGACGAGTACGAGTGTGGTCTGCCTACTTCTTTAGTTTCGCAAACAGGCGCGATTCGCCAACTTTAGGAGAATTTTGCCTACTTCTATGGTTAGCAAACAAGCGCGGTTCGGCAACTTGAATTCGCCCACTAATGGATTTTACCATTGGATATTTGTGAACAGCGCAATATGATGACTGTCATGATGTACAATTACAAGCAAAATTAGAAACTATTTATGTAGGTCATAGAGGAAAAGTGAAATGTGTCATGTCCTATTTGTCATTAGGTTTCGTCAATTTTATTGTAATTTTTGAGACAATATGGAGTCTGCTGGGTCAAGTAATTCGCCTCCAGATATTACATTTGTAAAAAGCAAAAGAGGCAAGGACGTGCTTCTCCGCGCTGGAGACCGTTACCTATTGTCAAAGCGTAATTTAAACGGTTCGAGTATATGGCGATGTACAAATCGCTCTTGTACAGGTAGTTTAACTTAAGGTGCGGAAGTTAAGCATAAATCGCGAGAAGAAAAATATTTGCATTCCCCGGTTTGAAGAAAATGAAGAAAGAACTATTGACAAAATTAAAAAGAGAGTATCATATGACTTCGGTGGTTTAAAGAAAATTTATGATGAAGAAACATTGTTCCTAAAAAGTAAAGAGAGTTTCGAAGAATTTCTGCCTAGTTTTGATCAGAAAAAAGATGCTTTACGTCGAGCAAGGAATAAAGCCTTGAATGTAGCTAAAACAACATTCAATAGTTTAAAAGATGTTAAACTACCGGAGTTTCTTATTATGGACATTTTGCTTATTGACGACTCTGAAGATGATAATAAGATTTTTGTTTTCATGTTGCGAGAGTGGGAAGCGGAGTTACCAAATTTAACCACATTTTTTAGCGATGGAACATTTAAATCTGTGCCGAATCCGTTTGTGCAGCTTTATTCAATTCATGGAGATTTTAAAAGTACAGATTCATCGACAAATATATTACCAATATTTTTTGCACTTCTTTCAAACAAGACACAGCGAACATATTCAAGACTCTTTACACTAATAAAAGCTAAAATACCTCAATTTCAACCGGTGATATTTAAAACCGATTTTGAAATCGCTGCCATCAATGCCATTCGTGATGTGTTCTCGACAGTCACAATAACAAGCTGTTTTTTTTTTATATTAGTCAAGCAATTTAGAAAAAAGTGCGCTTAATTATTATTTATTTTTAATTAATTATTTTAATTAATTGCATCTATATCCAATAATTGCCTAGCTATGAGCTTCTAAAGGTGGTCGATTTTCAAAGAGTGCATTGTAACAGTACAAAATTTACCAAAATCATTTCTTATTTCGGATGGATAATCGACCACCTTTAGAAGCTCATAGCTATAGGCAATGATTGGAGATAGATACAAACTGCAAAAGACAAAGTTGCAGAGAATTTAATTAGCTTTTATTATGTCGTACAACACAATTTCGTACAAAGCACCGTTTTCGAGAAGTAACCAAAAAAAAAACAAAAACCGGGACTTTCTTAGAGCCCCCCCCCCCCCCCCCTCGGGCTCACCTCGGAGGTGTCAGGACTTTTAGTATGTTTATCTCCTAACTAGTCCAAACAAAGTTCCTAAGTCCAAGTTTCTGCTTTCGACTTTTCCATCCACACCCCCTTTGTGAGCATTCATTGACTAGACTAATAACACAAGTTTTCCTTTAATTTCATTATTAAATGGCTTGCTATAGTAGGAGTGCTCTACAATTATAATTATTCAACAACATACCTAGCTATAATATTTACTCTCAATTTCAAGTATGTAAGTAAAAATAGTGTAAACTTTTGGTATTACCTAAAGCATTTATTTATACGGGAACCAAAAAAAAATAGTACCTACATGCTAAGAAAAGCACTTGTACACCGTTTCACTTTTATTTAATTTACAGGATTCAACCTGACCGGTTCCGCTTTATAGCATTATCAAAGGTTGTTGTTCACTTTACATATTTATTAAACAAGTATTTTACTACACTGTCTAACATATCTTCAAGCCATTGTTGAACTAAATTCTTAAAACATAATGTGGGTAGATACAAATAAAATTTAAGAGGCAGTGTAAGAAATTTTATTTCGGCGGCCTCTCTAACGTCCGTTGCCGGGCGTCTCTGGTTACTAGCAGAGGGTATGTCCAGTGGCGCCCGGCTGTAGACAGAACTTAAATTAAAATATTGAGATGTGTATCGGTTGACACAAATTATTTTATAAAACGAACCAAACTTACGACACTTTCATTTATTATTTATTTTTTTTAAGGTTCCATGCCCAAAGGGTAAAACGGGAACCCTTTTAACCATTACTGAGACTTCGCTGTCCGTTCGTCCGTCTGTGTCCAGGCTGTATCTCATGAACCATGTTAGTTAGAAAGTTAAAATTTACACAGATGATGTATATCTGTTGCCGCTATAACAACAAATAGAATAAACTAAATATTTAAGGGGCCTCTCATACAACAAACGTGGTTTTCTTGTCGTTTTGAGAGATAATGGAATGGTACGGAACCCTTATTTTCGTGGCATTTTAATAATCTCGGTACGAGTGTTATCCAATTATCACTTTCCAGTATCAGCGTCGTGTGAACTAATTTCAGCAGCAGTGGTGGAACTTTGATGGACATACATCACACAAACACAAATCACGTCTTTATTCCGAAAGGGGTAGACAGAGACACTTATTACACCCACATTTTGCCAATTCTTTAAACTCTAGTCTGATTGTCAGCAGGTGCACACAGCACCGCGTACAAGTGAGGATGAGACCACTTAGATAGGACCCCGATAGGACACATTGGTAGAACCCCGAAGAGGCCACACAGGTGGCCAAAGACCGCCGGGCGCCACTGGAAATACCTTCTGGTGTCACCAGAGACGCCCGCAGCAATGGACATGGGAGCGGCCGCGGTCTTACGGAATTAAAAAAAAAAGGACCACTTGGATTTCTTTGGTCGAGCAACAAACAAATATTAGTAAACTTTCACAATTAGTATTTATTAAGTATTTAATTCATGTTTGATGATATGTTACAGATAAACATAAAATATTCAGCGGATGTATTCTTAGCCATATCATAGAGATAAACAGTTCTTGAGTACATGTAATCATCAATGAATGAGCCATGAATATTTACGGTCGCTTACAAGCGCTTACTCGCTGCTGTATTTATTTACAAAACATACACTTTAGTACGCCACGCCACAAACATACATTAAATAAAAACAGGTGCATAGTTCAAACTGACTACAATTACAATTGGGGGTCAAACTCAAACATATTATCGTTATCTCTCAGGCAACCGCATTGACTGTATTTAGCCAAGGCAACAGTCAGAATATATTTTACTCTGTTTTAAATACCATCAACAAGATGGCCAACTTAACACAAATACCTATATTTTATTAACTATATGAACTTTTATCTTAGTTTAGATTTGTATAAAAAATACTTTGACATATTTAGAAGAAAAAAAGCACCGGTCGACCATTTTGGTAGGGTGCGAAGCGAACATACGTGACACGAGATTTTGTAATATTAGCATTGTATGTAACATCACAATACAAATGTGTTTCAACATTTCAAAAGATTTACGGTAAAAGGTATTCAGAAACAGTTTTTCACCTTTGTGTCTAACCTTATTCATCATTATGCCTACCATATTCTTCCATTGTACCTTCTGAAGTTGTTTACCAAATTCTAAAGGCGTTTTATTGAAAACATAGTTACTCACGCACACTACTCTGTTATTCATTCATAAAATCCCGTGTCACTAACCCAATAACATGTCGTCTACGGTGCCTACACTACATTAAAAAAAACTGGTATTCATTTGTTGAGTGCATATGTACCTACTGATATCTACGCATGTGGCGCCCGTTTATCAAATGCGGGCATTCTGGCGGCAGTCAGAAGTTGAAACAGGAATTTAGTAGCTGGAAGTGCAATGCTTAGTGACTAAAAGCTGCGGTATAGAAAATGATAGCACAAACATTTTGTAATCACTACATATTACTATTACTACATATTATAAAACAATGGATTTTGATGCGGTTTTCACCAATGGATAGACTGGTTCTCGAGAAAGGTTTTTACGTATATAATTTGTCAAACGGGCGATGAAGCGGGCGTCCACTAGTTAAAAAATAAAACAGTATGTTTTAAATTAGAAAATTCAGGATTCGTATACCTACTGAATTGAATTTCTGCCGCCATTTAAATATTCATACCACTACATATATGAATCATTTTATAAAAATATATTTTTGAGGCCGGATCGAACCTGATTACAAGATCAGTTAACTAATCCTAAGGGTATCCATGTTGACAATTAATTTGATTTCTGACATAAAAAGGTTTGACTACATTACGTAGCAAACATCTTGACACAAAAACCATTCTCTAAAATGATTCCTAAACTTAAATTGAATAAATTAATTTTACAAATGATTTTTAATCGATGGCACTTCTAGTACAGGACGATAGGTCATACGTTATGTTTACATGTAATTACCAAGCGGTTGTTATATCGGACTTGACCTCTGCCGGTCAGTGGCGGGTCGACATAGGCCTAATTTAGGTATAAACACATTAAACACACTGTTACACACATGTAAAACGATACCCGATAGGGATTCGTAAATTAACTTAAAATTGGTGTTAAAAGGGGCGAATCTAGCTTGTCGGGATTATATATATTTATATAAAGTACCTCATGATAAACGAGTGACACGAATGTAATTAATACGCAATTAAGGAGGATTGATATTACATACTACCCTGAAAGGCCGTGGGTTCGAGTGCTACCGATGACATCAGTTTTTGTGATATGTTTATAATTTCTATCTTAATGTTTTAAGACTAGTTTAACTCAATGCTTCGAAATACAAGAATATATTGTAGTAAGTAGTTCATAAATTAAAATCCAGATAATTTAAAGACAGCTAAGAATTCGTAACAAGATGGTTGCATACCTAATTAAAATCATTTATGAACTGTTCGCTTGATTTATAAATCCTTAAACCGTAAGGTCGTAAGCAAAGCATAATTGAGCTATTTATGACAATTAAAGGTTTTTTGACAAACAAGACTACCAAATATTTGGAAAGTGAAGTCCTGAAAATTAACTAGTGATTCACAATAACAAAAATTGTAGCCCGTCTACAAGTTTTAGGCCTGGCAGATAGAACAAGCTTTTGTGTGATCTGATAATAAATAAAAATACCATGTAATTAATCAATTTGTTCCGTCGGATTTCCTTTTCCCCGAAAACAAATTTTCAGAACTGACTGAAGTCCACTTCAGCCGATTCTGAAGATTTGTTTTCGGAGAACATTTATTTGCATAATGAACAACATTTAATTTTGTAAAACAGTTGCTTTCTTAAGTAAATAATTTGAACCATGGGCCCTATCACGGTCTCCCAGCTATATGTAGTTAACTACTCTAACATGTGCACTACCAACCGCGCCGCGTGGATGTCGCCGAGACAAATAACTTAAAAGTATAACTCATTTAAAAGTATTATTTCTAAAGGATTGGGCTAGGTAGCGGTATGAGTAATGTTTTCTAATTTGTTTAAGAGGATTCCGTTGGGTACATACCTCATATGTTGAGCCAGGTCCATTTGAATTGATAATAATTACGAGATTAAAGTTACCCAATCCGAGTTACGCAGCCTCTGTAAATGAAGAGCCCGTTTTTGCATTTAAAATAATATAACGGGCCACTAAAATTAGTTTTTTTTTTAATTCCCCGGCTATGGCCGCGGCCGCCCTAACGTCCGTAGCCGTCTCTGGTTACAAGCAGAACGTATTTCCAGTGGCGCCCGGCGGGTAAAATTACCTGGTTTAGGATAATTCTTTTTATTTTCAAAGTAAATCAGCTCAAATTTATTATAGCTTCATACGACTATTCCACGACTATTTTTTGCCATAAACTTTAAACCTAAAATCGCAGGCGTTCCGGAGAAATTTGAAGTTTTCAAATGTTCAAGCCATAATCGTCACCAGATTACCGTTATATCTCTGGAACCTTTTAAGGACTATTTCTGAGATTTAGCATGTCGTTGCGACTATTTCATGACTATTTTTTGGGACCTAAACCAATTCGATACACGTTACCGTTTGCTTGCACCAGAAATGAGGATTACAGCTTGATGTTCGAGCCATAATCCTCACTAACTTATAGCTATAACGCCGAAATTATAATACGACTATTTTTTTACATGTACGACTATTACATGACTATTTTTTAGTGTTGTCAAAATTCGTTTTTACTGAGATTTCAAATATGAGGATTACAGCTTAAAGCACACAATCATTACAACGTTTGTCCAGTTTTGTGGTACTCATAAAGGTAAGATAAAATGCGATGGCAGGAGTTATTTCGAGGTACATAACTACGTTTTCTCAATAAAAAGCTTCAACGCTTCAGCATCTTTATGATGCGCACAAGAAGTATAATTATTATGTTATTATATTCGTTAGTTAGTAAATTTATTTACTAAAATAAAAATTTATATCTATCCGATATTTTCAGAATACAACACTTTAAATTATATTTTAAGTATGGTACTGTAGATATGTGACGCTATCTACCCAGAGAGCGGCGGAAAGTATGTATGTACTTTGGTTGGGTAAACTTTCAGCGGTATTTCACCTAAGTGGCTAGTCGGACTCGCACACGAATGGTTCTGTCTTCTGTTTCAATAAAACTACTTACCAGTTCAAATATAAGTTCCTTCTCATCTAACTGCCTAAGTTCATGCCTCGACCGTCTCTGTGGTCTTGAAGGCGTTGCGTGAGGAGGTTGGTCCCCTAAGAATGTAGGTGTGCCGTCCACCGTCGTCACCAACGGTTTTAGAAGACCACCTCTCTCGAACTCGTGAGCTGAGATCTTCCTGTCGAATAAAAATGTGTGTTACATTTATGAAACAGATTACTTATACTATAAATTCCTGTTTTCTGAACCACCTTGCATTATAAAAATAAAATTTGAAGCACTACTACATAACAAAAGTACTGAAAACTACGGCCGACAGTGACGTATTACCCAGTCTCACCTAACTGACATAGGAACAATACATTTTCTTACGTCCCGACTGGAATATTTTCGAAGATTCAGTTACTTAGGTGAGAATTTATGTAAAAATTATAACAGCCTGTTCGTCAAGATTGTGATATCGTTTCAAAGTTATTTGAAGGTTGAATTGTTAATAGTGTACTAGGGAATGTTATGTATGAAGGACATTTACATAATAAGTGAGATAGGCTACACACTAACAACCGCAAATACGAGATACGAACGTTTCCGTTAACCCCTCCAGATAAGCTAAAAGGGCTTGTGTTAGGAGTGGGTACACGTCAGTACTGCGGTGACCGAGGATCCAATTAAGGTAGTACTCGTACTAATGCCAGAACAGCAATGCCTTCACAACCGGGCTATTATAGACGTATCAAATAATGTCATTACAACACTTACACATCAATCACTTAGATATAATATGCGAACGCTATTAAATACTATTTCAATGCTGTTATTTACTAATCAAAACCTTGAGGAAACGTGTTTAATTAAACCTTCAACTCTAAATTTCTACGTTTTCCTCCTAAAACAATTATATTAAAATACCAACATACTTAAACATGTTTCAAACCCAGTTTTCGCGAAATAAAAGTAAGATTTTTAGGTAGAGTTGGTAAAATTAATTTTATAAAAGCAAAGTTAACGATATAATACAATTAGTTTTATAAAGGTATCTTTTTTAAACACTTTGCTCTGTTTCAATTAACAAAATAAAATGGTTTGAAAATTAACATTCATTCGTAGATTTTTTAGAGAAAATCTTACTTTCAGAAAAAAAAGCTTTCAGCCATTTACAGTCGGTAAATAAGAATTTATCTCTCTAGTTGTCTTAGAAGGAAGTCTAGCTGTAATTTTATCCGAAATACATATGGAATGTTTTTGCTAACCTGCTTAGATGGATTATTTATTTGCGTTCGTTATTTACTTGTCCGAGACGTCCAGGACTTTAATTGGCTGTGCCATAGCGGCTGGCACGTAAGATTTTGTTGCCTTTTATCAACATTTCATCGCAAGGCAACGGATTTCAATATTTTTTTCATAACTACAACATAGCTGCTAATTTTATTAAATTCAATTGGCCATTTTGGAAATAACCCACGATATGTGTGCCCGGTGAAGGCAATGGGCTTGCCCCCATTTTTTTTTTTTTTTAATCCGCGGCCCGAGGTCGCGTTCGCACCTACGTCCATTGCCGAGCGCCTCCGGTAGAGACAGAGAATTCCCAGTGGCGCCCGGCGGACCTTGGCCACCTGCCTGGTGGTCGGGTGTTACCCCGCATGCTTGGAGTCGGGTTTTATCCCGCATCGGTGAGTGAAGGCGTGCGTGGGGTGCAGCCCCACATCACGCAGCCCTTCTAGCCTGCTTCTGTAAGGACGGTGGGTTGCTAATCCATCGTCCTCAGGCCCCGATCATGGAGGTCGAATGTCCTGGACGTAGTAACGTCGGCGGCGCCCTCGCCGCAGACTTCGCAACTCAGCGGGGAGGATACGCTCCCTCATCCTACCGGCCGCCTCCTTCACGAGCATAACCTGCTCGCAGTAGGAAACAGCCGCCTTCCACTGGCTCTCGCTAGAGACCATGGCTCGTAGCATGGTCTCCAGCTAGAGAGTATCCTCGCCCAGGCCCACAACGAGGTCCCGGCGCTGTCACGCCCAGGCTGATCATTCCACCAACGTGAGGAATGCCATGTCTACGCCGGAAGCCTCGCAGTGTTGACACGCGGGTGTGACCTCACGATGCATGCGAAACAGATACTCACCGAAGTTTCCGTGCCTGGTGATGATCTGTGTCGCACGATACGTGAGGCCACCGTGCTGCCTCTGCAGCCACTCCTCCATGATCGGTCTCACCGCCGCGATAACTTGATTGCTGAAACCGAACTTCGGAAGTGTGGTCCGAAGTTCCACCGGCTATCGAGTACGAGCCCCAGATACTTCATTGTGGGCTCGATGCCGATGCTAACGGTCTCTACATTTATGCTGGATCCTAGAGGTGGCCCGCGCCGCGGTCCGTGAAAACACAGAGCCTCGGACTTATTCAGTGTTACGTCCAGTCCCAGCCGCCATATCCGACCCACGACTTCAGCAACCCCAGTCGTGACCTTGAGTGTTGCCTCCTGGTGCGTTGCTCCCCGCGCCGTGACGAGGGTATCGTCCGCGTAACAAGTAACGCTGACGCCCTCAGGCAACGCACCCCGCAACACCCGGTCGTATCCTAGGACCGACCCGTGAGGAACACCGCACGACACATCTCGCCGAGCTTGTCCGAGCCAGCTAGGGTAAGTTATGACCCTCTCGGATAAATATGCCCCGACAATGCGACGGAGGTAGAGAGGCACTCCGTGGAAGATCAGTGCCTCTCTAACGCAGCTCCAGGGTAATGTGTTAAAGGCGTTGGCGATGTCAAGAGACACCGCCAACACCACCTCGCCCCGCGACATTGCTACCTCCGCCAGGGTCTTCACGCGCATGATTGCGCTCACGGTGGACCGTCCCCGACGGAAACCGTACTGGTTGTAGGCCTGGCGGACAACCATGTGGACCAACCATGTGGACCAACCATGTGGACCAACCGTGTGGACGCGTGAGATGCTCGACGAGGCGTTCCGCGATAATTCGCTCAAAGAGCTTACACACCTCGTCGAGCAGCACGATCGGCCGGTAACCGGACGGTGAGTCCACCGGCCGCCCCGCTTTCCGGATCAGGACCAGTTTCCCCGTCCTCCACACCTTGGGAAACTGGCCCCTTTCGAGGCATGCGCTGAAGAGCCCCCTCAGTCGAGGCCCGAGTTCCCCGAGGGCCAGGACCCATACACGGCCCGGAATGCCGTCGGGTCCAGGGGCGGTGGTTTTCCGGCGACTGAGCCGAAGTACCACCGCTCCTAACTCACCGTCTCTGACTTCGGGTACGTCGTCTTCGCTGCTGTTATCCGCGTTGGGCGTCTGAGACGGAGCCATGCGCGGAGGGATGTGCTCCTCCGCTTTCGTCGGAAACAGAGAGCCCAAGACCCCCTCCAGCCGATTCGGCTGGAGGCTCTGGGTCAGTGGGAGCGCCCTCGGTCGGAGTTTACCTCTGACCTGTAGGTACGGACGCCCCTATGGGTTCCGCTCCAGGGTCTCCAGGAGCTCCTCGCGGGCTGCCGTCTTAGCCCGCGTGGTCGCTTCCTGGAGGGTGCCCTTAGCCTCTCTGTAGGAAGCATATAGTTCCGCCTCCTGGGCTGCCACGTCGTCTGGTGTCGTCGACGATGCCTCCGGCGAAACCTGGTGCACTGGCGGCGGGCGGAGACGCATACTGCACGCAGCTGTGCAATCTCCGACGACCACCAGTAAACCTGCTTCCTGGCCGGCCCGGGTGTAACCCTAGCCATCGCCGCATGGCAGATTTGCGATATGGCTCTCCGGAACGGTTCACTATCCATTTGCATAAAAATAACCATTAAAAATTTTGGCATATGGTAATTTAGACTAATGATATTTATGCATAATTTTTTTACCCAAAACAAATTTAGCATCCTTAAATTTGCATAATCATATTTAAGCATAAAATTTATAAGCATAGCTTTATAAAGGCATAAACGTGTCAAACTATAATGAATATAGTCATAATCATCTTACGCAGAATAAGTAACTATGTAAAATAATTAAAAGGCGGCTTAAGGGTGGCCCAAGGGCCACCCCCGCCGCACCTAAACCTACTTTGACACTATATAATACAGGAAATACTGATTAAAGTAACTTTTTTATTTTTCATTCATTTTATTAATTTATACCTATTCAATTTTAGTAAGATATACTATTAGGCGACTGTACACTATGCCTAAAAACATTGTGCAAATTATAACTATGCATAAATATATTAGACCTAAATACAATTATTCCACAGTACATATGCTGCTAAAAATGACCAAGTATAATTATGCCAAAAAAAGTATGACAAATTCATTGTGCCAAAACATTTTAGGATTACATATATTATGTTAACGAAAGGTATACCCTCCTGAACCACTGCGCCTCGGCATCCAGGTCGAAGGCCTGTCCGACGCCGGAATCCAGGCCTGCACGATGGATGCCTCCAGGAGAGCCTCCCGGTCTAAACTCTTGAGTGCCCAACGCGGTTCCGGGGGATTCGGTACCGGCTGTGGAAGGTTAGGTGGACGACGACCTCTAACCGGATGTATCGGTGGTCCGAGTGCGTCTCCACGCCCTCCTCCACGCACCAGCCCATAATACGGCGGGCAAGGGTAGGGGTCGCGAACGTTAAGTCCACGACCGACCTGACCCCCGATCGCCAAAAGGTGGCGACATTCCCCCGGTTGAGGAGCTGTAGTCCACGTGTAGTGGCCCAGTCCTCAAGTAATCTCCCCCTGCCATTGGTTACCAGGGAGCCCCACGCCGTAGACCAGGCGTTAAAGTCTCCCAGGAGAAAGACAGGGCGAGGACGACACGCAGTGAAGAAGACGTCGAGCTCAGTGAGCCATAGCTCATACTGAGTGTCGTTAATATTGTTCGGCGAGATGTATGCGGTCGCGACTGCCACCCCTTCATATTCCGCCGCAACGCAGCCTCGGCCGTTTGCAATACGTAGGTCACACTATAAGTTTTGCTTAACTTAAAAAAAACAACATGTTAAAACCAAAATATTATGTTTATTGCTTTTCAAAATACTCTCATTTACATTTTAAACATTTTTTCATGCGATCGAACCATTTTTTAAAACAGGAGGACCACAGATCTGAAGGCATGTTTTCTACGTGCTGATTGAACGCTATCACTGCCTCTTCGGAGTTGGTAAAAGTGAAACCTCTCATCAAATCTTTGATTTTGGGGAAAATACAGAAATCACAGGTAGCTAGGTCGGGGCTATGCGCAGGATGGGTGACGAGTTCAGTCAGCTCGAGTCGAGCAGTCAGTTCGAGTCAGCCTCTAGACTCGCCACCTGGCTCCTGAGTTTGGCCTCCACCGCGGTTAAGCTCCGCGCGAGGAGCTCGTCGAGTGACGCTTGGGCGTCGGAAACGAGCGACGCAACGGTCTTCTTCCTGCCCGAAAGATTTTTGCCACCTTTCATGGCGTTATTAATTCGGACAAGAGCTCCCATGAGCTCCCGCGCGGGTGGCACGTCGATGTCTCTGCCACAGGGCAGAGACGGGACTTTGAAAGGTGTTAAGGGTTTCCAGCCTAGACCCGTCGAACTGAGCTGCAGTTTGATCGGCACCTCTTCCGACTCGCTGGAAAAAGCCGTCTCCCGCTCGGAGCAGCTGGTGCTCCAGTCACGAGACGGCCCACTCTTCGACTGGTAATGTCTCTTCCTCAGAGAGGAATAGAACCCCCGTCTTCATAAGGCGGCTGGGATCAGCAATCCCAGCTGCGGTCTCCTTCCGGCCTTGGTCCCGTAGCGGACTTTGGTACCTATCATCATCCATTTCAATGGGCTTCGGAGTCAAGTTTGGTTGCGGTTGGTCGTCGGGTTTGGGTTTGGGTTTTATTTGTCCATACTGTTCCCAAGAGTATGGGGGAAATGAAGGTCACTCATGTGCAGTGCCCTCTGTGCACAGAGAAGTCTATACATGTGAAGGTCAACCGGTATCCACAGGGTTATTACGCCCGCATACATACGGACGTATACCGTCACCATCACCATAGTGATACTAATGGTACACGTCCGCATAGCGACCTTTTCCTTGGCGAGTGATATCGACTTTTCATTGTCTCGGGCCGGCAAATTAAGGCAAGCCCTCTGCCCCGAGACTGCGCCGATAGACATGATCACCGACACGCAGCACTCGGATCACAGGTTGCCCGACAGTCGTCATAAGACTGTTCCCCAGGTGTGACATCACACGCACAGGGAACCCGCCGAGCTACGGAGGAACACACTCTCCGCGTCATCACCTCTATAGTGGGATGGAGCTCCCAGCACTAGGGAGTCTTAGTTATTATTCCGACTCTTGACGGCAGAAGCACAGATGGCCAATACAAAAACAAGGAAGCTGCCCTCTTACTCATCTTTGAAAGCAAAGATGGAAGAGGGCAGAGGCCAGGAGACCTGACCACTCGCTTCACTCGCTCGGAGCTAGTGAGCGAGTCGCGGGCCTAGCAGGTCCGCCATCCTACGACCCCTTCGTGCAATGGGGTCAGCTGCCGGATATTGGCCGGAGCATTAACAACTCCTCTGCCGGTGGCAGGGGAGTTGTCATCTACTCCGTTGCCCAGAGTGCACCGGCCCCCCAGCTTCCGTTCCCCATGGGAAATACCCATAGGGACAAAGGAGCCGCAGGGCACGCGTGGAGGTTTCCGATCTCGCACCCCAGGCTTGCGCCCTATTACGTGGGAATAAAAATACAGGCAAATTGTGGGTGTGCAACCTGTGCACCTCTGCCTACCCCTTCGGAGATATAGGCGTGATATGTGTGTGTTTATTTACTTTCTATCGCTGACACTGTAAGCTTGTTAACGTGGCCTAAACTAACACGACCGTTTTGTGCAGATGTGGGTCTAATAGCCTATTCGTAACAATAAATTTACTTAGTAACTGAATATAGGTACATCCATATTTATTCGGGGGCTTAAAAGCATGTTTCTGCTTATAATAAAAGTCGTGTAGTATTTATTTTGCGACGTAACCATTATAGTTTTTCAAATAAGTATACATAGGTAGTTTTGTGTTAGACACTCTTTTTTATTCGATACGAGTTTATGCCGAAATAGTCATTAATATAAACGCCATAAGTACATATATATCAACACAAAATAAGGTTACAGTGTAATATTAAAATCTAGATAACAAAATAATTACCTGACTGGTGTGGTAGCCCCGGATCCAGAGCCAGCACGTGACGGCGACGCGAGTTCCGCGCCCGGCGGCGTCGCGTGCGATACCAGCCACGCGTCGACCACTTGCCGCGTCGCCTTCCTGTCGACAATTGGTACGTTTACCTCATTAAAACACGTCCACAACACAAGTTAAAGATCATTTTGTGCTCGTAATTATGTCGTTAAACCGCAGAAATATGCGGACAGGAGAGACCGGTGCTTGTATTTAAATAGAATGCGACTGGATTTATAAAACTTCCAGTAGTGGTATAATATATTTTATACCATTGCCCCTCGAAAAAGTGAACTTTATTCATCGATAACAGTGAATAAAACGCTCATTTACTCACAAGTGAATAATGACATTTGAATTTGGAACGAGCTTCAATAGACGAATTAAGTATACTACAAAAAAAAGAAAGCTGAACGTAACTACTGGCAGGCTGAATGAAGTCATTCCATTGACAAAAAAAAACAAACGGGGCAATGGTATAAAAAACAAACACAACCCGCCAATTTTAGATCGTAGTGGTTCATTGGAAAATTTAAAATAACTAATAAAGTGAGTGATGAAAATGAGTCGCTTACTCCGGAATCATTTCGTTCGAAAGCAGCAATTATCTTAGATAATTTGTTGCCGCCAAAATCTCGACAATGTAGGTGTTGGAAATCTTTACCTTATTTTCTCGCAGTCAATGGTATAAAGTAGAGTAGACTACTCGTAAAAAAATTATCTCGTTCCTTGCATCCCTCGCTCCGCTCTCTACTCTCGGGATCCAACTTCGTAACTCGAATAAAATTTTCTTTTTTTTCACTTGTTGTATAATCTACTAATATAGGTTCATAATTCTAGCAATGGTGCATTATATGAATATTAATGATTATTAATATATTTGTAAGCTAAAGCTTACACAACCGATTCGATTAAGTAGGTACAGTCGCGTTGTGCACAGATAGCACGTACGCAGGATCGTATCCACTGGAATAAAACTTCGTTTTCCCCGTATCTAAATATATTTCACAATCAATTCATTTTTACAATTCTTTCATTAGGTGTCCGCCACCTCGGCTCTCGTCCGATGGACCTCCGTTTCTTCAATTTGTTTTATTGAGTCTCTATTTTATAATATTCAAATTCTCAGATTTGTAACCTGCCAATACAACTTTACAATATACTTAATGAGGTCGTATGCGAAGTGTGCAAGCAACTTCACAGTACCTACTAAAGATTAGATTTTCCTTTATTTTGTAAACTACTAGAAATAAATATGGGCAAAAGCTGGCAAAAGATTAAAAGATACCTACGTAGATTACGGAAGCAATAATATTTCTTAAAGCTGATTTCTGTCAAACATAACATTGCTCAATTATTCTACCTAACCAAGAACTATCTGAGCAAAATAAGCTTCATTATAGAATAACTATGTAAGCCCAGAGCTAATTCCCACGAGGTACCCAAGATAGTAGGATGTTGTGAAAGTCGATACTCGAACCAACACGACCAACATGTAGTGTATTTGCTTTAGTAGAACACTCAACTAACATAAGGTAATTTTAGGAAACCAGAGAGCTTTATACTAAACTTCAAGAACGGAACTCGCAACGTGCAGGTTAATTATTATCATTATTCAACTAATGTTTAGCTTACAAAGTTGTACAATAAAGTTTTGCTGGCCACCATCACTGAAATGATCCTCCAGAAATTTGCAAGATAACTTAAGATAGATGGTTTGTGTTACCATATCCAAAAGTGTTCAAATGTCGAAATTTAGCAGCAATTATCATAGATGAACCATTGACTGAGTCAACTAGTGAATGTTGGTACAATTCTATCAAAACTTCAAGGAGCAATAAGATAATTATGGTACCTTTAATATTATCGTGAGAGAAAATCGTGAAAGTTTTAATATTACTTTTCTTTGACTTCTTCAAAGAATATTGCTGCGATCAGCAAATAAAAACAATAAAACATTATACCCAATAGTCTACCTTTGCATAAAGACACTCGATAAGATAAAGGGTTTCAGAAGGGTGAATAGAAAATGTGGCAATAAAACATTTAAAAAGACAGACATATTAAACTAATAAATATTCAGCTGTATCATTCCACTTCTCAGTAACATCCTCCATCCAATTTTCGGGACGTCGAACTGGCTGGAAATGCAAATCCTTTGAGAAGTTTCCACTAAGTATAGCCAGAGCGCAGTCTATATTGAAATGTGCTTGTTTTGCAACAGTGGGTTGTTTACCCTATACTTTGTCTTTTGCAGTTATGTCATTTTCTGAAACGTATCTTAACTTCTGGTTTTAGAACAAAGGCTATAATCTAATAATACAGATCTATATGCTAGTAAGTACCTTCATATAGTTAACCCTAGCTCACTAAACATATTTTCGAGTTACTCAATCACTAAACATTAGTCATTTTGACTAACAAAATGAAACGATAATATTTAAATGAAAAATACTTTTATTTAGGATTAATTTAGTAATTATGTAAAGGACATTTATTAATCTTTCTTAAAAATTATAACACATACTAAAATGTTATTCTTGGCAATCTGAACAAACAGGAACGGTATGCTCGCCACAAATGGCCTTTCTGCAGGACTGGCATGACACTTTGGTCATTCTGTGTTTCTGGTATGGACAAACTGCGCAAATTTTCCGTTTGTTTGGTTGTGCTTGAGAAGTACTAGCTACAACATTTTCAATTTGCAGTATATCTTTGATACTGGCCCTTATATCTTTCCTCAAAGTTACAGTCTTGTATCGTTCTCGCAACCATGGCTCAATAAGATCATCTGCCAATTTCTGAACAAATGCTCTGCGTTTCAATGGTTTTTGTCGTAGCCGTACTATATTAGATGCATATATGACATACGCATTGACCATGCATAAGTTCAGCATATTATAAAATATGCATAGAGGCCATCTATTTGTTTTGCGATTGCAACTCATACCCGAACAAATCTGGTCAACAGTATCAACGGCGCCTTTTATACTGTTGTAGAAATGAATTATTTCCGGCTTTTTAGTAGTGGAGTTAATATTCGGCTGATCGTGTAATGTTGATAAAAGAAAGACCACTTTGTTGGACTTCGGTTTATAGGACACCAAGGTTTTCTCAGCATCGAAGGCGAATATTGAAGTGCCGACATTTCTTGTTTTTA
This sequence comes from Nudaria mundana, assembly GCA_963556515.1. NCBI lineage: Eukaryota > Metazoa > Arthropoda > Insecta > Lepidoptera > Erebidae > Nudaria > Nudaria mundana. The sequence goes on along the minus strand of OY748305.1, from coordinate 7,738,315 downwards.
TGTTTTTCATTTCCTGTGGTATTTCTCGTTTATTTCCGCGCAATGTGCCAACAATTGTAAATTTGTAAGGAGATTTCAGTAATTCTGAAGCAAGTGACACGGATGTAAACCAATTGTCCATAGTGATGTTTCTGTTTGTCCCATAAACTGGTTCACATAATTCTTTTACAAAATGTGTAGTCAGTGGCGTGTTCTCGCTGTAGTTGGTTCCTTTACCCAAATATGGAGTAGCATTGTAAACATATTTAGAGTTCGAATCTGCTAACATTACAATCTTGATACCATATTTATTGGGTTTGTTTGGTATATACATACGAAACGGGCAACGACCTCGAAACCCAACTAATTGCTCATCTATGGTCAAGTAGGCACTAGGTTCGTACCATTTTTTACAGTTTTCAATGAACTTTTCCCAGAGCTCCCGTATTGGCGCAAATCTATCTGTTTCTCTTCTTTCACCTCTAGTACCTCTATTGTCGAACCGACAACATCTTAGTAGGAAGTCAAATCTCTCAGCACTCATACACGCCCGAAAAACACTGCCGCTTCGCTTGGTGTCAAATATCATTCTTGTAGGCAAATGATTACTTTTTATAGCAGCTGAGTGCAGAAGAAGACCGAACAAAGCTTTCCTTTCATCAGCTTTCCTTTTTTGAATTAATTTCAGCTTTTGTGTGGATTACAATTTGGTCAATCATTTCATTAGATATGAACAAATTGAATAATATAATAGGTTCTACGATATCTCTTGCTTCACTTACAGGTCCAGGTATAAATTGAACAAGGTTACGAGCTGATGTACGAGTGCCTGAAATGCGTGGAGCAGTTGCCCATTTGTGTTTATTTTTCCCATGTAGATATGATTTACCTGGATTGATCACCGGATTTTGAGGCAATGACGAGGGTTGATGTAGCTGTGACCGCTCAGGTGAGCTATCATCAGAGTGAATAATATTTCTGTTTCGGTTACCTCTGACTATGTTTATCTCGTCGTCAGAAGAGACCAAAGATCCTTCATCACTTGCGTCGGTGTTTACGCAGAAGTCCTCCTCTAAGTTATCTTCTTGTTCAGACTCTGAAAGTTCACCAGGAAGACGTACATCTTGGTCATCATTCTCGTCGTCAGATTCGTTCAAAATCTGCAGAATTTTCTCATCTCGTATGAAATCCATCTAAAACAAAATGAATGCGTTAACTTTTACGTATCCATACTTGTTATTCTTACCTATGCACACTAATAAAATAAACGATGTTTGAATTATATCACATTACAAAGCAGTAGAAATTCTCAGAAAGCAATAAAAATAGTTTATATAAACAAAATATCAATAACAATAACCATAACATTCATAACTCACCTCGACTTACTTTACACGCGTAGTCACTAAATATTAGTCCGTGAGACTAACAACTTGTCAAAACTCCGGTAATAAACAACGCGCGAACGCAGTGCATGCGCACGGGTTACTAAAACAATCAATTAGGAGGGTACTGAGCGCGGTGAGGCGGGATAGTGCCGGGAACATACCAAAACTACGAATGCGTGGGGGGTGTGTCGCCTGTGAGACTAATGTTTAGTGATCTAGGGTTAATATACTAGTCGGATAAGGAAATTTTATTAGTAATTACATAGAAAATAAAGAAAAGCACCCGCTGCATAAAGGCCAAGGCAATATGCCAACCAAGCAGCTAGGCACCTTACTACATTTAGGATTCAAAGTTGAAATAAACTAGTATTTGTGAAGTTACGTATACGTTGTATGTATTCGTTTGAAGTAAACTCGCACGAGTCTATTGGCATTGTTCTGCGGTAATCACGAGATTTTTTTTTATCTAAAAGTAGGCAAATCTTAAGTTTTGGGTTTGTTGTTTGTGAAAATGTTTAACCAAGTGTTATCTGCAGAAACAACTAGTTAGAAAAACTTGCACCTTCTGTATCCGAGCAATAATTTTGAATTAGGTAGGTAGATACCTGTTTAGATAGAATCTATGCTTTGTACTTGACCGTAGAGTTTAGAGGTCACTTTATATCTGCTTAACCGGAACACAGAACAATAAAGTCATCGGCCGAATATAGTTTTAGTATTTGTTTCTTGCATTGCCTTCATTGAAAACAAACTAGGTATATACTTGTAATTACTGTACGTACTACTGCGTAGTCGTTTAATAATGACACAAGGTTATTCATTCATTAACGAAACTAACGAAGCCAGTTTTTATCTCGATTGTTTTGTGAGTCATTTAGTGAAAGCGAAACCGCATGATTGTTAGAGTATGTTTTAAATACTAGATTATTAGTGTAGACATTCTATTCATTTCAATTTTGGAAAAGGTTAACATATTTGTAAATCCTGGTACTCTGTCTAAATGATAGTACGTTTCCGACGCATGGTTCCGATGCAATTACGATAGCGCAGAGTTATGTAAAAATATCAATGTTTGTGAGGATGAAAGTTTAGAGTAAAGTATACAAATCTGTTTTACTGACACTCAAAGAAACTGATGAAACGGATACCGATTAATCATTAACCTACATACATTTGAAGCCGGGTGCCACTGGAAATACCTCCTGGTGCGTACCAGAGACGCCCGGCAACGGACGTAGGAGCGACCGCGGCCTTGGGCCACGGAATTTAAAAAAAACATACATTTGATTATTTTATCGATACATAGAATATAACATAAAAAGTAATGGTTAAACAGTAAGATAAAAATTTAACACTAGAAGAAGCCCGGGTCAGCTATAAATTACTGGTCGAACTACTACGGACAGATGTCATCCTCACAATCCTCGTAGGCATAGTTATCGCCACTGTATGGTAATGCGATGTCTATGTAGGCATACTCGCATGTTCAAACCTAGTTAATGCAACTGTTTGGACATGTAAAATACAATGTTATTATTATTAGTTTCCTTTCCTGTGACTTTGTGACCAAGTTCCTTATTATATTTTGCTCTTCTGATGTCTCGGAAGTTGTTTAGAATGGATTCACTGAGTGATGCCATGCTTAACCACAGAGACTTAAAATTACAGAGTAGACAAAATGTAACTATTAACCAGCTGTATTATGCCCAAAAATAAATTGACGTTGTCCATTGAGTTATATGTATACTACTAGACAAGCTGTAGCGAATAAAAATTGTGTCTTCCCGACACACGACCGGTGATTTCATCGGCGAAACCTATCGCCGTGATTATGCAACGCTTACGCAGAAGCAACATTAACACATATTAATGCCTATTTCCATCATTAGTACATATTACTGCAAACCAAGTGTTTTGTTTTATTTGCAGTAGGATATCTTATAATATACATCTATACTAATATTATAAAGCAGAAGAGTATATAATTCCTATAGTCGAAACTACGACCTCATGATCAGTAGTGGCATTATACAATCTCTAGAGTCACTGGACTAATGAGACAGTAAAAAGAATAGGTACGAAAGCATTACAATAATAAAAACAATTGAAGTTCAGTTGTTTATTATATGAAACCTATAAAAAGTAATGCCGTCAGTAGACTTCTTAGTTCTACGAGAATAATTTTTGCAATATCGCAGAATACAATTCGGCATTTTCGAAAAATAACAGTAAGAAGACAATATCTAAAACAAAGTAAACACAATTGAAAACCTATTTCCACTTCGTCGTGTCTGTGTGCATAATCTATGTCTTTCTTAGGTCTCGTTCGCATCGACAACTCGACCAAGCTAAGTTGGCACCTCGCGTCGATAGCGCCGCATTCCAGCGAGGTGCATACTTTGTTTGGTCGGGCTGTCGATGAGAATCGAAGAACAATTTATTATTCATAATGGCGGTTGATGAATTTATTTCTATTATGTGCTAGTTTGTGAATAATTACGAAATATGTAACCTATTTACCGACAATAAACATCAGAACACTGTTATCAATTAGGTATTAGGTAAATATTAAAGAGTTTATATAAAAATACGTTTACTACACAGTCCGCGGTTTAGCGTAGTAGGTACTAATACACTCTGCTTGCTTGCTCGCAGTTGACTGAACGCGTTGCGGTGCATGCACCGCAACGTCGTGCGCAAAATTGCAATACTATTCGCCTTGTCTAGTATTATACATATAAGTTTATGACGTTGTCACTAAATATTGAGGACTTCTATATCAACATGGCGATTTTTTGCCTCTTTTTAGAAGACCTAGGTACGAACTTTTGGAATTTGTCACTTATTAGACGACCCATTCTAGAAGACTATCCTAGTACTCTAATTATTCTGGATAAAGCATTGCCATTTACTGGAGCCATCGAAAACACAAGGCACCATTGATTAGAGCTCCATGAGAATCTAGCTGGCTGTAGAGGTGGGGCGAGTTAATACGACATATTACGGTCTTGAGTAAAGTTAGAATTGAGGAACAGTAGGACTAGGTACATCGGTATACCTAATACACCCATTATACTATAGTATAATTTTTATGTGCTAAGACTGCAGAAGATTTAAAACAATCGATAACGATCGAGATCATTTTCAATTTTCTAAGTGAGCCGGAACACCTATCTGCGGTAATTTAATTAAGTGGGACATGACATTGTTACACCATAAAGTAATTTGTGTTTCTCATACTAGATGATTTTATATTCATCACACTTAAGTACCTAGCAAAATTATAAGAAACAACTCAAAAGACGGCGCGTTAAAAAGAACTTAGGAAGAAGTATACTGCCAGGTACGTAGCAAGAGCCATTATGATCGTCTCTACCTATTTCCTGCCTTGCCCTTATATGCCTTTAGGAAAGAGGCGTGACTATATTATGTATGTATGTATGTATATTAAAAAGAACTTAACACTTTAATTAAAATAAAAGCCTGACTATAAGACACAAGGCAGAAGATTGTAATAATTAGGACATAACAATCAACGCCAACAAAACTATTAAGAATGACCTTCTAGCAATAAATTATAATACACACTCATCTGTGTTAAGTCAACTATTATAATTTAAATTTGCGCGGGTTCAGAACTTTGTTTAAGTATGGGAAGAAGCCATAATTAAATCTTAAGTAATTAACAGTTGCTTTCACGAAATTGTGATTTAACAAAATAAACCAAAAGAGATACACGAAGACGTGTACGTTTAAATTAATGAATTTGAAACACATGTAAAATATTCAAACTCTTTAGAGTATTTTAATTAACTAACTGTTCTCATTTAATTTGGCTCTTATTCCTAAGACGCTCGCAAGACATCCCGGTTGGCTGCGATGATCACTTTGGGCCCCAAATTAACATAAATAAATATGTTAGGACAATTCACACAACGCCATCTAGTCTCAAACTAAGCAGAGCTTGTGATATGAGTACTAGATAAACTGATATAAATACTTATTTACATTTTTTTTTGTAAATACATACATATTATACATAGGAAATATCCAGAATTTGGTACAAACGTAAGTGTCATCACACAAAGTTTGTCCCGACCGAGAATCGAACCCGAGACTCCGGCGTCGAAAGCGGATGCACTACCGACCATTCCACCGGTCGAATCGGTGCACCGAAGCAGTCGAATCTTCCAGTCACATCATTATGTACAATGAGATAAGTGCATCATACTCTGCTTAATATGCTCAAAAAAGATTTTTGAAAAAAGTTTTTCGTAGTCGTCAACTAAGTAGGTAACAAAAGGTAGATTTTTAAAAAAGACCAAAAACCTCTAATCGTAAATTATAGCATCTGTTTTTACTTTAACCACGGCTTAATATAACATCATTGTTTGTCACAAAACTACTAGAACTACACAAAATAATCTCGAAAGTCCCGAATAAAACTGAGATTATAAACTTGATAGCATTATAAAAGTTAGATTAAACTAGAACTAGTAAATTAAATTGGACTAGAAAGGTAGTTTGTATACTCGGTATACTTCCTAACAATTTCAGAGTTATTAAATATAATAGCTTGTAGGTTATTAATAACCTACCGTAAATTCTGAATATTTATTTATTGTAAGAATGGTATTGTACATAAGTACAATTACTTGAACTACGACTAGCGCAAGATACGCGCATTAGAAAGATCTCTAAGTTACTAGCCACGTTTATTATGTACCTACTAAAATATTCTTTCGTTTCATGCTACCGTTTCCTACAGGAACTAATTACCAGAATAAAAAGTAGCCAAGTGGTCTGCCAACTTCTTTAGTCTCGCAAACAGACGCGATTGGCCAACTTTACGAGAGATCTGCCTACTTCTTTCTACGTTAAGCAAACAAGCGCGGTTCGTCAATTTAAATTCGCCCACTAATTCGATTCCCCAATGTTAGATATTTGTGAACAGCGCAATTCATTGGCTGTTATGATGTACAATTACAAGGAAAATTAAAAACTGTTTACGTAGGTCATAGAAAACATCTTTTTTTGTGACAAAATGGATTGTGCTGAGTTAAGTAATTCGCCTCCAGATATTCTTCATCATCATTTTAGTCTATTGATGCCCTCTACTTCCCGGCTAGGCTTCCCCTAACGAACGCCACAACATTTGGTCTTGTGTTTCCCGCATTCAGTAGAAAAACTAAAGAAGTTAGCAGACCACTCGTACTCCTTAAAATCAGCCCGGCGGCGTGTCATTCACATATATATCATTCATATATATGTAAAGATAAAGATGGCTGATTACTTCTTAAACATGAATTATTGATAATAATAGTCACCTCTCGTGACAAAATGTCGTCGACCTAGTTGGCACGTGTTTGTTATTGAAAAGAAACCCATTTATTAACGAATCGACTTAAATACCTGGTATATTTCTCTCAGAGCTAAGACGATAGTGTTCGGTTTGTAAGTTTACAATTCGCTCTCATTTCGGGGACTCCGCTCAACCTGAGCTCAGTTTGATTTACAAAGAGTATTCCTAGATCAAAATAAAATTTAGTCATGAAAAGGGATCTTGGGTTTGTCAGGACAATGAAACTGTTTTTTGTCGGATTATAATAGACTCATATACAGCTAGCTACAGCTGTTTGAATCACTTTACAGAGTTACTTTCGAATAATTTTGGTAAAAGGGACGTTCGTTACTGACAAAAAATAGCGAACTTGTAAGCCAGCGTATTCTAAGAACATAATATAATTCTGAAAACGTTCTACCTAGGAATACAAATTAACTCAATTTTTCACCGTATTACATCTGGGCCATTAGCTCACGCCCACTGAGCCTGCCAGTTCTAATTTTTAGGGTTTCGTACCCAAAGGGTAAAACAGGAACACTATTAAGACTTCGCTGTCCGTCCGTCTTTTTTTTTTAGTCCCGCGGCCGCTCTAATGTCCGTTGCCGGGCGTCTCTGATTACAAGCAGAATGTATTTCCAGTGGCGCCCGGCGGACCTTGACCACCTCTGTGGTCTCTGCGGGGGTTTGGTCGGGATGAGAATCCCGCGTCGTTGGGGTAGGGTTTTATCCCGCGTCAGTGAGTGAATCCAGATTCACTCACTGACGCGTACTATGGGGCAAAGGCCCCGCAGCACTCAACCCTTCTAGCCTGCTTTTGTAAGGACGACGGGTGGCGATCCCGCCGTCCTCAGGCCCCGATTATGACGGTCGATGGTCTTGGGCGTAGTAGTGTCTGCGGCGCCCTCGCCGCTGACAACGGAACTCGGCGGGGAGGGTACGCTCCCTCTCCCTCTCGGCCGCCTCCTTCGCGAGCATGACTTGCTCGCAAAAGGACACGGCCGCGTTCCACCTACTCCCGCTGGAGACCATGGCTTGAAGCATGGTCTCCAGCGAGAGGGTATCCACGCCCAGACCCACTACGAGGTCCCGGCGCTGACTCGCTCACGCTGAGCACTCCACCAACGTGTGGAGTGCGGTGTCACTCACACAGTGTCGTCGGAAACCTCGCAGTGTTGACACCAGGGTGTGACCTCACGACGGATGCGAAACAGATAGCTACCGAAGCATCCAAGTCCGGTAACGATCTGCGTCACACGATACGTGAGGTCACCATGCTGCCTCTGCAGCCAATCATCCATGATCGGTCTCACCCACCGCGGTGATGGTGGTACCCCACTTGGGTTGCTCAAGTCGCACCCTCCATGACTCCATGAGATCCTGGCGGAGTTGGGACCGCTGGTCATCGATTTGAGCGTTGAGTTGTTGGCCGTCAACTTCGCCGCCCATACGGGAGCCCCGTATAGGGCCATACTCCGCACGATCCCCAGGTACAGTCTCCTGCAGGAAGCGTTGGGTCCCTTTAGGTTGGGCATCAGTCGCGAAAGCGCGACCGATGCCTGTGTCACCTTGGAGACCAAACTTCGAAAATGTGGTCCGAAGTTCCATCGGCTATCAAGTACGATCCCTAGATACTTCATCGAGGGCTTGATGCCGATGCTAACGCCTCCTACATTTATGCTGGAACCTTCAGGTGGACCGTTCCGAGGTCTGTGAAAACACAGAACCTCGGACTTGTGCAAGGCCACCTCCAGTCCCAGCCGCCGTATCCGACCCACGACTTGAGCAACATCCGTCGTGATCTTGAGTGCTGCCTCCTGGTACGTTGCACCCCGCGCCGTGACGAGGGTATCGCCGGCGTAGCACGTTACGACTGAGGCTTTAACTTGCCTCAGGACATCAGTGTACCCCACACCCCTCTCCACACCCTCTGTGTTCACCGTAAGGACGACGGCTGTGGAGCGAGGAGGACGGAGCCTCTTCGGCGCCTTCGCCGCGGCAGCTCTGGCTGCCTTCTTGGCGGCCTTCGTCGTCTTCTTCTTTGCTCCCACTACTTCCCATCCCTCCCGTCTGGAGGGATGTGAAGAAGTAGCGGGGGCGGCGTTGGAGGAAGCGAGGGTGGCAGAGGTTCCACTCTTCTTACCCCACCCCTTCCCCTTTTCTCGCTTGGGCCGCGGTCTCGGCCGGCATCCGAATCGCTGGGGAAGCGGACGGCGGCGGAGCGGGGCGACGGACAGCGGGTGGTGTGCCGCTTGGACCGGGCGAGGGAACACCGCCAACCACCGCAGCGAAGAACAGCGCTGGTCGCGCCAGCGGGGGGCGGTACGCCCGGTCCTCCAGGACCGCGAGGCGCCTCTCGATCGCCGCCAGGAGCTGCACCGTAGTCGGTACAGGCTGTAGCGGCGAGCCGGACGTCGTATTGGGCGCGGTATTGGCCGAAGGCTTCTTCTTCGGCGCAGGTCCAGCCGTCGGAGGAGGCGGCATGGGAGCTGGAGGCCCTTTGACCACTTTGGTCAAGTCCGCCACCTCCCGTCGCAGGGACTCCATCTGCTTCCGTGAGGCGGCGAGCTCCGCCTCCAGGTTCGCCACCTGCACCCGGAGTTTCGCCTCCTCCTCAGGAAGGCTCCGCGCGAGGAGGTCGTCGAGCTCAGATTGGACATCAGCCACCAATGACTTGCGCGTTCATCAGGGCAAGAGAACTCAGGATCTCTCGTGCGGGCTTTACGCCGATATCTCTGCGGCTGGGCAGGGATGGTACTGAGGGTTGGAGAGTTGGCGGCATCTCCTTCTCCTTCGCCAGTAGAAAGTCGCCACGTGCACGTGGCGTCTTTTTCGGCCCCCCTTCCTCCGACTCACTGCTCCCGGAGCAGCTAGTGCTCCGGTCGCGCGAAGTTACCTTCATTATTTCCTCGTGGACCCTCTTCGTAGGAGGGCCCTTTGTGTTCACACTGCTGGGACCTGACCTGACGTCAGACCCAGCAGCAACAGTGCCTGAAGGCATCGATGTCACGCTGCGACTGAGCAGCGCGGCGCGAGCCTCCCTTTCGCTCGGAATCGGAGTCCGTTGGGATAGCGTGAGGTCGTCTTCTTGGTCCGACTCCGCCCAAAGAAAGGCGGTGCCGAGACCGGGGTAATCGGTGTGATCGGGTTGATCAGACATAACAATTTTTTATTTTCGCACTTAATGGTCACAAGTTCGGACTAGGACGTTTGGTCACCCAACCTGCCACTGCGTTACCGGAAGCAAGGTTGGGGTCCAGGGCGGACGGCGAGGACGTAGTCTCTAATCACTTGGGGCCCCGCCCCTGTCCGTCCGTCTGTCTTGGGCTGTGGACCGTGATAGTTAAAGTTTAAATTTTCACATATGTTATATTTTTGTTACCTCTATAACAACAAATACTAAAAAACAAAATATAATAAATATTTAAGGGGGCTCCCATACAACAAACGTGATTTTTTTTGGTACGGAACCCTTTATGCGCTAGTCCGAGTCGCACTTGGTCGGTTTTGAGCTTAATTTTTTTTTCTATGCCCAGTTAAGCCCAAACCCAAGAGTAACTTTAAGATGGAACATTGTATAGTCTGATATATTGATATTACTCTTGATCAACGTTGCGTCTTGTGCGCATAAAAAGGACATCTAATGTCAACATTGTGGAGGTTACGATTGAAATTTCACTGCTAGGTAGCTAGAATTTGTTGGTAGCTAAATATTCTAAATGATTAACTTTAATCGTGTACTTAAAACCAAATCGCATAGTTTGAAAAAATAAAACGGAGATGTTCTGGTCAGATAATAGAGCTTCATATAGCCTACTAATAGTAGGTGATCGGCAATGAAAAAAAATCCACTCTGGTGAAATCGCTATTACAACCAGTGGAATAATAAAAATGAATAGAATAACAAGAACTTCCGTATGTGTTAGATTAGCGGCCAATGCTGCACATTGCACACGTTTCCCGTTTACAGAACGTGACAAGTGAACATGGACGTGACTTCTACAACTCATCTTTATTGTGTACTAGCTGTTGCCCGATGCTCCGCCTGCGTGTTACTTTAGATCTACATAACTTTTTTATGTATAAAGCGATTGAAAACCAAACCGCAAGTTCAAATCAAAAAATCAAATCATTTCTGATATTAGCGTGTTCAAACATTCAGACAAACAGACAAAAGTTCTAAAAACCATTTATAGTGAACTCCACTGCGGGTGACGTAACCTGTTCTGAAGAGCTCTTCAATTTGATCCCACCCTCTTCCTTTCGGTCCCGAACAACGCGTGCCGGGCAGAGATGCCACTCCCACATAGTGGATAGCATGTTCGCGAGAACCGAACGTTTTAACCGGTCGTTTCTCTGCCGAACGATAGTGGCCTGGAACGCCCTGCCTGTGCACGTGTTTTCTCCCACATATAACCCTGGGTTCTTTAAGCGGAGAGTGAAGAGGGACATCAGTAGGTCGTCTAGTTGAGGGCCACTCTCTATAGTATTGTGTGCTGTGAGAGTGGCCCACAATCGATAGACGTCGTCACGACTTACCATCAGGCGGGCGGCGTCAATTTGGCGAACTCAATATAAAAAAAACCTACGACAAACTTATTATTTGCGGTTGGTACAGTACTCGGGTCTAGGGATCGAACCGCAAAATTAAGTTTGTTTTTATTGTATATACTTTTTCGGGATAAAAAGTACCCAGTGTGGTGCCCAGGATATTAAAGATTAATTATACCAAGTTTCATCGTAATCGAACCGGTAGTTTTTGCGTGATGCCTGAACAGACAGACAGAAAGACAAAAAAATTTTTAATCACATTTTAGGGTTCGGTGTCGGTCTAGTAACACCCTGCCATATATTTTTTTGATATCTTCAATGTACAGAATTTTCACTTCTACAGATTTATTATAAGTATAGAATATTGGCTGTCTTTTACAGCGACCTTAACACTCAGATCCTTATTGTATCCTTCCTTTATTAGATAAGCTGAGTTTATAAACTAGTATTGTGTGATTTATCCATTGGACTGTATGGTTCTCAATCTGAAAACATTATACCATATGATCAAAGATATAAAAGACATTTGGTAAGTGATTTCTTTTGAAATTAGAGGTTCAATTGTACTTTTACTCTATCCGTATATTCCTCTTCTCGCTGTTTTACTTTTATTTAATTTTTTTTAATAATAAATTAAAAATAAAGCAAGTAATATGTATTACCGACAAGCTGTGCTCACCTCATAAAATAATCATGGACGAACTCCTGATTCTCATCGAGCCAGGCCTCGGTCCGTGCACATTCGGAGTCGTAGCAGGTGGCCACGGGCAACCCAGTGCCCGCGCCACCTGCAGGCTCCTCTATGCTCCGCAACTGTAAGCCTGCAACAATAGAAAACAGGTTTAAACATTTTATAGCATACGAGATACGTTACTGGTGTCTCATACCCCACAAGAGGCGCTTCCACTTAATTTCACCACTCGGATTATAGGTGGAACGTGGCCGTGTCCTTCTGTGAGCAAGTCATGCTCGCGAAGGAGGCGGCCGGGAGGGAGAGGGAGCGTACCCTCCCCGCCGAGTTCCGTAGTCGGCGGCCAGGGCGCCCCAGACTCCGCGACTACGCCCAAGACTATCGACCTCCATGATCGGGGCCTGAGGACGGCGGGATCGCCATCCGCCGTCCTTACAGAAGCAGGCTAGAAGGGTTGCGTGCTGCGGGGCCTTTGCCCCATAGCACGCAACCAGATTCACTCACTGACGCGGGATAAAACCCTTCCCCAACGACGCGGGATTCTCGTTCCGACCCAACACCCGAAGAGACCACAGAGGTGGTCAAAGTCCACCGGGCGCCACTGGACATACCCTCTGCTAGTAACCAGAGACGCCCGGCAACGGACGTTAGAGCGGCCGCGGCCTAAGGCCGCGGAATTAAAAAAAAAAAAAAAAACACTCGGATTATGGCAGCGGGAAAGCTTAAAAAAATATGTACTATAAAATAATATTAAAAACATGAACAATTAGACAAACGCACATACACGGTTCATGTTTGTCCCACCAAGGACAACATAAACTGAATGTCATATTATGAATATTTTATGACGAATGTGCACAATAAATAAACGGTAACTCACAACATTTACAACTCTGCGAATTAACATGGCACCTGGCTCTAACGTATGACGTTTAAAGTAATGAGTGCAAAAAAACTACTATACTACTTCTTTGGCGTAATAAAATCAAAATGTGCAAAACGTCGTAGGTTTTTTTTTTATTGGGTTCGCCAAATTGACGCCGCCCGCCTGGTGGAAAGTCGTGACGACGTCTAGCGATTGTGGGCCACTCTCGCAGCACACAATACTATAGAGAGTGGCCCTCAACTTGACTACCTACTGATGTGCCTCTTCACGCTCCACTTAAAGAACCCAGGGTTATATGCGCGGTTATATACGCGGCAGAGAAAAGAACGTTTAAAACGTTCGGTTCTAGCGAACATGCTATCCATTGTGTGGGAGTGGCATCTCTGCCCGGCACGCGTTGTTCGGGATCGGAAGAAAGAGGGTGGGATCAGATTGAAGAGCTCTTCAGAACAGATTGCGTCACCCGCAGTGGAGTTCGCTAAGGGGCGCTGCACACAGCTAAGATACTATAATATTTTAACTTAAGATACAATATCGCTCGCCATACAATTCAATGGACTATCACATACGACGTAGATGATAAATAATATTTCATATTTTCATATCTTAAGATGATTTTTTGTGGTACTCGTATAATACAGAATATAATAGAAGATATAATAGATAAACTGGTGTAGGGGGGCTTTATGAACGCAATAAATTTCAAAACAATGGTTTTTAGAACTTTTGTCTGTTTGTCTGAATGTTTGAACACGCTAATCTCAGAAACGTTTCGATTTTTTGATTTGAATTTGCGGTTTGGTAAAAACCAAACCACTTTTTTATTTATGAAGCGATTAAAAAATCGCTTCATAAATAAAAAAGTTATGTAGATCTAAAGTAACACGCAGGCGGAGCTGCGGGCAACAGCTAGTAGCAAATAAAGTTCCAAACGTAACAATAACAAAAACTCAGTAACAAATTACTCAAAACAACTCAAACGGAACGAAATGTGCAACGAAGAGTGTGACAATGAATTGACGCTCTGACGCTACCGGTCTCGCCGGACGATAGTAGGCCCCGCGCGGCGAAGCGGGAGGAGGGTCCTTTTCGAGCCAGGTGCCATGTTAATGCCATAAATGCGCACGGCTTGTACATGAGCACAATACAATAAAACAAGAAAGACAAAATATGTCAAATCTAAAGTATGCCTTGTCACTTACTTTTCTCTTTGGAATTATTTAACAAGGTTTTACACATGCTTTGTAGTTTTTTATAGTTCAGTTTATTAGGAAAGGGTTTAACTTGAAGTAACTTTTAGGTACTCATTATCTTTACTTTAACTTAAATGCTAGCAGGAGCTTTCGACGCTATATCTGTACACGAAGGAATATGATATAGAATATCGTCTCGTGTGAATTTTGTTTTTAGGGTTCTGTATCTCAAAAGGAAAAAAAACGGAAACCTTATTGGATCACTTTGTTATCCGTCTGTCTGTCTAAACCATTTTTCTCAGGAACGCGTGGAGCTATCAAGCTGAAATCATATCAAACACTCAGGTCTATATTGTCCCTTAGGGCTGTGAAAAAATCAAACTTCCAAGCCTTAAAAGCTTGAGTGCTTAGAATCTCATCATCATCCTTTCAGCCGATTGACGCCCACTGCCGGGCATAGGCCTCCCCCCAAAGAACGCCACAACATTTGGTCCTGCGCTTTCCGCGTTACGATGTCGTCGGTCCACCTTGCGGCAGGTCTACCCACGCTGCGTCTCCCAGTTAGAACCTAAGCCAACGCAATCAAAATATACCTACAGACGTTTATGTTGCAAATTTTTTGGCACTCGCAACGGAATCAAAGCCTACAAGGTACTTTCCCATGAACTCGGAATCTTGAAATTTGGTACGAAGCAACGTCTTATAGCACAGATACCTAAAGAAAAAATTGTAGGTAAAGATCATACGTTTTTAGGTGTGTACAGAATCCTCGGTGCGTGAATCCGACTTGCACTTGGCCGGTTATTTTTATTACAATTATTAAGATAAGTACCTATTTGATTTTTTATTTAACCAAGTAACGAACTAGAAAAAAGTTTCTGCTTGATTGGGCTACAATTAGATTTCTTTATCGCCTTAGAAACAAGTCGCGTTTCCTAAAATCATATATTTCAGAGTAATCATTATATTTTAAATGGCGCTAAGGGCATCAAGAACCTGCTGAAAAGCGGACAAGTTTCTGGCAAATACACATAATTCTCGGAAACAAGGTCGAACGTGTTCGTAAAACCAACAAAATGACTGGCAAAATGTGGGTTCAAGTTCATAGAGAAATGTTTGTTATTTTGTGCGTGCAAATGCTATTTATTGTAGTTTATGAAACAGATACAAAAAGATGGGTATTAGTAGAAAAATAATATTTTTGGACATTCTCACACAACGTCATCTATTTATCGTTTATACGTGAGATCTATATGACTAACAGAAACAGATAATCTTGTAATTGCTAACACTGGCACTTCTAATCGCATCAAATTTACGCATCAACTTAAAACTTTGAGATTATTAAGTACGCCAATGATTTCAAATCCAACGTTTAAATGACGACAATTGCATGTATAAAATGTAACAATTAATTATACCTAACCCAAGTTACGTGTTTATCGAAATACCCATTAAAAACGTCTGTAACTTTAATGAATTGACTGTTCGATTCATTAGCATTTGCAAATAATACGAGTAGATACGAGGGTGGATTGAAAAGTAATCTGCCTAACCAAGAAAATAAATACATAATAAATGAAATATATTTTTATTTTTCAACGTAATCACCATCAAGTTCAATGCATTTTTGCCATCTTCCCTTCCAAGCATTTAGCCTGTTGAAAAAAAAAGATTCTTCCTTAGAGTCAAAATATGCGTCTACTGCTGCTTTGACCTCGTCTTTGTCAAAAATCTTTGACCTCCCAAGTGCTTTTTTAGGTTAGGGAACAGAAAAAAGTCTGACGGTGCCAGATCAGGTGAATAAGGTGGTTGCGGTAACAGTTCAAAGCCACAGTTGTGAATTTCTGCCATTGATTGGACAGACGTGTGAAAGCGAGCGTTATCTTGATGAAACAGGACATTTCTTCTGATCATTCCTGGACGTTTTTCTTTTATTTCCTCTCGTAAACGACTTAGCAAGGTGCAGTAATAATCAGAGTTTATAGTCTCACCCCTTTCAAGATAATCAACCACAATCACACCCTTCGAGTCCCAGAATACTGAAGCCATCACCTTACTTGCCGACAAAATCGACTTAGCCTTTTTGGTGGGTGGTGAACCAGGTCTTTTCCACTGTTTTGATTGTTATTTTGTTTCCAGTGTACAGTGATGAACCCATGTTTCGTCCATAGTAACAAAACGGTTCAAAAAATCACATTCATCAGCTTCAAATAACTCCAAACAGTCGCGTGAATAGTCAATCGCATCCCTTTTTGCTCAACTGAAAGCAGTCGCGGAACCCACCTCGCAGACACCTTGTGGAAACCCAACACGTTGACTATTATGTTTTGAGTACGTTCATAAGAGATGCCTATAATCTCGGCTATCTCTCTAATTTTCAATCTGCGGTCTATCATAATTAAGTCGAGTATTTTTTTAACATTTTCGTCAGTAGTGGACGTCGAAGGCCTTCCAGAGCGGGGTTCGTCTTTCACACTCTCTACCACGCTTGAATTCTGCTATCCATTTTTTGACGGATGAATATGAAAGAGCGCAATCCCCAATGTACTGACATGGATGGCTTTTGATGACAGCCCCTTCTTATAGAGGTACTTAACGACGGCACGCTGCTCGATTTACTCCATTTGCGGAAATGATGTCAGATTGCTTTGTTAATAAATTTATAAAATTAAAACTAATTCGCACACGTTTCAAACTTCACACAATTAACAGGTCTGAACTGAACTAAATAATGGGGGTAGATTTGAATTTTAGAACTAAATGGATCAGTGTTAGGCCGACTACTTTTCAATCCACCCTCGTACATTATTATCAATTCATAATGCCTTTAGAAGGAATCACGTATAGGTTACGTAATTCCTTCTAAAGGCTATGATGTGTATCTGTTATGATGTCATAAACTATGGCAGCGACATCATTCGCTGATTTTACCTTAACACATCGCTATGTTTAACAGTGATAATATATGGACACCTTCATATGGACGTACCGGTAACGGTACGGGAAACCCAAATCAATGAAGTCATTGACTGTAGCTTTAGCTGAAAATCATCAGCGTTGTCATTTAGTACGGATGTAATCATGAGTCGTAGTAGATCATCTAAGGATATTATGAAAAAGATTTTAATTTTGTTTTATTTTCAAATATGTATTAGTATATGTAGTATCTATTTTATTTCTAATATCTTTAACAAATTCCTCCAAAAACATTATGTAGGTATACAATATCATTTTACTCTACTCACCGCAAGAGCACTGTCGTCACCTTAGATTAATTTTCAACAATTCTAGATTTATCATTTCAGAGCACAAAGATATTTCGCAGAATTCAAGAAAGAATGAAAGCACAGCTCAAAACTCTCCAACTCAATATTTCATAAGATATAAAGAGAGTCGAGTTATTTCCATCATGCTGCATACAATATTTTGATGGATATGAAAGAATACGAGTTCACTGCCTGGCGACGGTAGATTAATTCTTTTACGACCACACTCCATAACATAAAGTATACTTCAATCTAAATCTGCACAGTTAATATCAGTACAAGTACAAGCAAATCATCTCAAATAAATGATTAAATAAAATATGTATAATGTTATATCATTCATATTGGATGGAATCAGGCGTTACCTGGCGAAAGTCCATGACAAAGCAATGGTAAATATGATGTTCAAACTTTTAATTCATAGCATTATTTCGCTAAAATTACAACGCCGACATATGTTCCACCTCTACACGAGGCATTCTCAAGACTGTCTCAGAGAGAACAGCAAAATATGAAGCAAGAACATAGTTGTTTTTAAGGTATGAATATGTAAATCTCGCTAGCGCGATGTAGGATGTGTCACATACCAGTACCAACAATTGAACACAAAGTTATCGTGATTCAGACCTACCAAAAACAAAAAACGGGGGTAGAAATATTAAGTTAGTCTACGTACATAAAATTAGGTATTTTTATGCAAAAAAAACAACTCTTTAATTAACAGAAACATAGTGTAACATATACATCAACCAACACATCCTAGTTAGCGAAATAATGCTATGAATTAAACGTTTGAACATCATATTTACCATTGCTTTGTTATATCATTCATCAAAGTATGTTTAAAGTTTTGATAGTGGTTGAAAAATTCCATAGAAGACATCCCTACCTAACTAGAGGTACCTACTACCGTTAGATGTACCGATAGATGTTGGAGATATAGAGAGACTTCTGATTTGATCTGAGAATAACGTAAATACCCATAATGTTACTTTTATATCATTCAGTTTAATACCTATTAATAATTGTGTCTTTTTTGTCTAGCGCAACTTTGCCGGCGTGAAAATTTTGTTAATACACATTATCAATACGGGCCTCATAAACTAAGCCCGCTATTTTTATATTTCAAACTTACAGTTAGGTGTCTTTTCCATTGGACTATGGTATTCTACTTACCAGCCTGTCCATCAACACCCGCCATATGTACTGACCTGTTTCATCAACCTCGTGTAATCCATCTTTTCTACCTGCCCGAACCATCTAAGCATCCCTTTATCTAGATCACTACACACCGCATAGTTCCCGTATCACGCGCCTGTTCCTCACTTTAGCCATACTTTTCAAACTTCTCAGTTTCTCTCCACACTGCATTTATTTTATTTCCATGCTTCTTCTGCCACATCCAATATTCACTACCGTACAAAAGTGTAGGGACAAGCACTCCTCTACGCTCAGCCAACCGGGCCTTCTGACCGGACCTTCTGACTGTTCATAATGTTATGCAGTTACCCAATCACTTGATTCCCTGCCATAACACTTCGTTTAATATCATCGTCATAACACCCTTTATCCCTTGTATACTTGAACCCAAAGTGCACGAATTCTTTCACTTGGTCCACTTTTTCTCCTTCAATCACAGTCACACATTTTTATATTAAATTGTACAAAATGTTGAAACTGGTCAATACCCATACCAAAATCCAATCTTAATCATTTTTTAGCTAGAGATATCCAGAGAAATGTCCCTTTGAATAGCAACGGGTACAGTGGCGAGCGGTGTTTGCGATATTCGAACTTATAATATTTGCACAAACCAAAATGATCCTACAAAAGTTTTGGATACAACCAAGGTTATGAATTTTACTGGTGGTTGCAGAAAGTTGTGAATGTTAATATTTTTGGTCTTACTTCTTGAACTTTACTTTCCAGGGTGGTCATTGCTGCCAGCATTCTGGGAAGTATTCAGTCAGTGACGACGTCAATGAATTGTTCCACGAACTTTGTAAATATTGTAATTTTACTAAATAATACTTATTTATATGTTTAACTCCACAGAACTCCCAAAAGTAATACTGTGTCTTCCAAGATGACTGTCGCAACAGGCTAAGCCTCCACACGTGATTGTGTCGCCCTATCTGATTGGCTGGTTATATACCGGCAGTGACCATTAATAATCGTAGCTACTTACATTGTAAGTATTATAGCACTCTCTAAATTAAAATACAGAGTCTTAATAATTAATGTACAATCACACATGGATTTTAGAAGGGATTACATTTATTAATAATGACGATAGCAGCAGTTTGGACCATAAACATCACGTACGCTTGCCACTTCCGACAAGTATAATAATTTTATATTTGGCAATAAATGTTACACGTGTTAATACAATGTAAGTGTCTATTTTTGAATTAGGAAGTACTTATACAGACAAAGTTTGCTTAACACCCACGAGAAAAGGGAATTGTTGACATTTAGATACCAAGGGTGGAAATTCGAATAGAAAGTCATCACTCGGGAATTTGATACACTTATCAAAGTTAGAGACTCAATTTGTGCAGCCTGTAGATACTCAATTTGTGCAACCTGTAGAGACTCAATTTGTGCAGCCTGTTGTAACTATAGATATCAAAGTCTCCGTGAATGCTTATAATATAAAGTTAACAATATGGATTACTATTTGGTGTCAAATAAGTTATATAGTGGATACAGAACTGAAGTATATTCTATAGAAAAGAAAAATAACAAATATAGTTACATCACTTAATCATCAACATGACTAGCTTAAGCTTATTTGTTGCTGTCCAGCGTAATATAGAGAATGTGTAAGGTGCTCTTTATATTGGATAACGTGCACTGTAACATTTAAGCTTGTTAACTTTCTTTACCTAGATATAATAATTTCCGAAGTACAATGCCACAATCTTAACCAACCTCGACATAAAGCACAGAATAGAGAATAGTAGTACTACATAGAGTCCTGTGGAGAAAAAGACGAAAAAATTTGAATTGATGGCTGTGGTTATAACAAAAAATTGTTATCAAACACAAGCCATAATCAGTTTAATACAATAGTATTACCACACTATATTATTGTGTTGTATTTGATTAGAGAAAATTAGATGACGTGATGAAAAAAAATATGATCTCAAAAATGCTGAACTGAACCGGCACTATACAATTTTGCTATATGTTAACAAAGCAGTGACACAAAGTACAAAATGTTATAAATTGTTTCAGTATAGTTAAGTTTCAGGAACTTAACTATACTGAACCCCTCAGTTCTTAGGCCAAGGCCGCGGTTACCAACTATTCCAGACAAATGTTAATATAAACCGCGAGCCTTAACTTTGGTGGTCTCGTGGATAAACCTGAAACTTGCGTCATAAATATGTCAAGTAGCGTAAAATTTTAAGAAGTTTCATTTTAACAAGTTAGCTAAAACAGGATAAATAATTCTACAACTCAAGGCTATCTGCAAAAACGGTCATAAAGTTTTGTGAGCGGTACTTTAATCCCGTTTAAACCTATTATAAATGAGAAAAAGATGATTGTTTGGCTGTTGTTCCATGACGTTCTAATTACTGAACTAATTTGTCGTACACGCTTGCTACGAGCAAGCGTGTACGCTTGCTACGAGCAAGTCTAGGTAATATTTCTCTGGCTACGAGATACTCAGTATGTCATGTTGAGCCATGGTCTCTAGCGAAAGCCAGTGGAACGCGGCCGTTTCCTTCTGCGAGCAGGTTGTGCTCGTGAAGGAGGCGGCCGGCAGGGTGAGGGAGCGTACCCTCCCCGATGAGTTCCGAAGTGTGTGGCGAGGGCGCCGCAGACGTGACTACGCCCAGGACCATCGACCTCCATGATTGGGGCCTGAGGACGATAGATTACCAACCCACCGTCCTTACAGAAGCAGGCTAGAAGGGCTGCCTTTACTCACCGACGCGGGATAATACCTGACCCCAAAGATGCGGGGTAACCCAACCACCACGCAGCGGCCACACAGGTGGCCAAGGTCCGCAGGGCGCCACTGGGAATTCTCTCAGTGCTTACCAGAGGCGCTCGGCAATGGACGTAGGTGCGACTGCGGCCCAGGGCAGCGGATTCAAAAAAAAATATGTCATGTTGACAGCGCCACGAGCATTAGCTGGTGTAATATTTATTTTTGTCTTAAAGTAATTCATTACCAGTCCCTATCCGTCGTGTTCACCTCGGTATTGTATAGATAAGTGATTATTATCCTCATTAATTATGCTAAACCAGTTCTCATCTTCGTAATACCCATAACAAAACTGAATCATCATTCATATGAGTCACATGCATTATTAATTAGTAATTAACACTATTGTTTTAAATATGTATGTATGTATGTACAACACAATACTGCAGAAAATCTGAATACCCACCTATATTATCGTGGTTCGTCAGTTTTACTTGTTAATTTTTTAACAATTATAAAGGGTTCAAAGAAAATGAACAGATTAAGAAATTGTATATTCATTTTAACTAGTAGTTCTGCGAACAGTAGACCTCGCGTTATTTTCGTTATATCCTCATTTCTCCCTCATTTTCCCCCCAATCGAAAAATCCCTTCACAAAAGTTGCGCCTTGCAACGAAGAACACTTGTGCCAAATTTCATGAAAATCGGCTGAAAAATGCGGCATGTAGACCGGAACTGACACACATACATACATACATACAGACAAACAACGCCAAATCGGCCAGTCCTCGAGTTGAAACTGAGACGCTTCGCTCGCTCGATCAATTAATGGAGACCAATAATGGAAGATATAATTAATAAGTAATGAGATTTTTCAATTTAACGATATTTAAATTTCAATCCTTATTAAATATACCGACAACGGATTTTAACCATACGTATATCGTTATTATACGTTATACGTAATCACGTAAATTTACATGGTTGCTTTGGTGGTGTAGTGCTACTAGTGCTAGAAACTAGTTCACATGAGGTTTTGATCTCCAGGTCAACTCTGATATACGATATGTGAGAACTGCAAATATAACCAAGAACGTAATGTGCATTTATAATAAGCATTTTTAAAGTAATGGTAAGTAAGATGTTAAAACTTTTCAAAATATAATAGCATTATTTTCGCAAAAGCAAAAGACAATAAAACGTCAACAATTGTTTCACCTCTAAACGAGGCATTATCAAGACTGTCTCAGAGAGAACAGCGGCTGTTCTCTCTGAGACAGTCTCGTTTTATTGTCTTTTGTTTTTGCGAAAATAATGCTATTATAAATATTGGATGGAACCAGGCGTTACTCGGCGAAAATCCATGACAAAGCAATGGTAAGTAAAATATTTAAAAAAAAACGTTTTAAACTTATTTTAAATTTCTTAATAGCACTATTTTTCGCAGGATTAAAAAGACAACAAAACGTCGACAATTGTTTCGCCTCTAAACGAAGCATTATCAAGACTGTCTCAGAGAGGACAGCAAAATTTGTGGTTAGAACATATTTGCTTATAAGTAAACGTGTGCAAATTTCATTATCGCGATGTAGGATTTTTTCACAATAACTAACGTGGGTAGAAACCTCAGATCTTGCTAACTAAGTACCCAAAAATAGGTATTCACCAATACAAGACTTTATCTTATTAATTTTCAACAAATTGTGTAGAAATGCCAAATGACACATACAAACCAACAACCAACTAATGTGTCTGTCTGTTTACAACCAGATTAAGTAAGGGAGACGTGTGAAAATCTATTTGTTCATTGAGTAAGGTGTCCGCATCTCTTCTAACTATTTCTAGCCTTTCCCAAACACTCAGCTTGAACCCTTTCTCACATAAACGTAAAACTTTAAAGGTGTTACTATTGTTCAAGGGGTGACCAGTGTCAAGGAGGTGCTTCGCGAAGAGGGACTTCTCAGGACAACCGTTGCGGAACGCCGCCATATGCTCCTTATATCTGATCTCAAAGGACCTGCCCGTCTGCCCCACATACTTCATATCACATCCATCACAACTCAGCAAATAAACACCCGATCTGCGTGAAACCGACACCGAGTCCTTGTCATTACACAGCTCCCTCAAGGTGTTCTGTGTTCTAAAAGCCACGAATATCCTATTCTCCCTCATGATATTAGCTATACTCAACGAAACGGGACCCACGAACGGCAAACAGGCAGTGTACTTCTTAGGTGGATCTTGAGTTGGATACAATAAATGAAAACTAGCATTTCTGCGTTTTTTATTTAGTAATGAGTGGACCATACCTACGTTGTAGCCATTACTGTGTGCTATACAACAAATGATAGACAATTCCTCATTAAATGCCTGTGGGCTCAACGGTACCGTCAGTAACCTGCTCAGTAAGCTGTGGAAAGCTGCCATTTTATGTTGCCCTGGGTGGTTAGATGAGTAAGGGATAACAGTGTCTGTAAATGTAGGTTTCCTATAGATACGAAACTCATGAATACCATTCCTCCTAGTGATTGAAAGGTCTAAGAAATTGAGAGTGGAATCCGACTCCACTTCCAGTGAAAAATCAATTCTAGGGTGTACTGAATTCAACTTGGAGACGAGGATACTGAGCTGACGCTTTGTTCCCGTCCAGCAGATGATAATGTCATCCACGTATCTAAAGTAGTACAAGACATGGACGTTCCCAACTATGTGGTTAGTCTCGAACGCATCCATAAATATTTCAGCTATAAGTGGGCTCAGTGGCGACCCCATCGACAAACCATTTTTTCGCAGAAAAAAATTGTTGTTGAACTGAAAATAATTCTGTGACATGCACAATCTTGTTAGGTTATAAATTTCTTCTATTTTATTAAAATTGATCCTTTTGATTGTTAATTTGTGTTTTAAAATATCTAAGACTTCATTGTAAGGTACGTTCGTGAATAAACTTTTCACGTCCAAAGACACAAGTTGAGCATTGGACGGTAACTTTATATTTTTGATTTTGTTTATGAGGTCAGTACTATTTTTTATAGAAAATTTTGGGTTAAAATCTATTGCTTCTTTAATGATTGTGTTCAAAAACTTCGACAAATTGTATGCTGGAGCCCCCCTATATGCGACAACAGGTCTAATCGGGCAACCTTCCTTATGTATTTTTGGAAGGCCGTAAAACAACGGACAACGAGGATTCATGTTTATCAAAGTCTTATGCAACGAAGAATTCTCAGGGAATAAGTAAGTCGTGGATTTTATAGCAAGCTTCAGTTCAGCCTGGAACTTAGCTGTGGGATTAAAGGTTATGTATTGAAAATCATCAGATAAAATGATGTCATTGACCCTTGCTATGTAGTCCACCCTAGGGATCAAAACCACGGTGTTACCCTTATCAGCTTTGCTTAAAACCACATCCCCATCACTAAGTTTGTTGCGAATCGACTTTTGTACAGCCAATTCGGAGTTAAAAGTACCAGACAAACTAACAGAATCGATTTTTTGTGCTACCAATGCCTTTAACATTATGTCACCCTTATTTCTAATGATTGCCACCTCCGCATCCACTGTCAAAGGTTCTAAAGATTTTTTATTTTGCTATTATATTTTGAAAAGTTTTAACATCTTCGCCAGGTAACGCCTGTTTCCACCCAAGCATTTTTAAGTTTTCACAAGGCCAGAACCGCTAGCGTAGACAAGTTTCTCGCAATAAGTAGGTATACTAGACACGCTGACGTGATAACATCATGCCAGAAAGTAAGACGTCCTAAAGTGATGCTTCTTATCGTAAACCCGTTTTGATCATAAAAATAATGCACAATAAATATAATGATATCTTAAAGCTGTTTTGAAATGGCTTAGGTATTAAACGGAATACCAATATGGGTAAACAATGTTTTTACCAAATTCTGTTTGTTTTTATAGTTATCAAGGTTGAAGTTGTTTTATTATTGTAACATCGAAGCTTTTATGATTTTATCTCCCTATAATAATTATTATAGGATTACAGTAGTTTAGGCCGCCAGTTATCGGTTTTATTTCGTTAAACTGAATTCACGGAATTCACGGAATATTCGAAACTATCCTCAAACTTTCCATGTTGCTTTCTATATTTCTGGAAAATAATTAATTTTGGTGTTCAGGTTCTTTATTTTTTCTACTAATTTTACTATAAGGTCAGTAAAATTACAATGCCAGGTCACAATTATATGTTACGTAAGGACTACATACGAAAAAAGGTACCGTCTCTTATATCCTATGTTGTATTCAAATCACGGCGGAGCGGGTAAAGCTAAGGCCATTCGTTCTTCAACTTAAATTGATCTGTGGTATGGGAACAGTAAATCTGGTGCAGATGAACAGTCTTTGTGTGGTTACTAAGGGCTCATTACGACATCCTAATTCTATTACCGCACATCGCGTTACACTAATGAGGAAGCTGTATGTATAAGCTAATGGTCAAGCAATTGAAATGACTTAAGATTTGATTGGTTTCTGTAAAAGTTGAGAATTGATTTTGAATAGAAGTTACAACAATAACAGTATTTATATAACAATATTGGTGTCCATGCTACTTGTATTTAAATCTTAAGCTTTTGCATTCACTTTAAGGCACGTAACAGTACATTTATGCGCACAAAAATTTTCATAATTTGGATAATATAGTGTCATTATTCATTAATATAGAGACAATAAGAAAAGTGCCAATTGACACATTCTTACATCTTAATTATTTAGCTATTTAAGTTAGATACAAATTACTTATTAGTCTTAGGCTAGATTGAAATTATAGTTATGAAGTAACATACTCGTATTATTACTATGTTACGACATAAACAAGATAGAAAAAAATATATCGATAAAATTTACAAAAAGGTTTTTTTATATTAAAAAAGTAGGTATAACTAAAGGCCTGTAACAAATCCTAAGGCCTAAAATTAAGGCCTTGTTATTTTTATTCAATCTATATTGTCGGTGACATTTCCAAACAGGGCAAAAAAACACCCCAAGTTTCGGTTTCAGTTGAATAGGAGATGTGGAATGCTCAGAATATAAATATGTGAAAGTAACAGCTATTTTTGGAAATGGACGACAAAAACTTTACAAAACGCGTGCATGTATAAGAACCACAAATCTTGAAGGAAAAACGTTTTGACATTTGCTATTTAGGGTTCCGTGTACGAAGGGTACTCGTACACGGAACCCTAAATAGTAATAGGATGCCGTGTTACCACACGAAGACTTCGGCGTTCGTCCGTCTGCCTGTCTGTCCATCTGTCACCATGCTGTATCTCATGAACCTTGTTAGTTAGATAGTCGAAATATTAACAGATATGTTGTAAGAAACAGAACAAAATAAATATTTAAGGGGGCTCCCATACAACACAGGTCCTTGGAGGACTCCAAAGTTTTTATACATTATGGTTCGGAACTCAGCGTGCGCACACTTGGCCGATTTTATAAGGATTTAAGCGTTTTTTATTATGTAGTTTTCTTAAAGATAGAGAGATTTCGATGTTTTTAATGCCAAATCCAAAACAATAATGTTCAATCAATTCACAACTGAAAAAATAGTGATAAAATTTTCTCCGTACGTTAATTTTTTTTCTTGAATATTTTGCCCTTTTTATTCCTCTGGGGTGCCTTAAACACAACTAAATGGTTATCACCGAAATCGGGTTGATCTCTTCATAAATTTGTAAAGTTGCCCGAAGGGACAACTACTACTAACTGCCTACATTTATCTGGGGTTTGTTAGAAACAGTGTAATGGAAAGTCTTTATTACAAAGGCCGAAAAGGCACAAACAGGACGAAATGTTTTCAGGGTATCTATCGAAAAAATAGAAAAGTTTATCATCTTGTCTACTTATTAGCAACAGAAACGATATATTTTTCAGAGAAACTGAATTTTCCTACCCTGTTCATACACTTTTTTTTTTTTTTTTTAATATTGAGTTCGCCAAATTGACGCCGCCCGCCTGGTGGTAAGTCGTGACGACGTCTAGCGATTATGGGCCACTCTCACAGCACACAATACTATAGAGAGTGGCCCTCAACTTGACGACCTATTGATGTGCCTCTTCACGCTCCGCTTAAAGAACCCAGGATTATTTGTGGGAGGAAACACGTGCACAGGCAGGGCGTTCCAGGCCACTATCTTTCGGCAGAAAAACGAACGTTTAAAACGCTCGGTTCTCGCGAACATGCTGTCCACTGTGTGGGAGTGGCATCTCTGCCCGGTACGCGTTGTTCGGGATCGGAAGGAAGAGGGTGGGATCAGATTGAAGAGCCCTGCCCGCATGATCAGTCTTGAGGGACCCCAGCCATTCAATGTGATGGCCATTGAAGTCCCCCAGAAATACTAGGTCAGCGTTCGGGAACCGCACCTGCGCTTCATCAGCCGTCTCGCTGAGGTACTGGAAGAGCTTTGTTGTCTCAGAATCCCCTGTGTGGGAACGGTAGACGCACACGTAGATCTGGCTCATAGAGCCATGGTCTACGTGCAGCCAAAGGACGGAATTGGAGGGGTTCTCTAGGCAGCGCAACCGGCGGCAGCAAACATCCGCCCTAACGAACACGCATACCCCGGCTTTGTCTCGAAATTGTTCCTCGATGACATAGCCGGGGTAACACAGGTAAGACGTGTCGTCAGGGCGGCGTATTTGTGTCTCCGTGAGGAACATCACAGCGGGCCGTGCCGTCTCAAGGTGATGGTGGACGGCATCGAGGTTCGCATGGAGTCCACGGACGTTAGTGAACTCCACCTCGAAAAGTGAAGTTGTGGGGTTTCCTAGGGCCGCTGTGAATCGTTTATTTTTTTTTGTTGCACTGCCATTGTAGACTTTGAAGAAGAAGAAGCGTGAAGACAGGGCGACATTTGGTGCAGCAGTAAGTGACAAAGCGCAGGAGCTAGCTTTGTCTAGAACCGTGTGGTTAGGTCGGAGCCGACCCGCCGGACGGAAGGGCTCCCAAACCCCCCTGATGCAAGGCCCCCGCTACCCCACACCGGTTACCAGCCGGAGCGGCGATCCCACATCAGGATTATGCGCAACATGTGGGGCAGCCCCCTGGGGTGGTTGGTCCCAGGCGGGCCCCATGACTGTGTTGCGGGCGGCCGCGGCAACGCCGTTGCTAAGGGTCTCCCTGGCCGGCGAATCCACCCACACCACCCACACTAGACTCCGTTTCGCCCCCACTGGTCCCATGCCTGCTGCACCATACATCGCCCCGGGCCCGGCGGGCGGTGCAGCTGCTGAACCCCTAACGCAACCCAGCCTGGGCTGGGTTACTTGGGGGGCTTTAGCACAGCTGCACGGTGATACCCCCCCGCACCAACACTGTTGTACCACCTGGTACCCACGTAGGGGCCGAAGCCACTCCATAGGTACCATAAATTAACGAGCCTCGTCCGTTGATCAGCAGGTGCGCCACTAGCAGGTGAGGTCGCTGGGGCCCTAAAGATGTTGGTAGAGCCCCTTTGCACCCAAAAATCTTCACATTAACTACTAGGAAATTTATTGTACCTGGCTCTTTTGATCTATTCCCTGTAACACCAAGAATCCGTTAGAAAAAATTCTTGGAATTAAATAATTAGTAGTCACGTTACATAAATTTTATATTTTCAACAAGAATCTAAATGTTTTAGCAACAATGAAGTGGTACCATCATTACAATAACAAACAACAATCAGGCTACAAATCTCTATTTGAGATAATCGGCCTCTACGGCTTTGAAATTTTAATAACTCGCTTTAGCTTTCCTCGGTTACAAATTTACAAATAATATTTCGTGTACGGAACAACATAAATTACCCTGCGACCCCTGGGTCGTGGAAGTTAAGGAAAATGTTTTCATTATTTATTACAAGCAAAACGGAACATGGGTTTAGCATTCTTAACTTACTTATAATGACTTACAGTAGGAACAGACTAATGAATAAATATGCTACACACTCTTACTGCGTCTTGCTGAAATTTGACATAGCCTGAAAGGAGACACCATGCTCAAACTGACATATCAGGAATAGGATCGCGTCCGAAATACCGCATGCACAGGACAAACTAACAAGCAACACATTACTTCTGTGCTATTCTCTAGCTAGTTGAATGAACACAGTAGCAGTAGGTACCAGGGAGGATTTCACTTAGGTTTATATCTACTATCGCTACGTAAACAATGTGTTCATATCAAAAGGCTCTCGCGCAGTGCCGAAGTTTCTCCGACAGTATGATTAATGATGCAATACAATACACATCCAACATGAATAGGTTCGCATTTCGTGTTCGCTATCTGCTAGTTATATTTTGATAATGTTATGTTCATGCAAAACCATTTTTCTTCACAAAACAGGGTAGAAACTTACGTGAAATATATTACAGTTGAAGAGTTTTTCTGCTCACGCATACAATTATGAGGCGAATGGTGTATATTGAGTACAATCATACAGTATTATATATTATTGCCTACGGGCTATGAGATATGTATGTATGTACTTTTTATTTTATAGTCTGGACCTAAGTTAAAATCTTAGTGAGGGATTCCATCAGGTTCGTTACGTTAACATACACGTTGCCCTCAACGTGTATGTTAACGTAACGAACCGAGAGTTAAAATAATTAAAGAACTAATTATAAAAGATGAGGAAAATAGAAATACAACAAGAGAACAGTTTAAGTAGTGCCTACCTACTTTATTCAAGTGCCAAAAGCAATATTGTGGCGCAAAACACGGTTGGGTAGTAATTATCTATGTAATATACCTATAGTATCAGTAAAGTAACCAGGAATAGCATCTATCCATGTCAAGCAGCGTGTATGCAATATATTAAGCCAATCAGTTGAATATGTAGAAAAAGTGAGGTCACCTAATAACAAATAAATAAAAGCCTTTTGAGCTTTTTTTGTACAACTCCTTTTCGAGATAGAAAATAAAAAGAGGGCTCGAGTACATATGAAACAACGGGTGAAAATTATTGGTTAATTACAAGCAGACAACTGTCAACTTTAATTTTGTACCGTGATTTATCGTGTAAACTAACAAATGTAAAATTTGCACTTCACTGACAAAACAGTTATGTATTGAGTATACATATTCTTGTACAACGATCTCGTATCACAATTGTTTAAGACTGTGTAGTAAAACGTGTATAACCATGGCCTTGGCTTAAACTTGATATTTACGGACGATGATTCCATTGTATTTTTGACTTTTTAGGCGTCACGTAAATTCCATAAAGTAGTAAACCTTTTAATCATACATTAATACTTCGCAAGTTTTATTATAATTCAGAGCTGATATTTTAATATAATTATAATGGTGTTTAAAAAAAAAGCTTTTAAAAGAGACGTAACATCCCTTTGAGAGTTGAAACCTGACATCATCGTTCTTGTTCCGACAAAATTTAATATAACGCGATCTTAGAATATCCGACAGATAATATAAAGGCGTATCATTTCATCAAAGAAAGAAATGTTTTATTTAAGCATCGCATTTTACAATGGCTGGGTTTTTATACAGAAGTATAGGTAGGTAAGATACAGTCATTCACTAAGACTCGTCTATGGTGACGATGTGCCACATACTCGTACATGGCTCAAAAGCCACACTGTGTGTGACACGTATGGCCGGAAATGTGAAAACGTGGTAACGGTAAGCACATAATGTTGCATTTGACAGTTTGACACTTGCCATTGTCATTCATTTACAACTCACAATTTTGAATTTATTCCTATCCTTCATCATCCACAGAGCCTTTCCCCAGCGCAGTTGGGGCCGGCTTTCCAGTCTAACTGCAATTCGGCTGAAATTCGATATTTTCCGTGGAGCGACTGCCATCCCATGGACGATATCTAAGTTCTGTAGTTAGACCGGTCGGGTGTTTGTTTCAGGGCTCCAACTACGACTGCCATAGATGTTTGTATGACAGCCCCTCCGAGGCACGGATTGGTCTTAAAATGTCAATGGTTCTAAGATTGGCCTGGCAGTAATATAGAACGGCAGCCTTTCTTAGTGTAGTACGAGGGTAATATTTTTATACAATAATTTATTTAATAGGTGACACATATACAAATAATATTTACATTCATAAAAATCTTAAAACTAAATTAAAATTCTCTGTCAGTAGTAAGAATCTTAACTATTATAATAATACGTACTTTTCTTGTGATGAAGACATGATCCGTTGAGGCGGCACATGCTCGCCGATTGCCCCATGCGGGCGCTACCTCGTTCTCGTCGCCATCCGTGCCATCAGAAGGCGCCATCCAACACTACATCACGAGTTTCATTGACACTCCATTTAAACACTGATTAATACGTCACTATCATCAGAAATACGCTATGAAACTTCGATTAAATCTTCGTTATAAAATACACATATTGTATAAAGTTGATAGATTTACTACATGGCTGTTTATTAATCATATCATTTAGAATTTGAATATGCTTATCTGGTAGTTTAGTCCCATTGTAATAGATACTAGCATTTCCGTTGAAATGGTTAAATTACACACATACACCCACACACACTATATACCCGAAGGGGTAGGCAGAGGTGCACTACACACCCACAATTTGCCAGTATTTTTAGTCCCACGTAATAGGTGGCAAGCCTATTGCCGTCACCGGGCACATTATAATGGGTGATGTCCAAAAAGGCGGAATGAATTTAATAAAAAGTAGCAGCAATATTGTATATTGTTTATTGTTTATTTCGAAAAAAAATGATACCCGTTGCCTTGCGATGAAATGTTGATGAAATACATAGAGCAACACGGTCGTCGTACACGGTCGTCATAATGAAAGGCAACAAAACCTTACGTGCCAGCTGGTGTGGCACAGCCAATTACAGTCCTGGGCGTCTCGGACTATTTAAATTACGAGTTAAATTACGAGTATATGGTTCTACGAGTATATTATAAGGTACAATACTGATACAGAAAATACGTTACTGGTATATTTCTGTTTCCAACTGTCAAAGATAGTGAATGAATTAACTCAACCGATAAGATTTTATGAGTCGTAATAAATCGTTAAATCGGTTTTATAATACGAGTACAAGTGTTTAAATTAACTCGATTATCTAATATTCAAGTACTCGTATTACGATAAGATTAGGAATGCCGTGATTTACGACTTAGTTAAGGGCCCATACCGCGCACGGATAAAGTCGATTTTGAGCGACAGCAGCGCTATTGTTGCCCGAATCATCCGACGGGCGGGTGAATGACCCAGAGAGCGCGATTTTGAAAATGTTTTGCGACAAACGTTCCACGTTGAGTTATTGTTATTGAAGTTGAATATTTACAGCATAACAAAAATGTTGAATTATTGGAAATAAACGACTGCCTATTTGTAAAATATTCCAAGAGTAGTTTTCGTTATAAAATGATCCTAATTACTAGATAAATAAATAAGAGTAGTTTGAGACACAATTTTTATGATTTTCTATTTATAATAAACAATCAAGAGCAGGTCCGGACTGACCTTTTTGTATTCTACTTACCTAAAATTCCAACTACGAGTACCTATGTATTTATTTGTAATTTTACTACCAAAGTTTATTCTTATTTCGTAAAATTTTCATTCAATAAAATAATTGCAAATTCAGTAGGAAGTACGGTCGAAATAACATCACGCCTTTCCTCGCTAGTGTTTATATCTACGCAAGGAAATGTGCCTATTGCGTAAACTCAAATACTTTTTGCTTACGATCACCTCGCAATCTAAAAAATCTTCTAGGGTTGTACAAAAAATTGTCAATAAATGAAACACAAGTATAAAAATGGTTCATATAATTAAAAGTAAACAAAATATGAGTCGCCACCTAAAAAGCGTGCTAGGGTTGTACAAAAATTAGTTATAAACAAACATGAAATTTATAAATTATTCATATACTTAATTAAACTAAAGTAAACAATAACAAAATATGAGTTTAAGAGTTTCTAATGTTTTTTTCATTTTAATGATTACTGATCAAATTCTGATTTCTACTAATTTGATGATAAAATCAATTGCTATTGCAAAACCTATCAGAATGAAAATGTTACCAGCTGCCCGATTCACGTAATAAAAACCGTAGCGTAGTGACTTAAAAATGTCACTTCGCACACTTTTTAATCGACTTAAAAAAAGAAGAAGATTCTCAATTCGCTGTATTTTTTGAACCGATTTTGATGATTTTTTTTTTATTTGAAAGCTGGTGATCCCGTGTGGTCACATTTTAATTTCATTAGGATCGGACCTTGGGTTTACACCAGGTAACTCTTCAAAATCGTATAGGAATTGTATAGAAATTGAGCTATTGGAAGATTTATGACAATCCAAGACTAGATAAGTAAGTGCGTTAAAAACAGAAAACCAAAAGGCGATTTCTAAGTTTCTAAGTTAAAACGACTTTTGAACTGGCGTGTTAACGTGAATCGACCGGCTGGGTAGTTAAGTTACCTCAGTCTCTTTCAAAATCATTAGACGTTCTTCTCTTTCAAAACACGTAAAGCTCTTTCTTTCCTCTCTTTCATAGCCTCTATGACATTGGGCGGGTCACGAATAGGCATGCTTCGTGACTGCCGAGGATCAACTAATTCTGGAAGGAGGCAATCGTAATAAAATCTAACTAATTTCATCTCCATTTTCTCCTTCCAAAATTTGTCGTCCTTTTCTATAATATAAACTTTCATAGGTACAGTAGCACCAAACCAGATGCCAAGCATGCAAACGTTTCTTTTAGTTATATGTAGCTGTCCCTGAATTTGGAAATACCAGTAATGATTTTTATTTATGACATAACCCTTGGAAGCCTTGTCCTTAACCCAAAAGGTATGTTTGGCCATTGCTTCATCAAGAGTCATGCCAGCTAAAGAATGTGGGCACTTAATTTCAATTAAACCGTTTGCATAAATGCCATCTGGTGTAGTACCAAGAAATTCATATTGATCGTCGACGAACAAACCGCAACCTTGTATACTAATATTCTCTTGAATTTCTAACTGTCTAATTGCAGTTTCTTCGTTTCGATACCGTACCGTACAGCAGGCAAACTGGAGATATTACTACCATAAACGATTTTACAAACAAGAGCAGCACAACTTGTGCTCTCTCGTTTTTTACAAACTTCCCCGAACGACGATGAGGTTAGTAATTTTCTCCTTGTACTCATCCACTCAGCACTACTTCTTTGCAAATGGGTCGACCTTTCAAGCTCCTCTCTTTCAGCACAAGACAACTTTAAATCAACTAAAAAAGATGACTTGGCTTTCTCATATAATTCTGGACTCAGATCAGGTTTTTCGCAGTTTGGTCCATAGTGAGCGTCTTTCGATACAGCGCTGTGGCTTTTTTTCAATCTTAATTTAGGTTTAGCAATTAAACGGTTTCTACGATTACTATTTTCCACTTTCGCGATCAAAGGATTAGGACTAGATTTAAATATGACTTCATGAGTTTTACTATGAATCGATCCCGTATTAAAAGACACAACAGCAGCTGCGCATCGGCCCGCATAAGAACCACGGGAAGAATAATTTACACGCTTACCCCCAACTAATTTGGCAATTACTCCGTTAAAACTTTCAACTATATTACTTGTGCAATTATGAATTAAACTTCTAGAATGATATGACAGTCTTTTACTTAAAATTTCTACCGCGTCCATTAATCCGCATCCAACAATTGCTGGAAGTAACCCAACAGGTTCTATTCGACGAGTGTCAGGTCTACAAAAATACTCCTTGCAATGTTGGTGATTACCAAATACGTGTTGTGGACCATTTAGAATATCTTCACTAAGATTTTTTATTTTTTCTTCGAGAGACTGATTTTGATCCCCCCAATATTTAATCGCGCATTTTACACCCGTTCTTAAACGCAAATACCTTTCTTTTAGGAATTTCCGCAACTCGCAAGGATACTTAGTGTCTTTCGACAATTTCTCCAAGCTATTGCAGTAGTTTCGTAAAAGATGATTTTTGCATTCAATTTTCTCTACTATTAAATTATCGTACGGACGCGAATCTAATATTTTTTTATAAGTACTGGAATCGCCGTCTGCTACAAATTTATTATAAATTACACCGTGATCAACAAAGGAACGTTTAAACCCCTCAACTATTATGGTCGATTCCATCCCGGTAGATGATCCTGAATAATTCTTGAAACAATGGTGTTCCGGGGGCTGACTGTTGTTCTTTGCGGCTCGTGCACAGACTACGCAGTATTTATTTTTAACTCCAAAAAACAATACTTTATTAGTTTTAATGCCAATTATCGCAGCTGCGCCGGATAAGGCGGAAAAATTCTTACCATAAGATCTCTTGCTCCAACAACCGTCAACAGCAACAGATATTAATGGTGTACCATTTTTATCAACACTACCTATAGACACTGCGTACTCCGCTTCTTCCTTGACAGCTTCTGCCATGGAATGTGCTGCTGTCTTTTTCCACCAATCGCAAACCGTATTATTAATTTCATTGTACAATGAAGGTGACATGATTGGTAGGGCTACTGCGGCACTTAATGTTTTTAACTGAGAGTAGCTCCCACCAGATGATATGATACCAGACACAATTTGATGATTCACTTCCATGCTATCTTCTTTCTTTTCAACCAAACACACAGTAAATTTCATATTACACATACTACATTTTATGATGAGTTTTGAGTCCAGACCAACTTTTACTTCACCTATTATACTGAGGTAACTTAACTTACAATCCATTGGACCGTGGTCCCCTATGGCCTGAAGAGCTTTAAAAAATAAAGAAATATCCACTACTCTACGCCCAACTTCCACTTCATCCACCTTTCCCTCTTGACGGTTGTCAATAACTAGTTCCTGTAAAGAAAGATAATGGCTTGATTTTTATTATAAAAAATAATTCAAAAGGTATGGGCCAAATTTCTTCAAACATAGCTAAGAACTCCCTTAGAATACATCTTTGAAACACAGAACACTAGATCAAAATCTTAAACGTTTTTATCAGTCTTCGTCAATTATGAAAGTGAATAAATAAACATAATAAAAAACTGGTTGCTTGTAAAGTCGGTTTAGGACGATAATTTTATCGGATAACGTCATAATATTATTCTCCATCGCTTGTACTGCGCTCTCGCTTGACCCTAGCGTGACATAATGTGACACTTTTTTGTACGTGTTGCCGGTGTTCATCGATTTATAAGACGTTATCACGTCATAAATTTAATAAATCCGACTATATGCATAAAAACTCAAAAGGTAAAAAGAAAACAAGTCTACGGTCTTGAATTATGTTACATAAAAATAAATAAGAACACTATTGTAATAAATCGAATTCAACAGTTGAGACCCATTGAAATCCTCACAGGCTCGAAGATATTCCTGACTAGCTAAATATTTCTTTAGAAATAGGCCCCGACTGCTAAATACGCTATATTACAATGGTGTTGTTATTTATTTTTATTACACATTTTCATTTTTTAATCTGTCGGGTTTTAACATTTTTATTGTTTATTTATTTATATTCATAACTGACGAAGACAAATATAAAAGTGCAAAAGAATTCATACAATATTATGTTCGTGATGAACAGAAATTATAAATTTCCTTTACGCTATACGTATTGGTTTTTTATGGCGTCACTTATTCTATGTCACTCGGGCTTAGAAGACAATTCTAATGATACTAAAAACATTAAAATCGGTTCAATAATTTTGAACTTATCGTGCCACAAAGATATATTACTTAGTATACATACATACATACGTACACCAGTCGCGTAAAAGATAATATTTTACAAAAAAAATTCTTGATTTTGGTAAAATACGAGATTTGAACGTGAATTTTCTTTTGAGAAAGTAATTGAGAAGTATGTGTTTGTCTCACAATGAAAATAATAAATATTGCAAAAAAAAACTGTAGGTACTGAGATTTTGTCTTCGCCCATCACTAGCTAGTTTGTTTATTTATGTAACAAGTCTACAAGAATTACGTATAACAACTTACCTCTATACAGTGCGTAGCAGTGTTGCTCGGAGTCTCGGCCTGAAGGTTTTCTTCATTTTCAGTACTGGAAATATTATTCATCAATATCCACTTTTTATTTATTTTGTAATTTTTATACAACCCTACGCCAGGCACGGCGCGCGCGCGCCCGTGCAATTTCTGATAGGAAACATACCTACTTCCACTTCCACATATTTAGACATGATGAACATGAAAACTAATAATACTGTAACTAATAATAGTGTAAGCAAACTCATTGCTTTGAAATACATAAATATATGAAAACTAATACTATATTATGTAATAAAATTTATTATTATGAAAATTGTTCCTATAGAAATTGACTTTATTACTTATATAGATATTGAAATTACGTAATTATTACCTACTGGACATTGTAATTTTTCTTCTTAGACTGACATACCTAATTGTGTACCTATCTAATTACATGTCAAATCAATATTTACATGCTGTTGTAGGTATATGTCTGAATCAGGCGATCTAAATCATTGTACCTATTTGCTTTGTAATGTACCTACCCTGTTCAAAATGCAAATAGATTATATTATTATTACTACTAAGACATGATAAGCATACACACAAATAAAAGTAATAAAACTAGGATTTTTACTTGACACTAACACAAATCTAGTAAATTTTTTCTAGGTATTTAGGACAAGACGTAGTCAAGTAGGCAGGTAAATAAATAAGTAGGGAGGAACTTACATTTTATTCCGAGATCTTTTGGCTTTCACGTTTTTATAATGCGTACTAAATTTTCTTTTCGCTGGCATGGCACTCAGCAAATTATCCTGCGAAAAGAGACCCTCGATTACCAATTACGTTTATGATACCTATTGCCTTTATCATGTTGAAAAATCTATGTATGTCGTGCAGAGAACTATATACCCCGCCAGTTCATATCTCGAGAAAATAAGGTGGGCAGGGCTTTGATTGTTTCAAGCCTGAATTGATACCTACTTTACAAGGTTCATAAAATGACCTACGCAACAAAGTAAATAATTTTGTATTTCTTACGATTTATATCTAGTTCCATCATGGTTTTCTTTCAGACTTTCATTATATCGGTACTTTCTATTTACTGAAAGTAAATTAGTTATAAAAATATTGTACTTACAGTTTTTCACAAAAAACACAAATTCACAACACGTAATTTTGCTGTAGCATCCGACACGCGTGGAGTCACTTTGAAATTCTATGGCGCACTGGCGATTAGTTGCGACGATCGTTCTATCGGGACGCGTTTGAATTTACATACATTTTTCTATGAAGAATTTACGTAAAACATATCTAGATTTTAGGGCTTTAAAAGGGGAAGTCTTTGTTTGTAAAGGTACAAAAAAAAGTACATGGTTATATTTATTGGCTTTTTCAGTGTTCAAAAAGTGTTTCTTTTTATCAATTTGTGTTGATTTATTGGGTTAAATCTGAAAAATACGAAGGCAGGTTTTCGAATTTTTTCTCAATTTTGTGCGTTTGTTGACGTTTATTATATAACAACTACAGGGTTTTAAGAGTTAAAATTAGCACTAACATCATTTTTGGTCTTTCATTTTAATATATACAAATTATCGTTGTTATTAATCATATGTAAATAGGTTAAATATGAAAAATCGTAACACTCTTTTCGGTGATTTTCACGATCTGGGCCCTTAATCCGTCAAATATTATTATGTACTAGCTGTTGCCCGCAGCTCCGCCTGCGTGTTTTCGTACTGTGAGAGTCGCCCACAACCGCCAGACGTCGCAATGGCTTTCCTCCATCAGCCGGGCGGCGTCAATTTGGCGACCTGATATAAATTCAAAAAAAGTCAACCTTAATCCAGTTAATGAATTCAGTGCCCGTCGAGTTTGTTATTCCTCTGACGGATAATAAGTAGCAGTACCTACCACATTCGTTAAGAAAATGTTTTCTTATTACAAAGATTTTGCATATTAATAAATAAATCTAATATATAAAATTCTCGTGTGTTGGTATGACAGTATTTGTTGCCAAACTCCTCTGAAACGGTTTGACCGATTGTTATGAATTTTTTTTTGTAATATATTTAGTATGTCTGAGAATCGAACGTAACCTATTTGTGTACCCCTAACTGATACGGGCGGCCCACCATATGACAAAACAACGTCTGCGGGATTAGATAGTATTTTATCAAAACTAAATGAATGAAATATTAAACATATGATACGCTCGTATCTACTTCGTTGAAGGGAAGAAGTGTGAATGTTGAAAAAATCTGGTTTTTTTTTCTAACAATGGTTCTACCCCATAGGCATTCTTGCTATTATCGACATCCACACTGGCAGAGTCGAATACTATAGAATGTAATCGGAATAGAATATTATGAACACAGAATATAGAAACAACAGACATATAAGTTATGCAGATTTTAATCTTCTTAAAAGCGAAAGCGAGGCGCGCTATCCTCCCTGAAGTGTTATTTTGCTTGAGAGCTTAACAGCCGTTAAAATACTATTCACGTCATTCTAGAAATACTGTATCTGTAGCAGAGCCAGATTTTATAACTAATATCAGCATAGTAATAGCTAAATTCAAGTTTGATATTTCAGGAAAGTATGTTAAGTAGGTAAGCATACCTAATTATTGTGAACGTTTCTTAGTTAAAATAATACAATACAAATCATCATTAATGGGTATGCCTACATACTTATATTCACGCATGTTAACTAGAATGGCTGGGCAGAAGCAATTTAGTTGGTACCACGTAATAGAAGACGGGCTGCTAACAGATACAACTGGTGGTACTGTGATGGTGAAGTCATCATTTTACCATTTATTTACTTTGGCAAGATTCCAAAATGTGATGACGTATTTTGCAAGGTTTCCAATGAATTCTACATTACTAGTTTTTCCTGTTAGCTTAAAATGTAGGTAAATAAACAAATAAAAATTTGTCTACGTATTTCCGTTCATCGTTACAGTACATACACACCACGACAGGAAACTGGGCCCTATAAGCTACACGAATATTGAACGGATATGGAACTCAAAAAGCTTAAAGTATTATCTTTGACTTCAAATTACTTTACCAGCCCTTTGACTCTATCATCATCATCATTCACCGAGCCTTTTCCCAACTTAGCTGGGGTCGGCTTTCCATTCTAACTGTGAATCGGCTGAACTTCGATATTTTCCGTGAAGCGACTGCCATCTGACCTTCACAACCCATGGGCGCTATCGAAGTTCTGTAGTTAGACCGGTCGGATTTTTAAGGGCTCCAACTACCCCTAACGACTGCCATAGATGTTCGTTTGACAACCGGGGCCGACGTCTTAACGTGCTCTCCGAGGCACGGAGTGGTCTCAGTGTCTTAAGAAATGGTCACCCATCCTAAGATCGGCCTGACTAGAAGCCCTTTGACTCTATCTCCGTACCAAATTTCATCAACATGAATCCAGCCGATTTTACGTGATGCACAAGCAAATAGGTTTTACTAACTGTATGTAGCGAGGTTTTAGTTTTTGAATGAGCTTGGGGAGCGTGTAATAAATCTTTCTAGATTATGAAAATTTATTTATATTGTGACATTAATTGGTCGACTTGACATAATCGTTATCGTTATCAGTCGCTTGATTTATTTGTCGGCGAAACCTACGGCGCATTGTACCTAGTAGGCTTCGTAAAAAATATAACAATTTAATTTATCTCGAAAATTCAATGGCCAGAGAAGTGTGAGGTTCAAGGGTATCTCCCTTGAAATGGCCAGAGAAGTGTGAGGTACAAGAGTATCTCCCTTGAAATGGCCAGAGAAGTATGAGGTACAAGGGTATCTCTCTTGAAATAAAAAATAAATGCCAAAATGCTTTACATGGATCATTACAATTTCACTATAGCTTCGTAATGTCCTAAGTAATAAATATTATAAATCCTAAAGTATGTTTATTTGTAACCTCTTCACGGTCAAACGACTGGACGAATTTGGTGAAAATTGGCATAGGGATAGTTTTGGGAACGGAGAAAAAAAAATAGGATACTATAAAACTATTCCACGCGTGCGGAGCTGCGGGCAACAGCTAGTACTTTATAAATAAGAACGTACCCTTATAAGACATAATCGCAATATGTGTCAACTATACTTATTGATTCTCGTACTTAATTGAAATCTATTGACTTTTAATGAACTACGTGATCAATAAAGTTACATGTATCGTAACCGTATAATTTGAAAGTATTCCCAATTTAATTGAAAAAGCTAATCTCTACAATCTAAAGTTTAATATACCCGTCGTCGGTGAGGTACAGAATGGTGTACAAAGATAGATTGTTCGTGGTCTATAAAGCCGATGTTACCACTTAGAAGCTGGAAACTTTGCGTGTTAACCTAATGCTCTGTAAAACTTTTCAACTATAGGTTTCGCAGCTATATAGGTTTAAAGTTAGTGCGGTAATTAAAATATTCAATAGAACATTATTGCCATAAAATGGAGTCCTTTAGCCCAGATCTTTGAACTACCTAAGCTGACCAAGTGCAGGTGCACACCTGCTAATCAGCGAACGAGGCTCTAGCAGCAAGAGGCTCGACCCCTATTATGTGTAACCGACAAAGATAGTGGCGAAGATTTCCCCTGTATTAATTGTATTAATTCTCTGTACTCTGATTCTGAGACTAATCCCATTCATGAAGCTGAATTTAAATCTAACATTCACACACAGATTAATAAATGAGTCTCATTTACCTGAGTCACCCACCAGCTCTTAGGAAATTTCCATTAGGGTCCATTCACAGGAGCATTAAAAATAAAATGAAATAAAATAACGTTTATTATCTTTGAAATTTTCAGAAAATTATTTAGATTCGTCAGAAGTTGGTGTGACTCTACCGAGGGTTCCAAAATGCAACGAGACTGAGAAGAGCCCTCAAGAAACTCAGCTCGGCTTTTTTCAAAATATTTCATCTTAAATCTAATACAGAGTTATTTAGAAAGGAGCAATTCGTTACGTTGTTACAACCAGGCCGCCTTGTCATCTAAGAAATCATTAATACTATAATAAGCTTTATGGCACAATTTACTTTTTATTAGTTTTTTAAATTTATTGACAGATAAATTTGCTATTTCGGTTGGCAATGTATTGTACATTCGAATAAAGTTCCCCGCAAAAGAATTACTCACTTTATGAAGCCTAAATTTAGGAACAGCCAGTTTATCCTTATTTCTTAAGTTTAGATTATGATTATCACTATTTTTCACAAATTTACTTTTGTTCTTGTGGGTATACAATAAAATTTCATAAATATACTGTGAATACACTGTAAGGATGTAAATATGCTTAAACTTATCTCTTAATGACTCCCGAGACCCCATTCCATAGATAGTCCGGATAGCCCTCTTCTGCAACACAAAGATGCATTCAATATCGGCAGCGTTACCCCACAGTAGTATGCCATATGTCATGATACTGTGGAAGTAGCTGAAGTAGACAAGACGCGCCGTTTTAATGTCTGTAAGTTGTCGGATCTTTTTGACAGCATAGGCTGCTGAACTAAGCCTGGCCGAAATTTTCCCGATATGAGGCCCCCATTGCAATTTGGAGTCTAACGTTATGCCCAGAAAGACAGTGTCATCGACCAATTCTATTATATCATCCCTAACCTTAACACTGGTTTTAACAAGTCTTACATTAGGTAAGGTGAATCTTACACATTTAGTTTTATTTTCATTTAATAATAAATTATTAGCACAAAACCAGTGGACTATCCTAGAGAGGGTAATGTTTACATCGTCAAGTTCGCGCTGTCCACGTTTAACTTTAAATATTAAAGAAGTGTCATCAGCAAACAAAACTACCTCGTGGTCGTCTCTTATGAGGTGAGGGAGATCATTAATATATACTAGAAAAAGAAAAGGTCCCAAAATTGAACCCTGCGGTACCCCCATTGCATTTATTGCATTGCATTAAAGATACTACATATTAATGACCCAGTCTTGTTGTGTCACTGGTTAAGCCTTGTGTCTTATGAA
Source organism: Nudaria mundana (assembly GCA_963556515.1). Taxonomy (NCBI): domain Eukaryota; kingdom Metazoa; phylum Arthropoda; class Insecta; order Lepidoptera; family Erebidae; genus Nudaria; species Nudaria mundana. The sequence continues at coordinate 7,695,099 of OY748305.1, read as the reverse complement.
CCTTAGGTTTATTTTTTCTGAACGGGATCATGTCCATGATGTCCTATATGATAGAACTAGCAGACGCATGCAACCTCACTCGCGTGGAATTCATAACTTTCTTTTGCAGGTGATATAAGATTTTTTGCATAATTTTAAACGTTTGTGATACAGGTAACGTTTTCCCGATAATTGCAACATATTTCACTGTGGCTTCGTTCCTATTGATTGTAGCATGATATTAGTATTTAAACTTCCTCGATATATGGATTTCCAGTACTACAAGAATTTCTTAAAGCAAACGGAACCAGTAGTTCCTGACATTGTTGCCTTGAAACAAAAACATTCCTCAAGGATGAACATAAAATCATACCTAACTATATAATTTCGGTATATTCAAATAGGCATATCAATCCAATCAATTTATCACAGTGCGCACATGGCCTTAGAGCGTGGGCTGAGTCTTAAGTGCGAACGCGATTGCCCTCGCAACTTTAAGACAATTGCAATTAATGACTTATCTCGAGGTTGCGGCAGACATGTTACGGGTAAATCACAATAAATGTGTTCTGTAATATAAACAGAGGGCTAAGAAACCCTATTAAAATCTTCAGAACCCAGATGCCTCATCTACACGCAGTTAATCGGCCGCAATCCAACGAGCCTCTGTAAAATTTATAAAATCAGTTTACGTAAAAAAATATTATATCTGTTTTACTTTTTAGGGAGAAAGATGTGACAAATAGGTATTTTTTTTTTTTAATTCCGCGGCCCAAGTCCGCGGCCGCTCTAACGTCCGTTGCCGGGCGTCTCTGGTTACTAGCAGAGGGTATGTCCAGTGGCGCCCGGCGGACTTTGACCACCTCTGTGGTCTCTTCGGGTGTTGGGTCGGGACGAGAATCCCGCGTCGTTGGGGAAGGGTTTTATCCCGCGTCAGTGAGTGAATCTGGTTGCGTGCTATGGGGCAAAGGCCCCGCAGCACGCAACCCTTCTAGCCTGCTTCTGTAAGGACGGCGGATGGCGATCCCGCCGTCCTCAGGCCCTGATCATGGAGATCGATAGTCTTGGGCGTAGTCGCGGAGTCTGGGGCGCCCTGGCCGCCGACTACGGAACTCGGCGGGGAGGGTACGCTCCCTCTCCCTCCCGGCCGCCTCCTTCGCGAGCATGACTTGCTCGCAGAAGGACACGGCCGCGTTCCACCTACTCCGGCTGGAGACCATGGCTTGAAGCATGGTCTCCAGCGAGAGGGTATCCACGCCCAGACCCACTACGAGGTCCCGGCGCTGGCTCGCCCACGCTGAGCACTCCACCAAGGTGTGGAGTGCTGTGTCGTCGTCGGAAACCTCGCAGTGTTGACACCGGGGTGTGACCTCACGATGCATGCGAAACAGATAGCTACCGAAGCATCCATGCCCGGCAACGATCTGCGTCGCACGGTACGTGAGGTCACCATGCTGCCTCTGCAGCCAATCGTCCATGATCGGTCTCACCGCCGCGATGATGGTGGTACCCCACTTGGGTTGCTCAAGTCGCACCCTCCATGACTCCATGAGATCCTGGCGGAGTTGGGACCGCTGGTCCTCGATTTCTCGAGACGCAGGCCTGTGGTCCCGCTCCAGCGCCTCCTTGCGCCATTGGAACAATGACGCAAGGGCTCTCGCTTCCAGGTGCCATGGAGGGGTCCCGGCTAGGAGACATGCAGCCTCTCCGGAGATCGTGCGGCACCCCCGTATGGTTCTGACGGCCAAGGTTCGAAGTGGTCTGTTTAACAGAGTCACGTTCCCCTTGACCGCCAACCTATCCGCCCATACGGGAGCCCCGTATAAGGCCATACTCCGCACGATCCCCAGGTACAGTCTCCTGCAGGAAGCGGTGGGTCCCTTTAGGTTGGGCATCAGTCGCGAAAGCGCGGCCGATGCCTGCGTCACCTTGGGGACCAAACTTCGGAAATGTGGTCCGAAGTTCCATCGGCTATCAAGTACGATCCCTAGGTACTTCATCGAGGGCTTGATGCCGATGCTAACGCCTCCCACATTTATGCTGGAACCTTCGGGTGGACCGTTCCGAGGTCTGTGAAAACACAGAACCTCGGACTTGTGCAAGGCCACCTCCAGTCCCAGCTGCCGTATCCGACCCACGACTCGAGCAACACCCGTCGTGACCTTGAGTGCTGCCTCCTGGTACGTTGCACCCCGCGCCGTGACGAGGGTATCGTCGGCGTAGCACGTTACGCCGACGCCCCTAGGCAACGCACCCCGCAGCACCCAGACAAATAGGTATGGAAATTAGTATATTGCATCAAAAAAAAAAAAAAAACAACGTCTAAACAACAGTATTACGCTGATAAATAGAAATACCTTATCAAGACTTTATAAAGACCTCTAAACAACAGTATTACGCTGATGAATAGAAAGACCTTATCACGACTTTATAAAGACCTATCAGACTGAATTGGTAATTCCCATAAATTGCACGTGGGCAAAAATGATAGTCACTTGTGCTACTAGTAAAGTCTAGTTCATTTCATTCAACAGCGGTAGGTATACCTACCACAGTTCTGTGAAGTGTTCACAGTCTACGAATCCCCGCCTGTTTCTTGTTAAACGTTCAATTTCATTCGAAGCGTCGTTGTTTGCTTTGTCGTATAGAAACTTGCTAATATAATTTGATATAAGTAGAGATATAGTACACACCTATAAGCAAAATTTTATAATTTAAATCGTGATTTAAAATGTCTGTGTTGGTTTAAGTGAACCAAGCAATTCTTGGACGTTATCATTATCTACCGAAATTTTATTTGTATAGCAATATCTTCCACTTCTTCTTCTACCTATTATACCATCTATAAATGCGCGTTCGCTAATCCGAATTCACCTAAAACGAGGTAGCGTAAGTTAGGATATTACTGTACGACAATGAAGAATATTTATCTTTAACTCACAATAATCCAGGTACGTCAATTCTGTGTGAAATCGAGAGGAAACCTTGTCAGTCTCAGGAGCTGTAACAATATTGGCTAATGTGTTTGAAACAGCGTGGGTGGTATTCGCAAAGTGGGTGTATTGATCGTCAGTCGCAGTTCTGTAATATGTGAGACATCGACCCCCAATAAATTACAAAACGATTATGAAATGATTGTCATTCTCAATAGAAAAAACGACGAGAGTTCTTTAATCAAACGACAGCTGTATAGCGGCAACTATTAGTTGTTGTTGTGTATTTGCAGAGAACATATTGTTGACTCCCGAATAAAATATGATCGGTATGGAGATAGAAGCATTACTCGAATCCGTATTATTGACTATTATAACAACTCTGAAATTAATAAACGTTAATATTGATAATGTTGAATTTGATTAATCCAAACCATTTTACTACAAGCTATGTATTGCTTGTCAATGCATCAAATAGATTCCAATGTAGGCATTCAAAACAATAAGAAAATTCAAAGGATACTAGACATTATTGTTGAACTAAGGGGACCAATAGGAGTCATGCATAATTCAGAAATCAGATATGCCAGATTCTAATGCACGACGGGATCTTAAGTTTTGAATTTCAAAAGGCTTCAAAAAATATTTAGGTACTTGATCTTCCAAACTGGGTTCGTTTATATAAATTTTCCTTGGCGAAATCGGTAAAATGGTCCCGGCTGTTTCTCTCCGTACATACATACATACATTTTTCAGAAATCACTTTTTTCGAATCAGGGGAGTGTCATGGGAAACTCAAAATATTTTGTTACGCTATCACAAATTCACTAATAGAATGAAGAATGAAGAAGAAGTGAAAGTAAAAATAGAGTATTTTAGAGAGAATAATAATCTAAAGGCTTCTTGCGGTAAACGAAATACAGTGCACTTTATAGAGAAGGTAACTTAATCCGAGAGATCGGGGAGGAATACTGATTGAGCAGTAAACATTATGTATTCATCCTGGACAACCGTGGAAGTAGTAGCCCTGGGTAACTCTATCTAAAACAAGTAGGTAAACGTCTAGATACTTTTTTCATGTATGTAACTAGTTATATTAAAAAAAAATATACCAAATATAAAATAATTTGGATCATCGTGGTCAAACATCTAATGCTTAAGAGAATACGAAATTAAGTAGAGACTTATACGAAATATATTTTTTGATCAGCGTTATACACCGAAAAAATAACTAGGTTAAAAATTATTGGCTAAGGAGAGACCTATTTGAATTTGCAGCCAAAAAGTTCCAGAATCGTACAAAATCGTGCCCATGTGAACCGCAATTGTTAGAAGGTAATTTTCTGTTTAGGTCCTGAACTCTCGTCGATAATAACTTAATATTTTAGACCTTGTGTTTCGTTTTCTTTGAAACAAAATGTTCACAATTTAATTTTATAAAATTAACAGATGACCCGTTAACTCTTTGTCCAGTTACAAGGCCGATAATAAACTAAAACAAATAAGGGCGTGCATAGGGCAAACGAAAAATAGTTATTCGACAAACACACATTCAGCAACAATTGGTAGTTTTCGAGATAAATGGTAAGAAATATGAAGCTTAACTGCGTCCCCTAACAAATCGTTGAAGGTACTCTAAGCGCGCAAGCAGTAAATTTCACAGTGAAAACATTAAAATCTCGTTAATATTGTTTGCCAGTATTCGTAAGATAGATTTATTTTTACAGAATATTTGTTACACGCAAGTTTACGTCGACATCCAGAAGACCACACTAACTATTGTATGCAGTTCAAGGCACAGAATAGGGCATGTCACCTTCAATGTAAGTACTTACATTCAAGGTGACATGCCATCATTATAGAAGGTTTTTGAATTATGTACCTATACCTAGTTCTATCACGAATGGTAAGGTCGTACTGGCAGATAACATCTAAGTAGGGCGGGATTCCAATGAGGACCGGGAGTGATCTAAACGAATTAGTATCTCTACCAAGACTAAAGCTCCGACAGTTCATTGATCAGATTCTCGCGACTGACGGACATGACTGATCTGATAATGCTGTGTGGTCGGAGGGTAATTCAATTACAAGGACATGATAAAAAAACAAGAATAAATATAATATATACTCAATACATAGCGATAACCATTCCTTGGTAGTCGAGTAAAAAAATAATTGTGGCAATCGTCACTTCTACTTCACCAAATGTTATACGCAGTAGCAAGTCACCGAAAATTGTACAAAAAAATAATGTCAGTACGACCTCAAAGAATACAGTTGTTTATTGAACAATGATTCATAACGCTAACACCAATACGAGGTACTAGTTGCCTACATTCAACGATACTGTAAAGACTTAAGTAAGATGTATCATATAGAGATGAGAGAATTCGAAGTTTAGTCCGAGGCGCCCAGGACTGTAATTGGCTGTGCTACAGCGGCTGGCACGTAAGACTTTGTTGCCTTATGTGTGTGTGTGTGTGTTTTTAAAATTATGTTTAAAGTTACTTTAACTGTTATTTTTTCTAAAAAATCTCCATATACTAAATAGTGACCTTATACAACAAGTGATTATTAATGAATTAATATGTGTTATTGCCACGTTATTAAAAAAAAATAAGATTTCATTTCTTTTTGGGTAGATGAGAAAACTAAAATGGTGCTGAATTTACGGCGCAAATTATATTCCAGCCAATAATAACAGTGAATTTTCCGTATAAAAAAGTGTGTCATTGTCTGAGTACAATAAGGCAAGACAATGAGCAATGAAGACCGTGAGGACTCAAAACTGTTTCGGAACAATCTAGTGCCAAAATTGGATTAGATTTGGTATATAATATATTATATAGTAAATTAATTATTCATTTTGAATGCGTGAATGATTTATTTCTATCCATAATATTAGTATTTACAGTTTTTCATTATGTTAATGTAACTAATATGGTTTCAATGAATTTTTTTTATCTTACGATATTTTATATTAAACTAGAATAAAGGATCAGAATTGTATTCACCTAGGAAAATAATAAATAAATAAATATTTTTGGGAAATAACTTGCATCTTCTGTGCCTTGACCTTACACGGCAATACACACAACATTTTGATAGATTAATAATGTTAGTTAACTTAGTTCATGAATTACTTTCATCTATCGGTATTTTTAACCACGTATTATCGGTATTTTTTAGGCAGTTGCCTTTATTTACAGTCTACTTATTTTCAATAATGAAGACACGCAAGTTAAAACATTTAAATTGTTACCTATTCTGAACTAAATATCTAGACATCTACATCCTGTAATTCCACGAAAACATTTTCGAACCGTATTTGTATCAACTATTGACATTCGTTAGTCTTGGGCTCAATGTCCAACTTGTACACTTTATACTTTCGTCTGAATCTACGTCGTGAATTTGTTCATGTCCTAAAACATTTAGAGACGTAACTTATTTGTTTCAAAGTGCTCAAAAAGAAGAGGTTTTCGTCGAAATGCCTTACATGCATTTAAGTAGGCATGAGGTTTGTTTCGTGATACGAGTCAGTCTAGTAGTCGGTCGGCTGGTTGCGACGCGACGGAATGCCACTGCAAGGTCGTGTACGTTCGTCGCCCGCATCATCTCAGATTTACTGCAGACATGTTTTATTTAGCTGATAATAATTTAAAACATTGTCAATAAAGAATATAGGTATCACGGAAACTTATCTATTTACTTCACTGGTAACATCAGTTCACTTAGCAACTAAAGAGAAAATGGACAATAGGGAGTTTAGATATACAATATATTTCACGCATTTATCGCCAAATTCCAAGTAAGATTCATAACGCAAAATGGGAAATATCTTCGATTTTAAATTATTACACTCTAAGCAGTATCTATCTATTACTATCTTCGATGCTATACTATTGTGATAAACAAAGATAAGATAAGAGCTATACCCCCCACGTTGAACCATAGACCAATTTTTATACTGAAAGGTTACAGATTAAACTCAAGACAAACCCTGTGTTAAGATCCTCGGTAAAGTTTATATCTACATTAGGACAAAGCTGCACCAGCTAAGAAATTTAAAACCATAAAATTAAAAGAAAGAAAAAAAATACTATACCAAAACATTTCCTAACGAGTGGGCAATTCATCAAGTACTTCCAGGGCGTGTGCGCAGCCTGTTTTTTCTTCTTACGGCCTCTATGCGAGTGAGGATGATGACACCGCTCAGCGGCCTTGCCGTGCTTCGTGAACATTCCGAGTATACCCTGACGCTTCCATAGACCGTCACATCACTAGCACTACTAACAATGACACTAAACACACTGGCTTTAGCTGGTGACAAGCACTCTCGCTGCCGACCATTCACTGACACGAATCACAAAACAAACCACTATTAAGGTCATCCGTAGCCATCACAGCTCAACTGAAAGACTACATGGGCGAGGCCCCGCACAAATGTAACTGAAAAGAAAAAAAGAAAAAATGTAGTTGAACCCCGCTGGGTAACATCACGTAAAAAGGACATAAATGTTAAGTAGAAAATAATAGTTAAGCCGAGGTCTCATCGCCCTGGGGTTATCCTTCCGAGGGTGTACCCGGGGCTTCCGGCAATGTTCATTAAGACATCCAATTTTAAAAAAAATGCCGAGGTCTCATTGTTTATCATCATTTTCATATTCGAATAATGATAAAATAAAGGCAATAAGTCATAGCACAGAAACGATTCTCTTTGCCATAGCTGATGTACCGCTACAATATGTCGGGCTCAGTAGTCAGTACACCGTCAGAGCTAGCTGAATTCATTCATGATGCAATAAGTAGTTCGGATGGCAACTATTCACACAAGTGGATTTAATACAACGTATTGTGAACGTGTGGATCAAGATCAAGGTCACGCAACGCCGATCTGGTATTTTCGGAATTGAAATGGTAGATTGGGAGTAAACAGTGACATATTTCCCAAAAACTTGTCTTAATCAATATCGCTGAAAGAACGTATCAATGGAAATATTGCATTTCTAATGTTTCTGCACCATTGACGATATCGATGGCGACAAGTTTAGCATACCATCCACCCAGAAGGTCAAAACTCTCGTATGAACTTATATACGAGTATACATACAAGTAATCACACATATATATAAAGACACATATCTAAACAAGGACAACCTTATCGCTCTTCCGTTTACTTTATGAAAGCAATATATTATTGAAGTGAGATGACATAGGTACTCTAATATGACAAGCGCTACAATGGTTATGATTGTACGTTTTATAAACGTAGTTATTACACGTTAATTTATATTTTTGAGCTTTAAGTACCTCTAATGTCCGCAGTAACCTGCATCTTTAATCAAACAACTGTGTATAAATTAGATGCAAAACAGAAGGCAAGGTAAAGTAATGGTAAGTAAGATGTTAAAAACTTATTAATATTTTTCACCTGTCGTTTCTATACAACAAATTAAAAAGATAATGTCTTGTATCGGTGAATACCTATTCTGAATTTCGTTAGTATGATTTGCGGTTTCTACCCGCGTTAGTTATTGTCAAAAATCCTACATCGCGCTAATAACATTTGCACACTCTTACTTATAAGCAAATATGTTTTGGCTACAAATTTTGCTGTTCTCTTTGAGACAGTCTTGATAATGCCTCGTTTAGAGGCGAAACAATTGTCGACGTTTTGTTGTCATTTTTAACTCTGCGAAAAATAATGCTATTATAATTTTAATAAGTTTTTAACATCTTACTTACTTTGTCATGGATTTTCGCCAGGTAACGCCTGTTTCTATCCAATATTTGAGAAGGTAAGGTTTATTATACGATTATGAAAAACAATGAAATTATCTAGTTGTCCTGAAATAAGTACATTTTATAAACATGCACATTTATTTTTTGGAACGGTAGAAATTCTCTTGTAACGAAATGGTGTGTTTCGAGCAGCCTCTCTCTCTCAATTACTGTTTCTTTTTTTTTGTCGTTTTTCCATTCGGAGTTGAATAAAAACGTAAGCAACTTCGTTCCAGACGGGGGTAAATAGCTGATTCACCATTTCGTGATCTATAGATATTGAATCGCGGTTAGGGATTGAATATGATCAGCCGGCTCATATATCTTACGAATAGCAAGTGAACAAGTGACCATACACGCAAGGGAAAGTTGCATGGCACGGGCACAGAACACGCGGCTCCTGGAGCTCTGTTTGTTGTGCACGCGATGCGCGGACATTGTAACGATTATGCACATAGCGTGTGTGCGGCTGCGGATCACATCGTTAATCAAAGTTAGTCTTAACTTTGATTAACAAGCTGAACAAAAACACATTACAAAAATTTTACGCCGCAACTATCCATTTATTGTTCTCCTTATTTGCAAGCATAGCAACTACGGGTACAAGAAATAATGTTGTCCACTTAGTTCATAGAACCGCACGTTACGATAGTGTACAGAATCGTAAGGTATGGATTCCGCGAACGTGTTTCCATTTTAGGGAGAGTGCCGCGTCATCATTCATTACTAGTATCTATATCGGGAGTTGTTCGTACAAGTGGCGTTAAGACGAAGCTTCGATATCATGAACAGGGTAACTGAAATAAAATAAGTAAAATTTATTAAGGAAGGTTACTTCCACTGGTTGCTGTACTTCACCATCTACCCAATGGTTAGGTAGATGGTAGATGGCAAAGTTAATTTGATTAGGTACTAACCAAATTAACTCGAACGTAATATACTCGTATTGCTATAAAATTTGATCAATGTATTTCCCTATAAATTAATCGATTAAGATTCTCCTTAAAACGTCCTCAATAAGGCAATGGTTAGAAGTTGACTGCGGCCATACGGTTACGCAGGTGACTCATACTGCTTCCCAAATACGGAACTTGACCAAGAACCTGAGGCGCATTTGCAGCGAGACACGAAACTAGATTCCCCACATTACTGGTTTTTCATTAATATTTTTATTCTGTTGATTGAAGAATAATAACGCGTACATTACTACTTAGTTATTTAGATATGCTCCATTAAATGGATTAAGTTTCAGTCTAGATTTTTAGTATTTTATAAAGCTTTTGTATAACAAATTTGACATGGGACGGCAGATGTTCAGACAGTAATAACAGTGTTCAATGTAAGAGCAATGCTGACCGGGAGGAAGGCAAGGAGGATGAGGTGTAAGGGTTGTTCATTCATCTAAGTCGTGACGTCACGCATGAGGTCATGCCCTCGTGTGTTTAACTTTAAGAACATCAACGGCAAAAATCTTCTTGAGTGTAGGCTACGGTTTTCTACCTCGCAGATCAGAGAGTTATGCTCGGTAACCAATTCGATTAAAACGAATTCAAACCAATATATCTCACAGATGGTAGGTAATTATGTTCCAAATATGACCCATACTATAAACAAAATGTATCAGATACTCTTGGCGATGACTCTTTAAATATGGTGGTTTGTTTTATTACAAAACAAACCGCCATATTTGAGAAGGCAGTTCTCAGTATGGATGTTGATGCGAAGATAAGCCGTCCGGACTTAACCGGTTTTCACGGCAATAAAGTAGCTATAGCCACAGCTATAGCGTTGCTAACATAATGTTTTAGTGAGGGCGTATCGATTGCATTAATGAGATGTGGGCGCACGTGGGGTCCGTGTGTTGAATTGTGGATCCGATTGCTAACGGCCAGGTTGTCATTTAAAGGACGTTTTATAGCCCTCTTTATGATATAGAAACAATAGTGAGTGATCTTTTGTAATACTTTATGGTCGCATTAAACTGCTTGCGAAACAAAATAGTAGGTGCTCTATCAATTTGGTGTGTCGAATTTTTCGAACGTGACTCTGTACTAAGTTCGGTGAAAACAAATTTGGTGTCGATTACGAAACAAAGAAAGATGTTATTTAGCCTGAGAGTGTAGATAAGACCGTCTCGGTGTCAGATCCTAAGGGATTTAGCGCTTTAGGTAAAATAGGGATGTCGAGAATACAAATACCTGTCTTGGAAACTGATTTTTCTGGCTTGGAAATGTACATGTCGAAAGGAAAAGATTTATGTTAAAGGTCAATTTATTATACAACATCCCATTATGTGTGCCCTTTTAAAAACAGCGTGGTAACTAAATGCACCGAGATTTAAAGCGAGATTAAAGTATTTAATGAGTGTTTAAAAGAAGATCATTAAAAAAAGAAAATAATGAATAAATTGAATTCTATAAACGGACCTTGGTCAAAAATGTAAATTTTATGTGTGTGTGACGTGAGCGACAACAACCGTGTAACAGAAATACAAGTAACTTTCACAGATGCGTAGGCTATAATTATATATTATGATAATATTTCGTTCATATTTTAAGCCAGTTCGACTGAGGCCCTAAGTCAATATCCCAGTTACGAATCTCTGCTAAGGGATAAGCTAAAGACTAATTTTAGGTACATTTATAAGGAAATTATTAAAGTTTATAGTTAAATATTTTCCTTAAAATTGTGACTGTAGCTGTCGTAATAAACAGTTCTTTACATACCGTTTATATTTTACCGTTAAATTGTAACACAATGTAAACAAAACTTTATTAAAAAAGAAAATGGATAATCTATCTGAGTTTCTTGCTGGTATCTTCTCAGGAGAACCAATTTACCGAACCAGCGAAAGAATTATTTTCAAATGGTTATTTATGTACTTAATTTAGTATTTTTTTAATATTGCTTGACATAAAATTGTAAAATTTTGACATTCATATGTGTTCTTTATGTGCCTAAACTGAATAAACGAAATTGATTGATTCTTGATTGAATAATAATGACGCCGTAAATAGACTCATAAAATACGCCCAAAATTAAGTTTTCTCCGGCATTAAAGCCTCCAATTTTACTTGATCACTTCAAACTTGTATTACAAAGGATTGCATAATTTATATTGTTTGATAGAAGCTTTAGAAATCATTTTACTTGTTAATTTATTTACAAAACAATCTTATAAAACTTTATAAAATAACCTACCTAATTTTACTTTCCTCAATTTAAAGTATATTTTCCTAACTTTTTTTTTTAATTCCGCACCCTAAGCCACTGCCGCTCTCACTTCCGTTGATACGCACGCAGAAGGTACTCGTATTTCCAGTGGTGCCCGGCGTATTTTCCTACCTAACTAAAGTGTGCATCTAGTCCAAGATTTTACGGCATACGGCTTAATAAAAGAAAATCTTTCAGTGGGACCAACAAAATAACTAGCGAAATGTGAACGTATACCTCTTCCTATTTCTTCTTAAATAGTGACAGACTGAAGATGGCTGACGAGATTGAATGTACGTATACTGGACAGGAAAACATCCTTCAATTGTACCAACTTGAATACAATTCACACGGTATTGACACATCATTGTAATTCAGGTTCGGATTACATAATGTTATTTACTTTTCTACGGTGCCCGGTAACGGCAATAGGATTGTTTTCTATAAATTGCGACCAATAAAATTACTGGCACAATGTGGGTGTGTTATTCACCTCTAGGCTCTAGGCGGCATATCCGAGAAAGTGACCCACATGGAATACGTAAGAATGAAGTTAGGATATGATAAAGAATGTCACTTCTTAGAGGAGACTTAGCAGTTGGATTGATCGCGTCACATTTATAAAGCAGTAAACGGTGTCTCTTGTACGACCGATGACGAAGTAGGTAGGGTTTACAGCGATAATCATTAGGTCAAACAGCTCATAAACCCATACAATAAACACTTGTATTTCAGATTATGATTTATCTACATTACAGACAGAGGCAGACTATAGAGCTATCTCTATATTTTTATTAGTGGAACATTAGTACAATTAATGTCTCAAATACTTTAAATTTTCATTGACGTTACCTTACCTATCAAGATTTTCCTGTAAAAAACATGGCAGTATTTCCAAATTAACAGGCTATCACTAAATAAATGCATATGAAAGTGAAACTATACCAATAAAAACAATTTTTAATTTTTTTTAGTCTGTCTATCCTTCTGTGTGTCACGGCTAATCTCTGAAATGGCAGTAATATTTTAACCGAACTTTTTATTGCAGCACAGGCTGATGTTATGAGTAACCTTTTTTTTTATCCGGCAATCGGCCGCGGCAGCACCTACATCTATTGCCAAGCCCCTCTGGCAAGCACTAAAAGAATTTTCCAGTGGTGCCGGGATAAAAATTAAAGCAACCTGCAATTTTTTTAAAATTAAGTAATGTAATATTATTGAGCGTTTGAAGCGTAGCGCATCTTGGACGACAAGTGTAAATCGTTTGTGTGCCAACTCCTCCGAAACATCTTGACCGATTTTGACCATATTTGGCATGCTGGTCGACATCATACCCGGGAGTGCATATCTCTGAAATCATGAAAATAGAGCATAAAAAAAAGATAAGAAAATTTGCGCCACTCAACATTTGCAATTAGTAGCATGCATTGCATACCTAGTTAAAATTTATACCTACATATTTATTAGTCTTGGCAAAAAATAAAAATATATTATATTCGAAATGGCCACCTTTGGCCTGTATAAAAATACAGGCCTTTAATCTGGTTGGTCACGAATCTATGGATTTACGCACTGTTTCCAAGGGAAATTTTGCCACTGCTTGCTCCAAAGATTTTTTAAGAGACTCAATTTCGCCGTGTCGTTTAGAGCAGGCCATGTCCTCTAAAACTGACCATAATTTGTAGTCTAAAGGGTTGAGGTCTGGGCTAGATGAGGGCCAGTCTTCAGCTCTTATAAAGTCCTGAACGTTGGTTTCTAGCCAGGCTTGGGTAGTTCGTTTCTTGTGACCAGGAGCAGAAGTCCACGGTATATTTAAAAAAAGTGTATAGCTGAGAGGTTTCACGACATGATCCAAGACAGTATCTTGATACACTTTGGCTGAAGTTTTCGCTCCTTTTTCACAAAAATGTACTTTTGTGACTCCCTGATGAGACACGCCCCACCAAACCATCACAGACGCAGGATGATGACCACGTTGTACCTTTCCAACCACTTGAGCAGCTTCCTTAGAACTGTGAGCGTACACTTTATCATTTTGCTTATTGTAGTGTTCTTCAATCGTGAAATTTTTTTCATCGGTAAAGAGGATATTTCTGTGCCTGTCACCTGCGTATCGCGACAGAAAGCGCTTTGAGCGATCCACTCTCTTTAACCGTAAATATTGATTTAGGGCATGTCCTGTATATGGAAATCAAGAGAATAAAATCGAAAGAATAAAATAATATACGTGTTCCAAATTCAAAATAATTAAAAAGTTGAAAAAAAAATAAAAGTTTTAAAGTAACAGTATTTATGGCCAGACTAGTTATACTCGTATATGCTCCCGTAGGAATTAGAAACCAGAAAACTATTCCCCGCGGGCGAAGCAGTGGGCATCAGCTTGTGTTAACTAAATCCTTTAACAAAATACAGATTATAACGTGATGCTAAAATTGATTCTTTATCATTCACTAAAATAATTAGAATGTAATATTTTTAGACGGGGTATTCACAACAAGATAAATGAATCTCTGTTAAATGAAACCAGGCATATCTTCTATCCTATAACAATTTGTTTGGACGTTAACACAAAGAAAAACTTAAAAAACGAAGAAGTTTTCAAAGCAACAATAATAATTACTATTCCAGACGAGACGTCTTCGTCTTAGAGAACGACGAAGGTTATTCACCCGTTACAGAATTAATGGCACAGCTTAGTAATGTCTTAGTGGTACTTAATCTTGGTTTCCTCAACAAAATTCGCGTAAACAATATTAAATATTCACTTTTTTTATATCTATTATCTATATTGTTTTCATCACTATCACCACATATTATAAAGCAAAGTCGCTTCCGTCCGCATGTACGCTTAGATCTTAATACTACGCAACGTATTTTGGTTTTCGCGGTTTTCGCCAATGGATCGATTGGTTCTCGAGGAAGGTTTTTGTGTATATAATTTGTGAAGCAGGCGAAGCCGCGGGCGTCCGCTATTTAAATGATAAATGTCAGCTCAACTTCAGATACTTTATAAGTGAAGTGGATACAGAATCAGAACCACAAAACTAAAGATTCCTATATAATATTGAAGATGTAGAGGTAAGACCTTTTTCACCCGGGAACTTGTAAGGAACTAAAAACTCGATACTCCCCTTATTGAGTTATTAGTTTCGTACTTACTGACTTAGATATCAAAATATTGTTCATTTTGTAATAAGAACTGACTTAAAGCTCAAGTAGTATTTACTTTTTACCAGAAAGTAATTCTGGATAATGTTATTTTATTCTTTTATGAAAACTTACAGCTAAAATACAAAACAAAAATAAAGATAACACAAAAAGGCCACTAATAAGTTTCCACATGTAGTAATTAGGTAAATATAGTAATTCCATGATGGTGGACAGTGCAATTGGTACAATTTAGGTGGGTAATAAATAATAATAATGCAATAACAATAGGCAGGTAAATATTTACCTCAAGAAGCTTTGTAACTAGGTACACTACACGCCTTCAAAAAATGCCATGCTGAATCTAACTTTAAGCTGATTAATGCTCGTGCAAAATAAGTCCATGACAAAGTGAATTGAGCGCTCGACACACTCTGATTAAGTATGAGTTCTGTCTATAAGTGCAGGTTGTTAAAGGCACACACAGTAGCTTCGGTCTCGAAAGATGCACGGGTGACACACATAATCCAATCTTACTAAGCAGCTCAGAACAATCAAATCGAGTGATTCAACAGTTTGAACAGGAGGGTCAAATCGGCTATGCTTCTACGTTCATTATTATAATGGTAGAATGTTAAACCTACACCTGCTCAAATCCAGATCTGAACTGTATATATATATATATATATATCCCATATATATTTTGAATTGCTTCCACTATAAATTTAAATATTATACACAGAATTCCATATTATTATGACAAAATAACTGGCTGATAACTGTGGAATGGAAAGCACCGTTCTGAGCGTTAGTATGGAGGTTAATGGCGATTATTCCACCTTCAAGAGCGCGTTAATATAGATATTACAATAAGTAAAATTGGCTCTACCTACATCATATACATTTCAGGGGTAAGTGGCCCATACATTTCTTGGTGACGTAAAATTTATTAATGTACAAGCATCCGACAAGTCAAGTAGGAAACTTTGTGATATATAATACAGTTACTTAAAGTTATTCATACCCTCAGTCAGACGACAAGGATGGGATATTGAATGAAGTATAAATACGAGTATATAAGTATAAATATTGATTCCAAATAAAAGATTGAGAGTCGCAGGCGTCCGTATTGTGGATTCTTAAATTGGTCAGGAAAGAAAAAACTATTCCATGCGGCGGTATGTGAACTGTAGTGAACCAGCTACATTAAAAGCTTTATAGAAAGAAACAGCTCGATTCCTAAATAGACACAGGTGTGTTTTCTTTCAACGAGTTCCGTAGGGAACAAATGTGTCAGATGTCATATGTTAAAAAGATAACGAATAACTACATGTGATACAGGCTGATACGCATGCACTTCAACCGAATCCGATGTCTTCGAAGAAAATCGTTTTAGCTCGATTTATTACTGTAAACGAATCCTGTGATCATAGTGTTTTATCGGTGTGAACTGTAATGGCTACACCGTGACCACCCAGCACGTGCAGTTCTTGTTTGTGTGCATGCAACACACTAACGCACGGCTACATTGCGTAGCTAGTAGTCAACTAGTCGGGTGGGGGAGGCGGGGCTCCGCACGCGAACTGATAATAATTATTAGTCTGAGGCAATTAAGAGGCGCCAGATATACGCCATGGATGAGATAGCGGTAGAATTTACACTGAGTTCAAGCCGACAAACATACCTCGACATAGTTTCATTTTGCGAACAACCCACTCTATGCTAAATAGATTTTCTAAGTGGCTTGCAACTGCATGTTTCTTTGCATACCATTCATTGCATGTTTTTTTTCCTGATACAATATTTATTTATGTACTTCTTATACATTTAATGTATTCAATCGTGCTATATCATTGATTGATCGTTTTGCTGAATATGTATTCAAGCACCATATTCTTTCAGCTAGATCGATAGTCTATAATTTATTTATCATTAATCCAAGGTTTTCACTTCGTCCTTGATTCGTAAAGTACACAATAATTTGATCGTAGAAAATTTTGAATACCTGCTTAATTGATACAACATTGCGTGACGCAACATTCACATTAGTGTTGCTTAATTTATCTTTGCGAGTGTTTAGTGTGATTAAGAAAGCTCTATGATATAATTGGTAGGTAAGTTTTGAAGATCGATACAATTGAGCTACCAGATTGTAGAACTCCGAAAATAAAACTGCATTCCCTATCCTGAGTGATTCCTATCTTAGATGGTGACCCAACGGTTTCAAAACTATATCGGGTCCCTTAAATAGCGAGCCCTGCAATGCGAACGACTATAAGAGCCTTTACATAGTCTTTCATCAATAACTAAATCTACAATTGAGTTAATCGTAGAACTAACACAATATAATCCCATCATGGATCCCGTATTTAACAGAAAATTATTATAATTGAATCTTTGACAACAGTAAAAAATGAAGATACACGCAACACGGTGCCACGCCAAGATGGAAGGTACACCTACCATATATCCACTGACTTACATAATGAAGACTTGTAGCGTATACCGTCCACATACCGGGGTCAGGCGTGTTACTTTAGATCGACATAACTGTTTTATTTATGAACCGATTGAAATAAAACAAACTTTAAATGTTAAGTTGAATAAACCACAACGCATTACTGAACACCGCATTCAAATCGGTTAAGCCATTTCTGAGATTAGCGTGTTCAAACATTCAGACAAACAGATAAACAGACAAACAGACCAAAATTCTAAAAACCATTGTTTTTGGTTCTATTTCGTTCATAAAGTTCGACTACAGTTTCTCTATTATATCTTCGCTGTACAGACATCGACCACTTACAATTTTATTATATGTATTGATTTATTGATTTTTTATTATTATTTATTTACTTTCGCTTGGTGCATGACCTATAAGTTTATCGACAGTGCTCCTATTTTCAATCGATTTCCAAAAAAGGAGGAGGTTCTCAATTCGACTGTATATTTTATTTTAATAATTTTTTTTTGTTTGTTACCTCATATCTTCAGGCTGGGTGAACCGATTTTTTATTTAATTGAAAGTTACAACTTCCCAAGTAGTACCATTATAATTTGGTCGCATTTCGGTAGTTTGAAGTCGGTTGCTGTGTCAATTCATGATGTGTATTTTTTATAATTGCCATACATACACATACATCTCAGTGTACCTAATAAGCTGTGTTCAGGCATAGAGTAGAACAAACGGAAAAGGGATTCAGCTAAAAACAAACGCCGAAATCGGTCAAACCACAACTAGCACGTCTCTATGGCTACTGGCCATTTGTCGCGCATTATTATTTATTTAATAAGTACATATTATTGCTTATAAATTAATACTATGTCCCACAAAACTGTTTTGGACAATCTTAGACAGTACGACACACGCTGTTAATGGGCAACTTTGCACGTTGTTAGTAAGCTGAAACTCTGTTTTGTTCGTTCTACTTTGTGATTTAGATCATGATTATGATTTTATATCTTTTATTCCTTATTTGAAATCTATTAGGTACATTCGGTCCATATAAGCGTTTGATCATAACCAGTTAAAAATACAATCATAATATTTATAGTCTCCATTTAAACATTTTATGATGTCTCTGTGGGTGGTCTTGGCTTGATTCTCTGGAATACAAAGTGTATACAACAAGACATGTGCCAAGTATTGTAGTACGATGTAACAAAATTAAATCAAACCTTCTCCTTATGGAAAAGGAAGGTTAGTGATAGAAGAGCAGATATGCGGCAGTAAATAGTAAAATTAGCAAAAGTAATATTTTAACTTTACATTGGTAAATGTATAATAATAAATAATTTGCTAAGTTCCAAGGAGTTACCAAGTCATAAAGTTATTTCCATCAGGAACTAAGACAATTTACACAGAACTTTCTTCGGACACGCGATACTACCATTAAAATTCACTTAGCCCAACACAAGATCATCAAAGTAGTAAGAAAGAATAATAAATACTATAAAATAACTTACAATATGGCAAATAATATCAATATATTTTATGTTCGTAATAATGTTTAACTACTTCGTTAATAAAACAGAGTTCCAACCTGATTGTCAATTATCATTCACTCTACATTATCGTCAACGGTTTCGGGACATCCCGCCTATCCGACCTTAATTACTAGTCTACTACTTAATTGCTACTCCTACTCCATTAAAAACTTTTCAGTTTATTAAACAAATCATAATATGTTTTGAATGTGTTTTTACATCAAGCACCTACACAGAAGTGAAGTACCTACACAAACTCCTGTGACGCACATAGATTTTACCTTCAATTTTTTTTTATTTAATCATAAAAAAATTGCGCTAATAGGCAAAATTGCACTTAGTAGCTGGATGTATTTCATCAGTTGGCAGGCAATATCTCCAGTATATCCTTCTTTAATTGATACATATTATGATCTGCATTATAAAAATGCTTTTGCGAAAGCAGCACTCGGCTAAGTTGTATATTTCATGCAGAGACTACAATGTAGTCTACTCAGAATGCAGTAAATGCAATCTGTGTTGTTAAAATAATTTGCATAAAACGTAGAAATACGACTATGAGTAGGTACATGATCTGGAAAAACGGTACCTATTACCTACTCCTAAGCTAATTATATGAATCTAATAAGTCGTATTGTTACATCATTTATAGTTTCTATAACCCAAGAACGGCTGTACCAATTTTTATGATTTTGGATTAGTCTTTGTCAAGAATGGGATATAAAGTATTATTGTGACAATTCATTATACAAATCATTACGACACAAGTAATTAAATTAAAAAGTAAAAAACCCCCGACTCACATAATTATCAACATACGTATAATCTATTCAATCATATATCAACATAGGTATATTTGAACACATTAGATTTTTCATCACCACTTTCAACCCCTCATTTGAAATGGCTTAACCGATTTTTATAAAACATAGCTAAGAACACTCTCCCCTAACCCATGTTTCAAACAAAAGAAACAGAATCAAAATCGGTTCATCCGTTTGGGAGCTACGATGACACAGACAGACTTACAAACACACACAAACACACACACACACACACACACACCCACCCACCCACACACACGTCAAACTTATAACACCCCGTTCAGGTTTCCGTCGGGGGTTAACAAAATAGTACCTCACTGCTTCTTCTTTGCTTTCAAAGACAGAAATAAATTCTGTCACTAACTTTAATTCCAAACTTATGTATTTGAAACCGTTACAATATCATTGCTTGTAAAATTTATGACTCATTGTAGTATAATTTTGCTATTTGATGCATACATCTTTTGGTAAGTGTTTCATTGAAAGTATGGTAATAGAATTATCATTTTACAACTATGTGTGTACGAATTAATTTCAATAAGGTGCATCATAAGAATATAGGAGAAGTGATCACCATACATAAAATTTGCTATAGGTATACATGACAAAATACAACTACATAATTATTATGTATAACGCATTTGGACACTTATTTGATACGTTTACTATAACTAAGAGGTCAATGAGAAACTAGACAATATCTTTGACACGGATGACCTCTAAGGGAGGCAGGGTCCATCGTGACGTGGTCGAGTTTAATGTATAGTGTGAAATCGCGCATGTGTGTGCGAGCCACTGTTCACGGTTGATAAACCGCAAAACAGTACGCATCGGAATTGTTTAGGTTTGAACATAGGTACCTACAATACATGGTGTAATATTTAGATAGTTTAATGTAGAGCGTCATCAGTTCAATCTAGAACTTGTGAATAACATATTTACGTTGTACTAAACAATAGTAATTAATACAGGTACGTTCGTTTATTTGTAAAAATGTAAAATTTTAAGTAGTTACATTATCTGCACGTGGTACATGTGTTCAATAACGAATGAGACTCATACAAATATATACTATACCTACCTACCCCAAAAGCGGTAGTAGGTATAGAAGTGAGATTAGGGAGCTTTAATTACATTTACCTATACTAGTTGACAGACAGTGATCAAAATTTCACCAAGTTTTTTTTTTAAATATGAGCATTCTGCACTCCTTTTCTATGTAAAAACTGTATGTAGTTATGCAATATTTCATATTCTTTTGTCCGCGGATTTTTCTTTTTAAAACTAACGTCTGTTTACTTTTTTTTTCTAGTGATAAATAATACCTACCAAGTGTGTAACATTCTAACGGTGAAAGTTTTTTTGAAAACTATCCACTAGTTTTTGAGTTCCAGTCACTAACTTACAAGCATACAAAAAAAAAATCTTTATTATAATAAGCATAGGTCTTAGACATACATAGAAATACCGGAGGCGCTCGGCAATGTACGTAGGTGCGGCCACGGACAGAGCCGAGGATTAAAAAAAAATGTAATAAGTTACCAGTGAATTTCATCACACTTAATACTACATCTATCAAACATAAATTAATACATATTCACCTAATAATAAGTACGTAGATAGGTACAATGGAATCGATTAGAGCCATTTTTGAAATAAATCATTAAGCATGATGAATGATACCTATTTCATTAATATAATCGATATCAGGAAGGGGTTATTTTCATTCTCCTTTATTTTCAAGAATAATAATACTTAACACTTTTATGAAAATGCTTTTGACAAAAAATTATGTTGACATACCTAATCAGATCTAAAGGTACTTGGCCTTAACAAGATAATTTGAACGGAAAATTTTCCATCTATCTAATTAGCATTTTGAAAGGAGTTAAGCAAGAAGAACTGGTACAATTTTGGGTTCTAAACATTATACATATATACGGCTAAATCTCATGTACATTTAGTGTTTTCCACGTGCTTCCTTATGTATTTTGATGTTGCAAATCACGTGGCATAAATGACATATACCGTAGGTAATTGCGCAGACAAAATAACACGAATATGTTGGTTTTTGGCGAACCTGCTGCCATTTATATTTAAGGCGAGTCATATCAGCTGATGATAAGACCGCAGAACATAAAGGTTTTTCCGTTCTAGAAGGCGGAAATGGGAAGTCAGTTAAAATCAAATGGGTTGAATTAATGTGCACAGTTAACGTCATAATTGACGCTCTATGCCGTGGGGCCAATAGAGTAACTGGTGAAAAGTGGGCGTATAATGTGCCACTGCTTACCCCATAGGGTCACAGATGTAATTTTATGTACCTATATAGTTTAAACAATCATGTACTATTTGTGGTAGCGTTGAGTTAATATTTACTAAAACCGAATAAACTTATACTCGATGAATTGCCTTAGACTAAACGTAGCTAGTGTTTTGTTTATTTGGTAGTCATAACAATAATTGGTACATTGGACCAATGTCGATACGTTAATATTGAGATAACACAGTTGAGTTTATGTACTGAGTAAATGTTTTAAGATAAATGCTAGCGACAGTACCGAGTCAGGACGCTCAACTATGATTCATTTGGCTCATAACGTTTTAGATAAAGATAAAGGGGACTCTAGGCAAGAATACACGCAAGATGTTCTGGATCCCCGATTCAAGTTTCACATAATCACGTTTGTTATCATAACAGTGCCACGCAACGAGTTTATATAATTATGTAAATAAAAACGAAACAAATGTTTTATCGTTTTAATTAAAATGTACGAATAGTAAATGCCAACCAACACTACTCCGATGTTATATGCCTACGTAAACTGTATGTTTATATGATACACACAAACACACGCGTGCAATACGTGTGCGCATGTGAATGTTTCTTTTATTTTACAAACATTTTCCAGTAATGCACAAGTACCTATTCAGCTATCAATACCATGACTTATATAATGCAGTTCATATGCACTCAGTTTAGAATATAAAACAGCCAGATAGTAATATAAATCAACCGCGGTTATACTTACAGATAACGTTTGTAGTATACCACTTCAGAGGTTAACAACAAAATCCATAAACAAAAACAAGAGATGTAATGCAGGCGTACTGCATACACAGCGGCCGTTAACCCGGCTTCGGCGGGCTGCGTTTCGAAAACTTCGCAACGTAGCGTTTAGAGAATATTCAAAAATAGACCGACCGACCCGTAAAACCCAACAACAACGATAACTCGCACGTTTAAACTTCACGACAAGAATCGAAGTTCTAAAATGAAAGCAATCCGCTACTATGAAATCCGTCCGGAATCGCTTTGAAAAGTTTCCAGTGCACAAAGTTATTGGGATCGCGAGTTCGGGCTCTACGCATCAAGAGCGCGGCAGCCGCGTGGCGCTCAGAACTCAACTGGCGCCGCCGTCCGATCGCACTCCGTCCGCCGCGCCTCGTGCCGACACAGGAACACCCACACTGACACCATTCCTCACACACATGCAGTACTTCATAACAACACAGGCTCACTACATATTCTGCTCGCACTCCTCACACAGACTCAATCCAAAACTGATAAACAGCATAAAACACAACATCACTCTACAGCTGAACATAAACATACGTTTTCCTCCTTTTGTATGTTTAAACATTAAACTAAATTATCATTGCAACTGGTTGCTGGACACTCTCTCACAACGCCATCTAGCCCAAATAAAGCTAATAAAATAAGCTATGGGATCTAGTAAATCGAAATAATCCGCTGCAAAAACTGTCCTAACCTGGTTAGTAATTTGTGCAACAAACTCGCCTCTAACTATGTAAAGACGCCCAAAGAAAACGGAATTTTCTCTACTGCATATTAAAGCATAGAGCTGCAGCAGCTTATGCATCAGAAATATGAAATATGAACAATAAGACATCGAATACGTAAGACGTAATACATACTCACTCTATAGATTGGAAGTATTGAATAGAGTCTTAATATGCTGTTGTATTTACATTAATTGACCTTTGCCCTTAATACGGACATGGTCACATTTATATACTGGAAATTAATGTACCGTATCAGGTCACTGCTATAGCTACAGCTTCGTATGTAAGATTAAAAGATGATGCCAAGCAAATCATATATGCTTTATGCTTGCGCGATACGAATGAATAATTTAACCAGTAATTAAATACATAATAACTACAACACATTATACAATAATCACATGTAATTTTAAGAAAAAAAAACCACTTCGATGGTTTCTCATGGGTGCCATTGTCAGAACTGGACCAATTTGATATGAAAGCACCGCGCCAGCTTTTAAACAAAAAAGAAGCATCAAAAAGGTTCACCAGTCGAAAGTTCTGGGGTAACAAACAAAAAAAAACAGTCAAATTGAGAACCTCTTCGATTTTGCTATTTGGAAATCAATAAAAAAATGCAACAATTACTCAAAACTTACAATAGATTTAGCTCCTGAAGTTTTATTACCTGAAATCAGAAGAACAAGTAAGTCTTGTGGACAAAGGTATGGTATCAATATTATAGGCAACAAGGTTCCTGCAAAAGCTTTACTCAATTTTTAATGCATAAAGAAAGACTATAAACTGTTTAACTCTTTGCACGCGTATGTAAGTCGCATGACAATGCAATATTATGATTATAAAAGCTCGATTTAAAAAAAAATGGCTTTTATTGACTAAGGGAGCGAAGCGACCGAAGTGTCCGTTTCAACTTGCAGACTGGGGAGAATTTCTTTCGTCTGTACACATCTCTACATCTACGGGTTCTGTCAGATCATGTTTGCGGCCGTATTTATCAACCGATTTTCATGAAACTTTACACACACACTCCTTGCTTACAATGAATAACATGTGAATGTTATGTTTATGTGGATGAAAAATGAAAGAGTAATAAAGAAATTTGAAAAATAAATTTCCTAAACAAAGCTCCCGAAGTCTACGGTTCACAGAACCCCTTTTTTTTTTCTTTTTTTTTAATTCCGCGGCCCAAGGCTGCGGCTGCTCTAACGTCCGTTGCCGGGCGTCCCTGGTTACTAGCAGAGGGTATGTCCAGTGGCGCCCGGCGGACTTTGACCACCCCTGTGGTCTCTGCGGGTGTTTGGTCGGGACGAGAATCCCGCGTCATTGGGGTCGGGTTTTATCCCGCGTCAGTGAGTGAATCTGGTTGCGTGCTATGGGGCAAAGGCCCCGCAGCACGCAACCCTTCTAGCCTGCTTCTGTAAGGACGGTGGGTGGCGATCCCGCCGTCCTCAGGCCCCGATCATGGAGGACGATAGTCTTGGGCGTAGTCGCGTAATCTGGGGCGGCCTGGCCGCCGACTACGGAACTCGGCGGGGAGGGTACGCTCCCTCTCCCTCCCGGCCGCCTCCTTCGCGAGCATGACTTGCTCGCAGAAGGACACGGCCGCGTTCCACCTACTCCCGCTGGATACCATGGCTTGAAGCATGGTCCCCAGCGAGAGGGTATCCACGCCCAGACCCACTACGAGGTCCCGGCGCTGACTCGCCCACGCTGAGCACTCCACCAACGTGTGGAGTGCGGTGTCGTCGTCGGAAACCTCGCAGTGTTGACACCGGGGTGTGACCTCACGATGCATGCGAAACAGATAGCTACCGAAGCATCCATGCCCGGCAACCATCTGCGTCGCACGGTACGTGAGGTCACCATGCTGCCTCTGCAGCCAATCGTCCATGATCGGTCTCACCGCCGCGATGAAGATGGCACCCCCCTTGGGTTGCTCAAGTCGCACCCTCCATGACTCCATGAGATCCTGGCGGAGTTGGGACCGCTGGTCCTCGATTTCTCGAGACGCAGGCCTGTGGTCCCGCTCCAGCGCCTCCTTGCGCCATTGGAACAATGACGCAAGGGCTCTCGCTTCCAGGTCCCATGGAGGGGTCCCGGCTAGGAGACATGCAGCCTCTCCGGAGATCGTGCGGTACCCCCGTACGGTTCTGACGGCCAAGGTTCTAAGTGGTCTGTTTAACAGAGTCACGTTCCCCTTGACCGCCAACCTATCCGCCCATACGGGAGCCCCGTATAGGGCCATACTCCGCACGATCCCCAGGTACAGTCTCCTGCAGGAGGCGTTGGGTCCCTTTAGGTTGGGCATCAGTCGCGAAAGCGCGACCGATGCCTGCGTCACCTTGGGGATCAAACTTCGGAAATGTGGTCCGAAGTTCCATCGGCTATCAAGTACGATCCCTAGGTACTTCATCGAGGGCTTGATGCCGATGCTAACGCCTCCCACATTTATGCTGGAACCTTCTGGTGGACCGTTCCGAGGTCTGTGAAAACACAGAACCTCGGACTTGTGCAAGGCCACCTCCAGTCCCAGCCGCCGTATCCGACCCACGACTCGAGCAACACCCGTCGTGACCTTGAGTGCTGCCTCCTGGTACGTTGCACCCCGCGCCGTGACGAGGGTATCGTCGGCGTAGCACGTTACGCCGACACCCCTAGGCAACGCACCCCGCAGCACCCAGTCGTAGCCGATGTTCCACAGAAGCGGCCCCAGGACCGACCCCTGCGGAACACCGCACGACACATCTCGCCGAGCTGGCCCGAGCCAGCTGGGGAAAGCTATGGCCCTCTCCGAGAGATAGGCCCCGACAATACGACGGAGGTGTTTCGTGATACACGAGCGCCTCCCTAACGCAGCTCCATGGCAAGGTGTTGAACGCGTTGGCGATGTCAAGAGACACCGCCACCACCACCTTGCCCTGCGAGACTGCTTCCTCCGTCAGGCTCTTCACGCGCATGATCGCGCTCACGGTGGAGCGTCCCCGACGGAAACCGAACTGGTTATCCGCCAGGTCTGGCCCCACACTCGTGAGATGCTCGACGAGGCGTTCTGCGATAATTCGCTCAAAGAGCTTACACACCTCGTCGAGCAACACGATCGGCCGGTATCCGGACGGTGAGTCCACCGGCCGCCCCGCCTTACGGATCAGGACCAGTTTCCCCGTCCTCCACACCTTGGGAAACTGGCCCCTTTCGAGGCATGCGCTAAAGAGCCCCATCAGTCGAGGCCCGAGTTCTTCGAGGGCCAGGACCCATGCACGGCCAGGAATGCCGTCGGGTCCGGGGGCAGTGATTTTCCGGCGTTTAAGCCGGAGTACTGCCGCACCTAGCTCCCCCACCCTGACTTCGGGTACGTCGTCTTCGCTGGTGCTATCCGCGTCGGGCAGAGACGTGCTCCTCCGCGCTCGTCGGAAACAGGGAGCCCGCTCCAGCTGCTGCGGCTGGAGACTCTGGGTCAGTGGGGGCGCCCTAGGTCGGAGTTTCTCCCTGACCTGTAGGTACGGGCGCCCCCATGGGTTATGCTGCAGGGTCTCCAGGAGCTCCTCGCGGGCCGCCGTCTTGGCCCGCTTTATCGTCTCCTGGAGATTACCTTTAGCCTCCCTGTATGCCTGAAAAAGCTCCGCCTCTCGGGCTGCCGCGTCGTCTGGGTGGCGACGCCTCCGGCGAAACCTGGTGTACCGGCGGCGGGCGGAGATGCATGCTGCGCGCAGCTCTGCAATCTCCGGCGACCACCAGTACACCTGCTTCCTGGCCGGTCTGGGTGTAACCCTAGGCATCGCCGCATCACAGATTTGCGACATGGCTCTCCTGAACCACTCCGCCTCGGCATCCACATCGGCAGGCCGGTCCGGCGCCGGAATCCAGGCCTGCACGATGGATGCCTCCAGGAGAGCCTCCCGATCCAGATGGTGAAGTGCCCAACGCGGATCCGGGGGATTTGCCACCGGCTGTGGGAGGTCAGGTGGGGGGACGACATCGAACCGGATGTACCGATGATCCGAGTGCGTCTCCTCACCCTCCTCCACGCGCCAGCCTGTAATACGGGCGGCGAGGTCAGGGGATGCGAACGTTACGTCCACGATCGATTCCCCCCCCCCGCCGCCAAAAGGTGGCGACATTCCCCCGGTTGAGGACCTCCAGACCACGTGTTCTGGTCCAGTCCTCAAGAAGCCTCCCCTTGTCCCTGGTTTCCCGGGAGCCCCACGTCTCACTCCAGGCGTTGAAGTCTCCCAGGAGCAGGACAGGGCGAGGACGGCACGCAGCGAAGACGACGTCGAGCTCAGAGAGAGACAGTGAGCCATAGCTCAAACTGAGACTCGTCAATGTTCGGCGAGATGTAGGTGGCCACGACTGCCAACCCATCATAGTCCGCCGCAACACACCCGCGGCCCCTTGCAATGATCGCAAGGCGCGAGTTGTCTGCGGCGGACCCCCCAAAGATACAACAGGCTGAGCCGTCCTCGTCCACCGGGCTTCCCGGGTGGACGTAGTACGGCTCGGCGACCACGGCCAAGTTTATGGACCACTGCCGGATGCTCTGGTACAGAAGATCCTGAGCAGCACGGCAGTGGTTCAAATTCACTTGCAGGATACGGATACGGGCGTCAGACATTAATTGACGTCCATAACCGCATCCCGCCGCGAAACAACTGGCCGCGCAAGGGCGGCACCCCCACCGCTCTCAGCGGACGGACGAGGTTTTGGCCTCGAGACGGCGCAGGTTGTGCTGCCGACCCGGTGATCCGCGGTCTTGCCCTCCGCCTCGCATCTAAAGCAGCGAGGCGGGGCGTCACAGGCACTTGCCTTGTGACCGGGCCGGCTGCAGCGGAAGCACCGATCGCCCACGGTGACTTCCGCTGTACACTGCACTCCGACGTGCCCCACCACCATGCACCGGAAACATCTGGTTTCCCGGGCACGAAGGAGGTGCACCTGCGCCTTTAGGAAGCCCCCTACGAGGAGGCTTCGTCCGTCCGCCACTTTCAGTGCCGCCGCGACGGGGCACTGGACGACTGTCATCCCGTGACCAGTGGAGCCGAAGGAGATATCTCCAGCCTTCACCTGGTCACGGGGGCAGCCGCCCGCCTCCACGACGGCGGAGACAACTTCCTCCGTCGTGGCCGCGTCATCCAGACACGTGATGCGCAATGCGGCGCATTTGGTGGGTCTGGTGACGCGGACGGCTTCTTCGTCCAGCGCGACCCTAAGCTGAGCCGCTAGGGCGTCAGCTTTAGGGCCGCTGGAGGCGCCGGAGACCTCGAGGAGGCGAGCCCCGGTGCGTGTCGTCTTGCACCGGAGCCCCCCCTGTATATCGAGGGCCGAGAGGTTGACTGAGGACTTCACAGTCCTCAGTACGTCGGCGTACCCCACCCCCTTCTCCACACCTACCGTCGTCACCGTCAGGACGACGGCGGTGGAGCGAGGAGGGCGGGGCCTCATCGGCGCCTTCGCCGCGGCGGCTTTGGCCGCTTTCTTTGCGGCCTTCGTCTTCCTCTTCTTGGCCCCCACTACTTCCCATCCCTCCCGTCTGGAGGGATGTAAGGAAGCAGCGGGAGCGACGATAGAGGAAGAGGAGGCGGCAGGGGTGCCACTCTTCTTGCCGCGCCCCTTGGCCTTCCGCGCCTGGGCCGCGGTCTCGGCCGGTATCCGGCTCACCGAAGCGGACGGGGGCGGAGCGGGGCGGCGGACAGCTGGTGTGCCGGTAGGACCGGGAGCGGGAGCACCGCCAACAGCCGCCGCGTATGAAAACGCGGGGCGCGCTAGCGGAGGGCGGTACGCCCGGTCCTCCAGGACCGCGAGGCGCCTCTCGATCGCCGTCAGGACCTGCACCGTGGTCGGCACAGGCTGTGGCGGCGAGGCGGGCGCCGTGGTGGGCGCGGCCCTAGGCGCCGTCTTCGGCGCTGGTCCAGCCGTCAGAGGAGGAGGCGGCATGGGACCTGGAGGTGCCTTGACCACTGTGGTCAACTCAGCGACCTCCCGACGCAGATCTTCCATCTCCTTTCGGGAGGCAGTGAGCTCCACCTCCAGGCTCGCAACCTGCTTGCGGAGCTTCGCCTCCTCCTTTGTGGCGCTCCGCGCGTGGAGCTTGTCAAGGGAGGATTGGGCTTCATCCACCAGTGAAGCCACAATCTTCTTCCTCCCCGACATATTCTTACTCCCCCGCATGGCCGCGTTCATGCGGGAGAGAATGCTCATGATCTCCCGCGCGGGCGGCACACCAATATCCCTGCGACTACGCAGGGACGGTACAGAGGACGGCGGTGGAGTAGGCGGGCGCACTCTGTAGGCGCCGAGACGCGTGCGCACCGTCTTCACCGGCACCTCCTCCTCCGAATCGCTGGAGAGGAGGGACCCCCATCCAGAGCAACTAGTGCTCCGGTCGCGCTGCGGTCCCTCCTTCTCGAGGGTCCTCTTCTGCGAGGCAGAACGGCCCTTACTCTTCACGCTACTGGGAGCTGACCCATCGTCAGTCCCAGCAGCAACTTTTCCTTGGGGCGTCGACGTCGCGCTGCAACTAGGCGGCGCGACGCGAGCCCCCAAATCAATAGGCATCGAAGTCCGTTGTTCAAGCATTAAGTCGTCGGTTGACACTGGCCGGGAAAGGGCAGTGTCAGTACCGGGGGTCTCGTCAAGCATATCCATCGCAATGTTGGCCACTCAAGTCTCGATATCGACGTTCGGTCACCCAACTTGCCACTGCGTTACCGTGGTCAAGTTGGGGTCCAGGGCGGACGGCGAGGACGTAGTCGAATCTCTTGGGGCCCCGCCCCTTCACAGAACCACTAGTATTAGTACTTTTATACATGATGCTTTTTGACGTCACTATTCAATCCAACTGACAGGAATATTAAGATCATTGCCAAATAATGTGTCATGGTTTTTTCAAATCTTCGTGTCATCGCCCGTACATGGTTCGTACTGAGCCTCTGTTTGGTATCAAACACAATAGTGATTGTGTAATAAATATTCCAACAATTACTACGGGATTTCCAGGTGTTTGTAATATTATGGCCACCAACTTAGTTTCTTGCAATAGCAACTTGAAATCAGTGTTGAACAGGTACTCCGAGCAAGAAGAAAGTGTTCACGAGAAACTGATAAACAATAAACAAACTATCAGTTGTCAAAACTTGATGTAATTAGACTGGGGCGATATCGTATACCTGGAAAATTCTCTACAGGACGGTGTAAGCCTTTAAATATATAAGTATTTAAGTATAGAGTATAGATAGAGCATAGAGAAATTATATTGAATGAAGAGGAAGAAAACGTTTTGTAAAAGTCATAGTCTACAAAAATAATATCAAAAATATTGAAGTAGATGAGGACCAGTTATCCAAAAATAGTTGATATTTCTATAAAATGACGCGCTTTGGTGCAGTAGAGGAGCATGGGAAGTAGAGGATATCGATAAGCCTACGCACAGTGCCAGCCGCCGGCTTTTACCGCCCGGCATTTGCCGCAGAAAGACGCGCACACACTACTATACAGCGCTATTACGAGAAAGCTACGGATGCCGCGCAGATATTCCGGCGCGGCGGCTTCTGTAAGGGTGCGGCAACGCCGCCGGCGTCATTACGAGTATAAGCAGCGGGCGCAGCGAAGCTCGTTCCAAAAATTTATATTATGCTGGCACAGAATAGATAATAGCATAAATTTGGTATAACAAGCTTTAGGGTTTATTAGGTGTTACACAAGTGGACTCAAGTGACGATCAAAACATGTGTATCGAAAGATATAACTTTGGCTTACCGCTTGAAAAACTGGTAACAAAGTATAATCGTGGTAGAATAAAACTATCACCGCGGTTCTTCTTTCGTCTGCAAATGCCGCATTTCCGATTTTCAAATGAAACTAAGAAATCCAAAGTTTGGCGATAAAACTGCAAGATATATTTTATGTGGTCGTTTTAAAATCTTGAATATTTACGAAAACCACGAAACCGTAAAAGTAAAGAGCCAAGAATAGTAAAACTACATTCTATTCTTAACTTGTTTCATGCTTCAATAAATAATGAACTGAGTTTAAATTTGCACATTTACGTTGTTACAGGGGTATCTTAGTCAGCGAAGAATTTAATTGGAGCTAGGTAAACTTTTAAATGAATTCAAATAATAATTAAAATCTTAGAGGTGTCTATATAAAACTTCTGAGGATCGAGATTCACGTGTCTTAGTTACTTGGTAAGACAACAGTCGCTGGTTCAAGTCGAGCCCTAGACTATAGATTTTGCGATTTATATTGTAACAAAACGCTAAGACAAGGTGTCTAGAAAAAAAACCTTTCATGCATAATTCGTAATATAACCGAGGAAGTCTTATGTACTCGTATCTACATCGCATAATTTGAGCACCACAACTGACATGCAGTTGCAGTTGTGGTGATAGACTATACTCATAATCTTGACAAGGATTTTTTTGTATATCCTTGGACGTAAATGGTCGGCTTGGAATAAGTACCTATTGTTGTGTTGCAAATTCAGATCTATGGGATGCGTCATAGAAACTAATTTTCTTTTTCATAAGAGTGCCACTAGCATTGACAAGTGAAAAGCAAACACTATTCCTAAAATGTTGGCAATCGTTACATCATTTATCTTTCAACCCTAGACCAGAGCCAACGGGAGTTTCATTTGTATCTAAGACATGCAAGAATTCTCGAAGATGTTAGAATATATTCTATAATCTATAGCAAAATATAAGTATCTAACATTATTTCTTACTGTGGAAATATTATCAGAAGATTAATAGAATTTAAAAAGGTTTAATAAATAGTCTAGTACCTAACGGTGAGTAAAGTCAACTGAACTGGACAAAAATGAGAAAGAAAAAGAAAATTAAAGAAACAAGTTTTATCGACCTAAATTTCTAAAAAAAATCTTCTCGAAAGATTCTTGAATTTAAACGTCCAAACTGTATAAATAAAAGATAAAATAAATAATGAGCTCAGGGAAGATTACATTTTCTATCTTTATCTATTCCTTACAAATATTCTGGAAATTAATTCCAACATTTGTACAACAACACTGTACCCTGAACAAACTACATCTCAGCTTACCAAAATGTAATTATATTCATTTTACTAAAAAGAAGTTTATCGTCAATTATAATTGCAGTCTGTGGATCTACCTCGAATAACGTATCTGCCATTAAAGACCTCGGTGTGCTCTTTGATGACAAATTGTCTCTAAACGATCATGTTCATCAGGTGGTGAACCGTGCGTTCAACATGTATGGTTTCGTGGTGAGGTCTTCCTCTGAATTTAGGCGTCCTGCTATTTTCCTTCACCTATATAAAACACTTGTCCGCTCGCAGCTTGAGTATGCCGTCCCGATCTGGAACTAGTTTTACCAGAAGTATGTGGCAGAGGTCGAGAGTGTCCAACGCAGGTTTCTGCGCGCTATGTATTCCGGTAAGCCATGGGATTAGGTGTTATTTGTCATACTCGCAACTCCTGAATGAGTATAGGATTATTAGTTTAGAGGATCGGCGCCAGTATCTGGAGGTCAATATACTATATGATATTGTCCACAGTCATTTTGATGCTTTAGACTTTTAGACAATACTAACAAGTTATGTTATGTGGTGCCTCGCACTGTAAATGTACTCAGAGTTCGTACAATATCCCTGTTTGCTGTTAGGTTATATCTTACCAACTCTGGCCTGCGTAGCCCCATTTATCGAATGTTGGAGTCCTACAATGTTAATTTTATATATATTGATATTTTGCATGCTCAAAATATGAATTTAAATCTAGCGCACTCAATTCTTTCATTGACTGGTAATTAATTTACAATTTGTAGTTTATGTAACTCTAATTAAGGTATTTCTTCATTATCTTACTGCTATTGCATAGTGAAATGTAATTTAATTTAATTTATTATAGTTTAATTCAGCACATTATTACTTATATAATTTATATTATTTCATATTATGTAAGTTTATTTAACTACGCCCACTTCTACCTTTTTGTCCTAAAGATCCATCCATCCAAAGGTTGTCTGGCAGAAATTGCTCTATTCAATAAGGCCGCCCAACGTACTGCTACAAGAATTTTAAGCTCCTTGTATGATTTAATACTGTATTGGCGTACAATAAAACATATATAAATCATCATTCACCGAGCCTTTTCCCAACTAAAGTTGGGGTCGGCTTTCCAGTCTAACTGCGATTCGGCTGAACATCGATACTTTCCGTGAAGCGACTGCCATCTGACCTCCACAACCCATGGGCGACATCGAAGTTCTGTAGTTAGACCAGTCGGATTTTTGATTTAGGGCTCCAACTACCCCTAAAGACTGCCATAGATGTTTGTATGACAACCGGGACCGACGGCTTAACGTGCTCTCCGAGACACGGAGGAGTCTCAGTGTCTTAAGAAATGGTCACTCATCCTAAGTCCGGCCTGACTCGATGTTCCTTAACCTTTGCAATGTTTTAACATTGTCGGTTACCACTAGACCACGAGCCCCTCAATACTCGTACTCTAATAAAACATATATAAATAAATAAATAAATAAATAAATTATTTATTTAATACATACTTAACTCATGTATTTCTATTATTTTTTTTAAAATATCTAATAGTAACTGTATTATTTATTTATTTATTTATATATGCTTTATTGTACGCCAATACAGTAGTAATGTATACAGAGCTTACTATATCTAATAGCAGTACAATGGGCGGCCTTATCGCTTAAAGCGATTTCTGCCAGGCAACCTTTGGATGGATAGATCTTGTAGAACGAAAAGGTAGTGGTAGGCGTAGGTAAATATGCTTAACTAATATAAATACTTAATACATACATGTAGGGATATACTTAAACACACATACACAAATATATATATACATATATTATAATAATGTTTTGTTATGTATTTATTTTAATGATTTGTTAATTTATAATTATTATGATTATATAATTATTATTTAATTTTTCATTAAACTTTTGTTTTTCGCTAATTAATAATAATCGCCTAGCTAGTGGCACCCTCTGCTAATCTTTTGTATTTATCTGCGGATAACGCTGTGGGTTGCGATATTGCGTACTCTAAGATGATTTTAGTTTTAAATCATTGTTCTATATTTTGTCGTAACTATTTGTTGTCCCTAATAAAATAAAATAAAAAAAAACATTTCTGAAACTTTTTAATAGTGGTAAATAGTTATCTCTCGAAGTCTCTATATCAAGTCGTACAATCGTCAAACTAAATCCTTATAAACATCAAGGACCCAGGATATCTATTCTAACTTGATGTTCCTAACGGAGACACAGATACGCCGCCCTGACGACACGTCGTACCTCTGTTACCCGGGCTATATCATTGAGGAACAATTCCGCGATAAAGCCGAGGTGTGCGTGTTCGTTAGGGCGGATGTTTGCTGCCGCCGGTTGCGCTGTCTGGAGAACCCCTCCTACTCCGTCCTTTGGCTGCACCTGGATCATGGCTCCATGAGCCAGATCTACGTGTGCGTCTACCGCTCCCACACAGGGGACACTGGGACAACAAGGCTTTTCGAATACCTCAGCGAGATGGCTGACGAAGCGCAGGTGCGGTTCCCGAACGCTGACCTGGTTTTCCTGGGGGACTTTAAAGGTCATCACGTTGAGTGGCTGGGGTCCCTTAGGACCGATCATGCGGGACGAACCGCCCATGCATTCGCTCTCTCCCACGAGCTGACCCAGATGGTACGGGGGATCACCCGGATACCTGACAGGTCAGAACACACGCCCGCCTTGCTGGATCTACTGCTGACGAGTCGCCCAGCCGAGTACAGTGTGTCGGTACGCGCCCCACTGGGTACTTCCGACCACTGTGTGGTGCACGCCAGCTTCCAAGTGCCACCGCCTGCTCGTGCTGAACAAATGACTCGACGACTATGGCACTACTCGGCGGCAGACTGGGACGGTCTCCGCGATTACTTTGCGTCCCTCCCGTGGAGCCAGCGCTGCTTTGTAGGGAAGGCGCCTTCGGATAGCGCTGCTGCCGTTGCTGGCGAGATCAGTCTAGGGATAGTATATTATATCCCTTTCACTGATGTCGCCAGCATCCGCAAAGCTCGCCCCTGATTCGGGCGTGAATGTGCCGAGGCTGTCCAGAAAAAAGTCTGCATATCGCGCCTGGGTCAGGGCTCGGGCGGCACGTGACCCGAGCGAGAACCGCCTCAAAGCAGCGTACAATAGGGCCACTATGTTCAGCAAGAGGGCCTTCAAGAGAGCGGATGCCCAGCGCGTCGCGCGGCTTGGTCAGGAGCTCACATCCCATCCCACGGGCAGCCGTGGATACTGGTAACTGGCCAAAGCCGTACAGTCAAATTTTTGCCAACCCTCGCTGCCACCACTGCGTTTTCCTGATGGATCACTGGCTCACAAAGCCCAAGAGAAGGCGGACATGCTCGCAGACCTCTTTGCGGCTAATTCCCGGGTCGATGACCGAGGCCTGCAGCCCCCCGCCATCGCCAACTGTGGCCACACTATGCCTGATATTGTTATCAGACAATGTGATGTACGGGCAGTGCTGCGGTCACTCGACACGCGGAAAGCCAGTGGCCCTGACGGCATTCCGTATTCAGTTGTCTCCAGTATTAACGCGTCTGTACCGCCTGTCATACTCTACAGGCCTCGTGCCGGAGGTCTGGAAGGAGGCGAACGTACAACCGATCCCCAAGAAAGGGGATCGATCCGATCCAGGCAACTATCGACCCATAGCTGTCACCTCAGTCATTTGCAAGGTGCTCGAGCTTCTTATCAATAAGCAGCTCATGCGATACCTGGAGGATCACTCGCTAATCAATAATCGGCAATATGGCGCCAGGCCAAAACGATCAACGGGTGACCTCCTGGCATTCGTCACGCATGTATGGGGTGAGGCTATGGAAAAGTTCGGCGAGTCCTTGGCTATTAGCCTGGACATCGCCAAAGCTTTCGATAGGGTCTGGCATGCTTCGCTCCTTTCCAAGCTTCCGGCATATGGTCTACCTCCTCAACTGTGCAGCTGGATTGCCAGTTTTTTAAACGAGCGCCGAGTGCGGGTCCTCTGCGATGGCCAGGCTTCTCGCTTCTTGCAAGTGAATGCCGGGGTACCGCAGGGGTCCGTACTGTCACCAACTCTCTTTCTTCTGCATATTAATGATATGCTTTCCCTCGGGAACATTCATTGCTATGCAGATGACAGTACATTGCACGGGAGTTACTCGGTTCGTCCGACGGCGGCGGGGCGATCTGTGATAGAGGAGGAGAGACGACATCTCGTGGGTGATCTCGACCGAAACCTCGACAGTATCTCCCAATGGGGTGCCGAGAACTTGGTCGAGTTCAATGCCCACAAAACACAGGCGTGTGCATTTACAGCGAAAAAATCCCCTTTCCTTCCCCTACCCACTTTTCAGAATGCAATATTACCAATGAAGGACAATCTAGACATCCTTGGCATAGACGTTCGTCGAGAGCTCAATAACACAAAATACATTGAGAGATGTATTGGGCTAGCTTCGCGGAAACTAGGAATACTGAACAAGGTAAAGCGATTCTTTACACCGCACCAGAGGTGTCTACTGTACAAAACGTAGGTTAGACCCTGCGTTGAATACTGCTCTCACCTCTGGGATGGCTCCGCGAAGTATTTGCTGGACGCACTCGACGCTATGCAGCGACGCGCTGTTCGCATTATAGACTGTCCGGAGGTAACGGGAAGCCTTGAGCCGCTAGCCCAGCGCCGAACAATTGCTTCCTTGGCCGCGTTCTACCGTATTTACCACGGTGAGTGTTCTGAAGAGCTCTTCGACCTGATCCCACCCTCTCCCTTCCGATCCCGAACAACGCGTGCCGGGCAGAGATGTCACTCTCATACCGTGGAAACCGTCTTCGCGAGAACCGAGCGTTTTAAACGTTCGTTTCTCTGCCGAACGATGGTGGCTTGGAACGCCCTGCCTGCGTACGTGTTTCCTCCAACATATAACCCTGGGTTCTTTAAGCGAAGCGTGAAGAGGCACATTACTGGGTCGTCAAGTTGAGGGCCACTCTCTATAGTATTCCTGTGTACTGTGAGAGTCTCCCTCAATTGCCAGACGTCGCCTCAGCTTACCATCAGGCGGGTGGCGTCAATTTGTCGACCTAAATATAAAAAAAAAAAAAAAAAACACTTCTTAAATTTCTTCAATACAATATTGAAATCAGATCCATCGTTAAACCACAAAGTTACGAAGACACTTTGATAAAAGATTCTTAAATAAATTCTTGGAAAAATCCTGAAGGTATTTAATAACGATCCAAAATAAATAACGACTATCGTCGTCTAGTCATTTTACAAAAGCATCCTCAAAAAGGACGCCTTTGGAAATAAAATCGGTTATATAAATTAGTGTCATTTATCCGAGTACTACGACACGCGTCTTAGTTGGGACTTTAATAAATTATTCGCGATATTTTCTCAAGTTACGTTATTTTAAACTAAGGTACTACCGCAGTTCGTTATAATGAGATGAAATTTAAGCGTTGGAATTTGGAATACTGCTGGCCGCAGCGCCGTGTCTCAATATCTATGTGCAAATATCTTTTGTTTATTCCGACACAATTTGAGACGATTTTTTATCGAAAGAAGGTGAGTGAATCTGGTTGCGTGCTGCTGGGCTGAGGCCCTGCAGCACGCAACCCATCTAGTCTGTAAGGACGGCGGGTGACTATCCCGCCGTCCTCAGGCCCCGATCGTGGAGTACGATGGTCCATCGCTAAATGTACCTCAGTATATTTTATAATTAACTACATGCAACAAAAAATAAAAGGCCTAAATCTGTAACAACCTCTAACTCTGTCAGACAACCTCAACAAACACTTTACACTTTTATTAGCTTTAGCAGGTAGATTTCCGTCAAGCTTTTAAAAGGAGTGGATGTACTTAGTTGAATGCCCGACACTTGTCTCAGTTGTATGTGTGTTGTGGAAAATAGAAAAGTAATAAAACACTTCCATCAATCTATTTCAAGTAGTGTGTCACGTGAGAAAAAATAAAACAGTGGAGTCTACATCGTTCTTAATAGTTTGAACAAAATGTTTAACAAGTGGGATTAAAATACTGGATACAATTTGAACGTTTGGTGTTCACACTCGGTCATCTGAAACCAAATACTGAAAAGAATATGAATCATTACCAAAAATTTTAACCTTGAGTATATAAATATAGTTCAATATGACATAACGTAGGAGGAAGGTTTCAGAGTTCACGTGAGATTTAAAATTTTCCACAGTTTCAATTCCAAGTATATTCGCAATCAGCGGCATGAGTTCATTCACTAATATATTTTGGTCTTCGGTGTGGATTCGGTATGGTGTCATCGCCACGCATATGGGATTATGGGTTGCCGACCCCTGTAGCGTAATGCAAACAAACAGCTGATCGATATCGCGTTGAGATCGTGTCCTACCAAAAATGAGTCATGATTGTTGATAAACTGACTTGGAATATTAAAAATGGCGAAGTTAATCGTTTAAAAACTGTATAAACATAGAATATCTTGATCTAGTCCGGTCTGAGGAATGCGGTTTATTCATTACATACCAAATTCATGTTTTCCGAAAGTTTAATTTTTTAATATTTTGACATTTTAATGTTGTATCGATAATTTAATTTTTGGCATTGATTGATGTACGAGTATGATATTTACACACCACACATAAGTGGTAAATGTAGCCGGGACTGTTATAATTATAAGACCACAATATTGTTAAACCTGCATTAGAGTTAATAAATAAATGAAACAGCATCAGCATTCTGCTCTTCGGCAGTAAAGTATTAATCTGAGTTTATGCAAAAAAAAATTCGCAAGCACCGTTTAATGGAACTACTAACGTTGTGCTAACGTTTAGGAATCAAGGTTAATCAAACTATTCTGATACGAAAAATATTCCATTAATTCCTTTCTGATGATGCAATGCTAAGTATACTAACCCATAAAAATAAATAAAAACTTCGATGAATAAACTCCACGCTTACCATATGAGTACACGAATAAGTTATTCTAGTAATTAATCGTACACTTTTCGCCAAACTTTTTGACCACTCTGAATGTAGCCAACGGCTAGGCTTGGTATTTTAATCGGCATTTACACATTAAAAATAAAATGTGTGTTATGAGATGTTGTATTTTATTGCATTATGTAATGTAATCCGAGGTTTGATAGGTTGTGTCCACAAATATTCATCTCCGAAATTATCACGTCATCAACCGCAGGCAATCTGAAATCGATTGGATAGATGGAAGAAGATATCTTCTTCCATCTATCCAATCGATTTCAGATAGCCTGCTCAAAAAAAAGTGCTGTCAAAAAAAGTGCCATGAAAATGAACGCTCTTTAACTTTAGATACAGTATTTTGCTAAGATACTCGTAGTAAAGCACGCATAGACGACGTTTTTAAAAGCTTTTATTTAATTTGCAATGTTTGTTCAGGTGGAATCTTGCAACTCAGTTTTGAAGCAGATTTCCTAAACCGATTGAGCTGAAATTTTGTGTACACATTCGGTTTGGATGACAATACATGGTTAACGTTGGTCCGGGGGGGTACCACCGTGCTAAAGCCCCCCAAGTAACCCAGCCCAGGCTGGGTTACGCAGCTGCACCGCCGGGCCCGGGGCGATGTATGGTGCAGCAGGCATGGGACCAGTGGGGGCGAAACGGAGTCTAGTGTGGGTGGTGTGGTACTATCAACAAAAGCTTGTTTTATAAATAACTAGCTGACCCGGCAAACGTTGTTTTGCTTTAGGGGTGGACTACCCTTAACATTTAGGGGGATGAAAAATAGATGTTGTCCGATTCTCAGACCTACCCAATATGCACACAAAATTTCATGAGAATCGGTCAAGCCGTTTCGGAGGAGTATGGCAACGAAAACTGTGACACGAGAATTTTATATATTAGATTTTCTATTAATTATAATTTGTCGTCATACCTCTGATAAGAACAGCGCCAACTTAAGACCGGTCATTAAGTTTACTATGTATCAGGTGTATGTTTAGTTTGGATGCGTTCAGAGTGTGCGATGTTCACCACGTCATTGGAATTAAACGAAACAAACAAGAAAAGTTCTTGCCACGCGATCACCACGTGGTTTAATAATATTATGTACACAGATTGACGTTAATTAATTATAGTTGAGATGATGGATCAGTTTCCGCATAGAGACAGATGTCGATGCCGAATACGCTCCAAGAGCCATCCATGTATTCTCTTTTGTACTCACTAGTACAGGGCGAAACTAGCATTGATGAATGATTCTTATTCATTTATAAATGTTATTTAAGATTTATACATATCAATGAGTGTTAGACATATTGAACAAGTTAATTTCATGGACCTTTTAATTCTATTAATTAAATAAACTAACAACACGTCATTAACCATAAAATGTTTGGGGTTTATTTTGGGCACAAGATTGAGACCCAAGGCAGCCTCACCTTCCACACCACTACAAGTGGTGCAACTGCTAACGACGTTACAGACGAGGCTCTGGCAAGTGGCTGGTTACTGGTAAGCGGCAACATGCTCGTCTAAATAAATAAAAAAACACTATTTATACATAGTCCGAGACGCCCAGGAATGTAATTGGCTGTGCCATAGCAGCTGGCACGTAAGATTTTGTTGCCTTTCATCAATCATCCATCATCCTTTCACAGCAAGGCAACGGGTTTAAATTTTTTTCAAAATTACTATATAGTTGCTACTTTTTATTAAATTCATTCGGCCATTTTGGATATAACCCATTATAAAGGTGCCCGGTGACGGCAATAAGCCCCCTATTACGTGTGCCTAAAAACACTGGTAAATTGTGGGTGTGTAATGCACCTCTGCCTACCCCTTCGGGGATATAGGCGTGATATGTGTGTATTTATAAAGGTCTTCCATTGTCTTTTTAGTCCTAAAATATTATTTAAATATTTTTTGAATAATAATTTTGAAACTACGAGCGGGATTACGTATTTTAATAATTACAAAAATATTAAATTTTTAACGAGAGGTGATGTAGCCTTAGCAAGATAATTCAAAGGAAACTTAACAACCTCATTGTCTACTCTTGGATGTCTTAAACTGTAGCATAGAAGTAAAACACTATGTCAACTAACTCGAGACAATGTGTAGTTCGAGTACAATAACATCAGTAAGAAATCTGTCACACGGCCGTTACACGTGGAGGCCGAAGTGTGATAAATCGCAGTTTATAGTTTGCTACCTACTTTATAATTCAAGGACGTTGTTAACAGCTAACGCGGTATGTATAACAAGTTATGTAATAAATATTGCAGTCTTTACTTCATTAAAGTTGAACGTCGATGGTTTGTATTACGTCGATGGTTGGTATAACGTCAATAGCGAATTAGATTGTCAAACTGTTCGGTGATAGATAGCGCCCACCATACTTACATAAAAGTCAATTGGGTCAGATAAAACTGCGGCAGTTTGGCCTGGACGGATTGGAACACATACACGACACGATCACTTTAGTTCATTCCCGTTTTAGCCTGACCCTGGCCTGATCTGGAGTTTAATCACTTCGTGTATGATGGGCTTAATTCACATTCCACATCAACATAGAACCTTATATTAAAAATTTCTTCAATTTATATAACATCATTTTATCTGTTGTACGTAGGTCACACTATAAGTTTTGCGTAACTTAAAAAACAACATGTTAAAACCAAAACATTATGTTTATTGCTTTTCAAAATACTCTCCTTTACATTTAAAAAATGTTTTCATGCGATCGAACCATTTTTTAAAACAGGAGGACCACAGATCTGAAGGCATGTTTTCTACGTGCTGATTGAACGCTATCACTGCCTCTTCGAAGTTGGTAAAAGTGAAACCTCTCATCAAATCTTTGATTTTAGGTAAAATACAGAAATCACAGGGTACTAGGTCGGGGCTATGCGCAGGATGGGTGACGAGTTGTACTTTTTCGGAAGCTACAAATGACTTTGTTTTGTTGGCCGTGTTTGAAGAAGCGTTGTCATGATCTAGGAGAACGCGGCTTTTGGGTCGTCTTTCGCGAACTTTTTCTAACATCCTGCGTAAACAAATGGTAGAATACCACTCGGCATTAACACTCTTTTGATCTTCAAGTGGAATTGTACAGATGGGACCCGTAGCTGAGAAAAAAAACGCGATCATTTTTTTTACCTACGTTTCTCGCCTGCCTCACTTTTGTTGGCTTGTTCTCATTTTCAAACACCCATTCACAAGATTGCTATTTTTTTTCGGGTTCAAAACAATAAATCCACGTTTCGTCTCCTGTGACAATGTCATAAACAGCATTAGAATGTCCGTGGTCGTACTTCAGTAGCATCTGTGAGCACCATTCCACGCGAGCCCGCTTCTGCTCCACAGTCAGTTCATGAGGGATGCAACGACAAGAAAGTTGCCGAACTTTCAATTCTTCGTGTAAAATTTTCTGGATTTGACTCATACCAATCCCCAATAGTCCTCGAATTTAACATTTTAAATTCAAATAGTTCCGATTAGCTAGAAGTGCAAAACTTTTAGTGTGCCCCATGTATACCCAGCCAACTGCCTTGCCAGCCACTAACAATTTAACAGTCAATCACATGTCAGTATTTATGAATAAAAACGGTTAACTGAAAATGGAACCACCTATTCCCTATTCTGTGGAACCTCGTCAATAGAAGTCCTCTTCATTTTGTTATCGTGTGGTGTCCTCAGGCGTACGCCAGATAGAAACGGCGCGGCGCATACGCGCGGGCGCGTCTTCCAAACCGCATCATAACATACTCGTAGATATGGGTTTGTTTCTTTGGGTATGTTTTGTACCGTCAAATATAATTATCGTATTTATTTTACGTGCGAAATCATACGTTTCTTGGATTTTTATTTGAAGCCGCTTTTACTCCTAAAAACATTTTATATCATTGCTCGTATCGTAGAATATAAGCTCAGGGAGGCCCAAGTAAAAGAGTATTGAACAAAGGAAATTATATTGATGTTAGATATCAAGTAACAAAGGTTCTATTGATTGCCAACCGTCGTCAAATCAACGTCGCTTACGCTTAACAAAGCGTAAACAAATAGCACAACAGCAATTGGAAATACGGTCTGGTTTATTAATGGATAGTGACTAGTGATCAAAATGCTTATGCTTCAGTTCTTGCTACATTTCTCTTACAAACAAGAGGACACCACTTTTATAATGCTTTATATTTTGAAGGTTCTGTACATAAAGGTTAAAACGGGAGCTCTATTACTGAGACTTCGGTGTCCGTCCATCCGTCTGCTTTGTCGGCTGTATCTCATGAGCCCTGATAGGTAGAAAGATCAAATTTTCACAGATGATGTATTTCTGTTGCCTCTATAAAAACAAATAGTAAAAAACAGAAAGTAGGTAATAAATAGGTTCGGGGCTCCCATACAATAAACGTGAATTTTTTTTTTGCTTTAAACGTTTTGGTACGGAACCCTTCGTGCGCGAGTCCGACTCGCACTTAGCCGGTATTTTTATATC
This sequence comes from Nudaria mundana, assembly GCA_963556515.1. Lineage (NCBI taxonomy): Eukaryota > Metazoa > Arthropoda > Insecta > Lepidoptera > Erebidae > Nudaria > Nudaria mundana. The sequence continues at coordinate 7,650,916 of OY748305.1, read as the reverse complement.
TTCCTATAAGTAAATTTAAATCACGCCAGTCTTGTTAATAGATACAAAACGTCTTGGGGACTCGTCAACAATTTCGTTAAGTTATTAATATTGTAATATCTTTCCAAAGGCAATTACGTTTTTCATTACACTCCATCATAAACATGAATAAAGTGAAATGTTGCTGACAAACATTCCGGAATGAAAAACCGCCTGCAGTGGTGTATTATTGCTAGTCTAGACCAGTTTTTAGACTTTGTTTTTGTCGTTACGTCTAACTTTCTATTACCTAGGTAGTAGAATTTCAGTTTTTATTAGTTTTAGGTTATATTACATTAACAGTAAACGAAATAAAATCATTTTTTACACAGGTGGTACAATATGAAAAAAAAAAAAACACTTTTTTAAATTAGAACCTAGTCCAATAATAATTACTATTAATTAAGTACAATTTCATACCCTGCTGCTATAATTACACTAGTGGTTGAACATTAGATCTCGCGAACATTAAAAACATACGGTAATAGACTTTTTTCGTATCCTATCAAAATAAATAAATTGATCGTCATCTTCTTTTACTTGGAAAATTAATTGTAAAAAGTTCCGCAATGTAGACGCTTCGCTCGCTCCGTCAATACCTAATAGAAGTATTTTTACCAGTTTTTTTTTATATTTACATAATAATATAATCACTTAATTTACCGTAAGTTAACCTACTATTCAATAATCCGCCGGGTGCCACTGGAAATACCTTCTGCGTGTGAACCAGAGACGCTCGGCAACGGACGTGAGAGCGACCGCTAGGGCAGCGGACTTAAAAAAAAACTATTCAATAATATGTCACTTAATTTATATTTATGGCAACGTTTTTGTTAATATCTAACAAACTATGATAGTAAAATCATGTCTAGGCCCCCTAGGCACTATCCGGATTGGCATCATCTTCCCTTTGCCCTACGGAATACTCATCTTTAGTATGTCTTATTCTCCAATACCCTGATACCTTTGAAAGCACCATCTCAGGAGATTCGACTGCTTCGGTGGCGTGGTCGGTAGTACATCGGCTTTCGACGCCGGAGTCTCGGGTTCGATTCCCGGTCGGGACAAACTTTGTGTGATGACATATGCGTTTGTACCGAAGTCTGGATGTTTCCTATGTATAATATGTATGTATTTACAAAAAAAAAATGTATATAAGTATTTATATCAGTTTATCTAGTACTCATATCACAAGCTCTGCTTAGTTTGAGACTAGATGGCATTGTGTGCATTGTCCTAATATATTTATTTATTTATTTATTTATTCGTCTCCACACATTTTTACATAAATCAGAACAAAATATAAACGAAATTCCAAGTTTTATACTCTCGTGAAATCGTAGCAGAATTAATACGAGTATGTTAGTCGCACACCCACACAGATCGATTCTATCATTTATACGTGTGCTTCAAGCTGTAATCCTCATATTTGAAATCTCAATGAAAACGAATTTTGACAACGCTAAAAAATAGTCATAATATCATATGAAGTTACCAATTTTGTACACGACTGTACTCCATACAAATGTGGGCAAACGAAAACTTTTTTTTTTTTTTTTTTCAATTAATGCAGCTCAAATTTATAGTAGTTCATACGACTATTTCACGACTATTTTTCGGCATAAACTTAAAACCGAAAATCGCAGGCTTTCCGGAGAAAGTTGAAGATTTCAAATGTTCAAGCCATAATCCTCATCAGGTTACCTTTATATCTCTGGAACCTTTGTAGGACTATTTCTGAGATTTGGCATGTCGTTACGACTATTTCATGACTATTTTTTGGAACCTAAACCAATTCGATAGGCTTTACCGTTTGCTTGCACCAGAGATGAGGATTACAGCTTGACGTTCAAGCCATAATCCTCATTATAGCTATAACGCCGAAACGATAACACGAATTTTTTTTACATGTACGACTATTTATGACTATTTCATGACTATTTTTTAGCGTTGTCAAAATTCGTTTTCATTGAGATTTCAAATATGAGGATCACAGCTTGAAGCACACATTTATACACCCACGAGGATTCATGTTGGTATGTGACTTCCGATGTTGTGTACTCGTAAACCTTCGTGATGGTAGAGGACTGATTGATGCTAAATGTGTGGTTAGTATATATACTACTAGACATACTGTATACTAGACATACTGACACAAATCACGTGTTTATCCCCTAAGGGGTTGACAGAGGTGCTTATTATCGTTTCCGGGGACTGGGTATATTTGGCAGAGCCTCGTCCGTTTGTAAGCAGGTGCACCGCGTGCAGTTGAGAATGACTTGGGCACAGACGTTGGTATGGCCCCTTATCACCCTTGATTAGCAACATTTTCGTGGGTGTATTCCGAGAACCTTACAAATGCTCTAATTTCATAATCTTATGTATAGAAGTCACTCAAAAATTGCGCAAATAACATATATTTAAAAACGATACCCACCAACATAATCATCAGATATTTGGTCAGTGTGGTTGAGGACATCATGTACCACATGTAAGAATACTAATCTTACGCGCTCAAGTAACAACCAAAATTCCTTCTAGGCGTACCCTACTATAAAATTCAGATGTAATCGGCTTACAGAACAATAAACTTTGTTGCATGATATAAATATTAATAAACTGTAACACCTGCTAGATATAAATCTACTAAATTGGCCGTAAATGTTTGTACTGATAGCTTAAAACCCGTAAAACAGTTCGATAATTGAAATATTCGATGAGTTTATTTTCGGCAAGTTACAACATTATTATTTATTAATAATAAAAATATAATAATAAATATTTTTGGACATTCTCACACATTGTCATCTAGTCCAAATTAAGCTAATAAGCTTGTGTTATGGGATCTAGACGACTGATAAACATACTTATACAGGATGAATTTTTCAAGTGGGCTTTGATGGCCAAATCCAGAACTACGTAGGTCACACTATAAGTTTTGCGTAACTTAAAAAAACAACATGTTAAAACTAAAATATTATGTTTATTGCTTTTCAAAATACTCTCCTTTGCGATCGAACCATTTTTTTAAACTGGAGGACCACAGATCTGAAGGCATGTTTTCTACGTGCTGATTGAACGCTATCACTGCCTCTTCGGAGTTGGTAAAAGTGAAACCTCTCATCAAATCTTTGATTTGGGGGAAAATACAGAAATCACATAGTGCTAGGTCGGGGCTATGCACAGGATGGGTGACGAGTTGTACTTTTTCGGAAGCTAAAAATGACTTTGTTTTGTTGGCCGTGTGTGAAGAAGCGTTGTCATGATGTAGGAGAACGCGGCTTCGGAGGAGCACGTCCCTCCGCGCATGGCTCAGTCTCTGCCCGACGCGGATAGCATCAATGAAGACGACGTACCCGAAGTCAGGGTGGGGGAGCTAGGTGCGGCAGTACTCCGGCTTAAACGCCGGAAAATCACTGCCCCCGGACCCGACGGCATTCCTGGCCGTGCATGGGTCCTGGCCCTCGAAGAACTCGGGCCTCGACTGATGGGGCTCTTTAGCGCATGCCTCGAAAGGGGCCCGTTTCCCAAGGTGTGGAGGACGGGGAAACTGGTCCTGATTCGTAAGGCGGGGCGGCCGGTGGACTCACCGTCCGGATACTGGCCGATCGTGTTGCTCGACGAGGTGTGTAAGCTCTTTGAGCGAATTATCGCGGAACGCCTCGTCGAGCATCTCTCGACGGTGGGGCCAGACCTGGCGGACAACCAGTACGGTTTCCGTCGGGGACGCTCCACCGTGAGCGCGATCATGCGCGTCATGAGCCTGACGGAGGAAGCAGTCTCGCAGGGCAAGGTGGTGGTGGCGGTGTCTCTTGACATCGCCAACGCGTTTAACACCTTGCCATGGAGCTGCGTTAGAGAGGCGCTCGTGTATCACGAAACGCCTCTCTACCTCCGTCGTATTGTCGGGGCCTATCTCTCGGGAAGGGCCATAGCTTTCCCCAGCTGGCTCGGGCCAGCTCGGCGAGATGTGTAGTGCGGTGTTCCGCAGGGGTCGGTCCTGGGACCGCTTCTGTGGAACATCGGCTACGACTGGGTGCTGCGGGGTGCGTTGCCTGAGGGCGTCGGCGTAACGTGCTTCGCCGACGATACCCTCGTCACGGCGCGGGGTGCAACGTACCAGGAAGCAGCACTCAAGGTCACGACGGGTGTTGCTCAAGTCGTGGGTCGGATACGGCGGCTGGGACTGGAGGTGGCCTTGCACAAGTCCGAGGTTCTGTGTTTTCACAGACCTCGGAACGGTCCACCTGAAGGTTCCAGCATAAATGTGGGAGGCGTTAGCATCGGCATCAAGCCCTCGATGAAGTATCTAGGGATCGTACTTGATAGCCGATGGAACTTCGGACCACATTTCCGAAGTTTGGTCCCCAAGGTGACACAGGCATCGGTCGCGCTTTCGCGACTGATGCCCAACCTAAAGGGACCCAATGCTTCCTGCAGGAGACTGTACCTGGGGATCGTGCGGAGTATGGCCCTATACGGGGCTCCTGTATGGGCGGCGCGGTTGACGGCCAACAACTCAACGCTCCTTAACAGACCGTTGAGGACCTTGGCCGTCAAAACAATAAGGGGCTACCGCACGATCTCCGTTGAGGCTGCATGTCTCCTAGCCGGGACCCCTCCATGGGACCTGGAAGCGAGAGCCCTTGCGTCATTGTTCCAATGGCGCAAGGAGGCTCTGGAGCGGGACCACATGCCTGCGTTTCGAGAAATCGATGACCGGCGGTCCCAACTCCGACAGGATCTCATGGAGTCATGGAGGGTGCGACTTGAGCAACCCAAGTGGGGTGCCACCATCATCGCGGCGGTGAGACCGATCATGGACGATTGGCTGCAGAGGCAGCATGGTGACCTCACGTATCATGCGACGCAGATCGTTACCGGGCATGGATGCTTCGGTAGCTATCTGTTTCGCATCCATCGTGAGGTCACACCCCGGTGTCAACACTGCGAGGTTTCCGACGACGACATCGCACTCCACACGATGGTGGAGTGCTCAGCGTGGGCGAGTCAGCGCCGGGACCTCGTAGTGGGTCTGGGCGTGGATACCCTCTCGCTGGAGACCATGCTTCAAGCCATGGTCTCCAGCGGGAGTAGGTGGAACGCGGCCGTATCCTTCTGCGAGCAAGTCATGCTCGCGAAGGAGGCGGCCGAGAGGGAGAGGGAGCGTACCCTCCCCGCCGAGTTCCGTAGTCGGCGGCGAGGGCGCCGCAGACTCATCTACGCCCAAGACCATCGACCTCCATGATCGGGGCCTGAGGACGGCGGGATCGCCACCCGTCGTCCTTACAGAAGCAGGCTAGAAGGGTTTCGTGCTGCGGGGCTTTTGCCCCATAGCACGCAACCAGATTCACTCACTGACGCGGGATAAAACCCTACCCCAACGACGCGGGATTCTCATCCCGACCCAACCCCCGCAGAGACCACAGAGGTGGTCAAAGTCCGCCGGGCGCCACTGGAAATACGTTCTGCTTGTAACCAGAGACGCCCGGCAACGGACGTTAGAGCGGCCGCGGCCTTTGGACGCGGAACTAAAAAAAAAAAAAAAAAGGAGAACGCGGCTTTTGGGTCGTCTTTCGCGAACTATTTTTAACACCCTGGGTAACCAAATGATAGAATACCACTCGGCATTAAGACTCTTTTGATCTTCAAGTGGAATTGTACAGATGGGACCCGTAGCTGAGATAAAAAACGCAATCATTTTTTTAACAACGTTTCTCGCCTGCCTTACTTTTGTTGGCTTGTTCTCATTTTCAAACACCCATTGACAAGATTGCTGTTTTTTTTCGGGTTCAAAACAATAAATCCACATTTCGTCTCCTGTGACAATGTCATAAACAGCATTAGAATGTCCGTGGTCGTACTTCAGTAGCATCTATGAGCACCATTCCACGCGAGCCCGCTTCTGCTCCGCTGTCAGTTCATGAGGGATCCAACGACAACAAAGTTTCCAAACTTTCAATTCTTCGTGTAAAATTTTATGGATTTGACTCATACCAATCCCCAATAGTCCTCGAATTGTCTCATAGGTAATCCGCGGGTTTTCTTCAATTAACCGCTTAACAGTAGCCACATTATTTTCGTTGACGGCAGTTGAAAGCCGCCCTTCACGAAATTCGTCACGTAAAGAAACTCGACCTCTCTCAAATTCAGCAAACCATCGCCTTACGGTGCTCAAACAAGGTGCTTCTCTCCCAAAAGCATTTTGAAGACGAGCGGCACAGTTTTGCGGAGAGAGAGAACTTTTAAAATCATAAAAAAATCATCGCTCTAAAATCTTTTCGACTTCATTCCATTTTCGTTGCATACGTAGAACTTTAATGTGTGATAAAAAACAATTGACAAATGATATCCCGCCAATTGTTTTTTTTATATTACTAAGAAGGTTGCAACGTTTAAAAAAATATAACATTCGAAATTTAATTAGTTCCGATTAGCTAGAAGTGCATAACTTTTAGTGTGCCCCATGTATAAGGAATAGCGAAAAATGCTCAAAGGAGTCACGAGCCCGATTTTGATGAAACTTAAAACCTCATCATTAGAAACTTAAGACTAACGGGTCTTTTACGCGATTATTGAGATATATACATACCTCTTTATTACCATAATAAAGAGGTATGGGTAATAAAGAGGAAATTTCAATAATCGCGTAAAATATCCGTTAGTCTTAAGTTTATAATGTGTACAAAACGCAAAAGTTTAAAGAAGTAGAAAGAAACCTATAATCCTAGCTGGGAATCGAACCCATTGATTTAGAAAAAACATCACACCTTTATTATTACACCATACGATAGTGTTGCTGTTAAGGATCAAATTCTGGGAAGTAATGATATACGGCAAATTTAAGGAAAATTTGGAATTTGCCCAGAATTTGATCCTTAAGAGCCATTTCACGTTTTCGCACGAATTTCTAATATTTTGAGCTCCTAAATTACCATAATCTGTAATAACTAGAAGTTATTGAATATGCGCAAAAAATGGGCCAAGCTTTCGTGTTGACGTTTAATGTAACACATTTACTAAAAATAACTTATTTGATCTATAGTAATCAATTTCCCACAAGCATTTTATTGAAAAACGGGCGCAGAGTTGATTTTAGAGTCGTATTTCAATCAAAAATACTTATAAATTGAGTTTAAAAAAATACATAAATCATTGGATATATATTTTAATCGTCATTTAATGTAACAGATGATTGAATTGTGTTACAATTATTTAGTCAAAAAAGAAACCATTCGACCAATTTTTGAGTTTAACATCGCAATTTGATCGTGATTTTTGGTTTAAATACACAGTAATTACAAAAATAAAATTATTCCAAAATAAACTACGTTCATTAGAGAACCGATTTCTGCAGTAATATCGGAAATTCTTGCATATACTTTGCCAAAATATTGATATAACTTCAATCGAAATTACAATAAATTACGATACACAAAGTGGGCACCGTACTAAGACGGCGCATTTTGTGAAATGGCTCTTAACAGCAACACTATCGTATGGTGTAATAATAAAGGGTGTGATTTTTTTTCTAAATCAATGGGTTCTATTTCCAGCTAGGATTATAGGTTTTTAAAAAATCTAATGATGAGGTTTTAAGTTTCTTTAAAATCGGGCTCGTGACTCCTTTGAGCATTTTTCGCTATTCCTTATAGTTCCGGATTTGGCCATCCCAAGCCCACTTGGAAAATTCATCCTGTATATTTCTAAATACATAGGTACATATTATACATAGAAAACACCCAAACTCCAAAACAAAGATTTGTGGATCACACAAATAATTTGATTCGACCCGGAACCGAACCTGGGACCTCATGGACGGCAGTCGCATACTCATACCACTGCGCCACCGAGGCACTCAAAGCTTTATTACAGCCAGATCGTAGAATTATCACTTTCTGATAATGTAGAGGGTCATTTCAACATCTCCTGCAAGCTGGTACACCTAACCACCCACTCAACAGTACCTACATTTGTACATATGTAGATACCTACTGATAAAATGTGACACCATTTTAACCCTAACCCCTCAAAAATAGGAAAAACTTAGAGGATGAAGAATGGAATTGAGATTATCATAATGCGTCGCACTCCATTCTCGCGGGAACAAAACCCTGTCGGTCCATTGTGCGTACGATATGGATAATTTATTAGACCCACAAGTTTTTTGAGGCCGCTCTCCATCGGGACAGTAATTAATCATCACTAAATGTAGAACAAATCAACTATAAGCAATTTCTTGACGCAAATTATGTGATCTTGTTATTTGCGAACATGAAACTTAAAGTTTACATCATAATGATATCAGCAAAATAATATGGCTGAATAATCTATACTACTATTATAAAGAGGAAAGATTTGTATTTTTCTGTGTATGTTTGTAATGAATAAACTCAAAACCTCTGTGCCGATTTCAAAACTTCTTTTACCATTGGAAAGCTACATTCACCCTGAGTAACATAGGCTTTTTATCCCGGTAATGTGTTCCCACGGGAACCGGGAACGAGTAAACTAAATCACACGGGTGGAGCTGGGGCGATCAGCTAGTACTGTATAAGGCCGGTGTACAGAGTTAACTCTATTGTGAATGTGAGTGGGGGAGTCGTACCAAAAGAAATACTGGCCAAGTGCGAGTCGGACTCGCTCACATAGGCTTCCGTACCAAAACGGCAACAAAATCACGGTTGTTGTATGGGAGACCCCTTAAATTATATTCTGTTTATTTTATTTAGTACCTATTTGTTGTTATAGCGGCAACAAAAATACATCATCTGTGAAAATTTCAACTTTCTAAGTATCACAGTTCACGAGATACAGTGTGGTGACAGACGGACGGATGGACGGACAGCGAAGTCTTAGTAATAGGGTTCCCGTTTTACCATTCGGGGGTACGGAACATTAAAAACTAATAAATTGTCTACATTAACTAAACTCTAACTAATAATAAAATTATCTGGATAATTTAACTAGACCGGACATCTTTCTAATCCAGTTCAAAGAATAAGGAATTGAGTGTAAATTACATACAATTACACACGAAAAATTATTCACGCTGCATTTGTATTTAACCGATTTGGACATAAAGTATAGTGACTAATACATGACATGGGCCACCCTAAAAGTTTTGGATTTCTAGCTAATCGGAACTATTTGAATTTCGAATGTTATATTTTTTTTAAACGTTGCAACCTTCTTAGTAATAAAAAAAAACAATTGGCGGGAAATCATTTGTCAATTGTTTTTTATCACACATCAAATTTCTACGTATGCAACGAAAATGGAATTAAGTCGAAAAGATTTTAGAGTGATGATTTTTTATGATTTTAAAAGTTCTCTCTCTCCGCAAGACTGTGCCGCTCGTCTTCAACATGCTTTTGGGAGACAAGCACCTTGTTTGAGCACCGTGAGGCGATGGTTTGCTGAATTTGAGAGAGGTCGAGTTTCTTTACATGACGAATTTCGTGAAGGGCGGCTTTCAACTGCCGTCAACGAAAATAATGTGGCTACTGTTAAGCGGTAAGCAAAAAAGTGCATTATTCAAAATGTACTTAATTGTTATACATCAATACTTAGGTAAACCTAAATATATATTTATTGTGTAAAATACTGTTATCCCTACAATATCTAAATAGTGTAATAAAACTTATTGGTTTCTACAACTATGTCACATTATGTTAAGTAAGGTTAGGATTAATGTACACAATTTTTTTACTTTATAATTATATTTTTATTAATAAAGAACTTTACAAAAGAAGGAAAAAAAATTCGAGGACTATTAGGGATTGGTATGAATCAAATCCAGAAAATTTTACACGAAGAATTGAAAGTTCGGAAACTTTGTTGTCGTTGGATCCCTCATGAACTGACAGCGGAGCAGAAGCGGGCTCGCGTGGAATGGTGCTCACAGATGCTACTGAAGTACTACCACGGACATTCTAGTGCTGTTTATGACATTGTCACAGGAGACGAAACGTGGATTTATTGTTTTGAACCAGAAAAAAAAACAGCAATCTTGTGATTGGGTGTTTGAAGATGAGAACAAGCCAACAAAAGTGAGGCAGGCGAGAAACGCTGGTAAAAAAATGATCGCGTTTTTTTCTCAGCTACGGGTCCCATCTGTACAATTCCACTTGAAGATCAAAAGAGTGTTAATGCCGATTGGTATTCTACCATTTGTTTACCCAGGGTGTTAGAAAAAGTTCACGAAAGACGACCCAAAAGCCGCGTTCTCCTACATCATGACAACGCTTCTTCACACACGGCCAACAAAACAAAGTCATTTTTAGCTTCCGAAAAAGTACAACTCGTCACCCATCCTGTGCATAGCCCCGACCTGCACTATGTGATTTCTGTATTTTCCCCAAAATCAAAGATTTGATGAGAGGTTTCACTTTTACCAACTCCGAAGAGGCAGTGATAGCGTTCAATCAGCACGTAGAAAACATGCCTTCAGATCTGTGGTCCTCCTGTTTTAAAAAATTGTTCGATCGCATGAAAAAATGTTTGAAATGTAAAGGAGAGTATTTTGAAAAGCAATAAACATAATATTTTGGTTTTAACATGTTGTTTTTTTAAGTTACGCAAAACTTATAGTGTGACCTACGTACATGGAGGCAATAATGCCAACTGTCTCATACAATAATAGCCTTGCTACAATTATTTCAGCTGTCTCCCTTAAGTCCCTTAATTTTCCTTACCTAGTAAGCGATATGAGAAGCCATTAATGTAGACTTCGTATATATTTATATATATTTTCTCCGTATCTTGCTCTTTATAGACCATTAACACTTATAGTAGTTCTATTGCAAAGTTTTATAACTAATATGCATAAGAGTTTTAGTTATATGCAAAACGGTGGCAAGGCCTGTTTTAACCCTGACCTTGTTTAGGATATAAATTTGATTACCAGCCTTATGTAGCTTACCCTTTAATACATTAATAAAGTTAATTTAGAAACGACATCAATAGAAAAATTCCATACTATTTTGATATCAACCAACCTTGTGGAAAACGGCAAATATAATTACGAGATACTATCTACAAAATAGAAGTCCATTTGCGTACATTGGAAATTAAAAGGGTATGTTTACACAGTGTAGGTGGCAATTAATCCCGCCATTAATTTAACAAGTTTGCTTCGTTGATTATGTAGGTAAACATAATGTGTAAGTAGAAATACTCCATGTTATTGGTTTGTTTCACAACGATTATTTGTACCTACGAAATCGAATTATTTTCGAAACATACGAATGACGTAAGTACTAGGTACCTATATCGTAAACACAAATTACGATTTGGATCTTAACTATTGTAGTAGTTTAACAAAAACGTGGACACGCGAGACCGAGTATAGAAGCCCTATATAGGATTCTTGACTTTTGTCTTGACATATACTAGACTTTTTTTTTAATTCCGCTGCCCAAGGCCGCGGCCGCTCTAACTTCCATTGCCGGGCATCTCTGGTTCACACGCAGGAGGTATTTCCATTGGCGCCCGGCGGGATATACTAGACATGATGCCACATGGTAGCACAAAATAAATGTAAATTGTACGGTTTTACTTTTACTAACTAAGTAGGTAATATACAAATATTTGCCTTTCCTTGATACGTAATTCAAGAACATTCAAGGATAAGTATAAAATATTTTTCTCAGTAAAATTTTGAGACAGCAAAATATAAAAATGTTCGTGAGAAGCAACTGGAATACTTCAGGATGAAAATGATTAATGGACAAGAGTTCTAGAATATACAACAGTTTTACATTATTTTTGTGATATTTTTTACAGACAGAATTAAACGATAAGTGACTCAATTAGTTTTATAAAAATGGTACGCAATGTAAAATGTGTGTTCTCTCCACAAAATTCTTATAAAATCTTGACCGATTCTGATGAAATATGATGAGATATGAACCTACCTGATGTATAAAGATATATCCAGACCCTGGGCAGATTTTATTCCTATAACAGGTTCCAGCAAGGATAAAGAACGAGAATAATATCCCAAGCAGACATAGCCGCGGGTGCCAGCTGTATCATGTATCATCAATTTAGGTAAAGGTTGTGTAGGTATGTATAAGATATTTATATACCTACTTAATAGATACGGAAACTGAGAATAAATATTATACCAATTCCCTAAACCAATCAGTAATCTGTTATTAATATGACAGCTATTGATAAAAGTAAGCAACAATGTTTCAATATTGCGCTTCTATTTCTAATATGTCATACGAACTTAACGGATTAATAATCAATACAAGCATACAGACTATACAGAGTCATGTCTTTCTCTTCGTACATGTAGGCAGGAGGGTATAGAATATGCGTCAGTCATTATCATTGATTTAATACACTCCAGTGTCAAAACTGCGAGGCCTCCAGCGAAGACACTGCACTCCACGCGTTGTTGGAGTGCTCAGCGTGGGCGAATCAGCGCCGGGACCTCGTAGTGGGTCTGGGCGTGGATACCCGCTCGCTGAAGTCCATGCTTCAAGACTTGTTCTCCAGCGGGAGTGTGGGAGAGGGAGTCTCCACGCTGAGTTTCGAAGTCAGAGGCGAAGACGCCGCAGACTAATCTACGCCCAAGACCATCGACCTCCATGATCGGAACCTGATGACGGCGGGATTACCCGCCGTCTTGCCAGAAGCAGGCTAGCTGACGCAGGATAAAACCCAACCCCAACGACGCAGGATGAAACCCAACCAAACCCTTAACCTCTTCAAGGGTTTGGTTGGGTGGCTAAAGCCTGCCGGGCGCCACTGGAAAATCTCTGGGAGCTCACCAGAGGCTCTCGATGGACGTCCTATGAACTTAAAAAAATATATATAACACTTGTAAATGTGTGAAACCAATAAATAAACTGCTTATAGAATCATGAAACAGCAGCAACTGAAGAAACTCATTTCATCTTTACTTCTGTATTTATAGCAACATCGTTTTACGAGAATCTAACAATTCGGATTTACAGCACTGAAGAGCTTCAAATATAGCTAGTAAAATTGCTTATGGAGAAAAAAATAGTTTTATGGAGTGTTGCTGAAGTAGGTAGGTACGTCAGTACAGTAGATACGTGGTGCATGAATGAAGTGCATCTCCTTTACCGTTCATGCTGTCTAACTGTGGATCGCTCTTCCGGACGATGATGTAGGGAATTCAGGACTGTATCTCTCTTTAAGAAAAGTGTGAAGGAACACTATCTCGCTAATGAGTACCTACTTATTTTATGTGCAGAAGCGACAAATCTGGGAGTGACCAGATATAGTTAATTCAGATAATACCCAAGAACCTTAGTAGTTTAAAGAATGTTTGAACATAAATTGTTGGCAGAACTTTTTGTTTTTCGATATTTGCCGTGAAAATAAACGTCTTTTTAAGGTATCGAAAGTGTATCCTACGTGCCAGTGTACATATATTAAAAGCGCTTGCTAATTAACAATAAATGAATTTTGAACAGAGGCATGGATAAGTGTTTAATAAACTAAAGCCTTATTATTATGATGCATGCAAATTAAACTATAACCACATATTGCTCAAGTTTGCCACAGCAATAATTTAACAGGCAAAGCTAGCATGAAGCTAGTATTGATATTAATTGTTTTCACCTTTGTCTCGAAGTAAACTTCTAAAGACTATATTGAAGGGATCACCTGGTTTTCTCCGTATTCGCCATTGCACCGGCGGCGGCGCCGGGCTCCCTGAGCCCGACGAAGCCAGTTTGATGCCGTCACCTGAAATAAAAACAAAAAATGTTAAATTAAGAAAACGAATTTGCTTCGGACTTACTGGCTGTAGAATTTCATGAGGGATGGATGACCTGTAGCATGAAAACGTAACAAACATATTTTTAAGGAGAAATACACACATTCACTCCTGTTTCCCCTGCAAGCTGAAGGCAGAGGCAAATTACATGACCCACAATGTAGGTCCGCAAACAGGGAACTTCTATGTATGCCAAGAACCTCGTCTGTTAATCGACAGGTGACCGGATGGGAAGGCTGGCGGCTTGCGTGCTTAAATGTTTGTGGGCATGGAATAAGTAACCACAGTAAGTATAGACAAAGATATTTGTGATTCTTACGGCCTAGTAAAATGCAATACTTCAGGCAACTTAATATCAAGTAACGACATCTATGGGGCGCTACCATAAATACGTAGGTACACAAAATAAGACACTCATTCCGTAAGATCCGTAGACAACCTTCATTTAAGACTAGCGGTCAGTGCAGCTTGGAGTTAGTCAATGCGAACGCCAACAGATGGCGTAAGTAACATTTAGCGTCCACAAACTGTCGTGTAACGAGTAAGTACATAATAATATTATAGTTTACTTGAATTGAATTGAGCATAAAATATACTTCTTAACCTTTCCTTTTCACTTTCTTAACTACGACTCTAGATTAAGTCGTACAAAACTAAAGATTCTAGAAGAAGAATAAAATTGAAAGTTTTAACCACTATTGTGGAATTATCACAAAACTTAACATTTTAGTGTATTCAACAGTGAGTGAAATTTTAGGTAGTAAATGCATGTTATACAAAAACTCATTCTAAATAAGAAAACTATAGATTTATATTTTTATAAGTACTGATAGATAGAGGTAGGTACAGAGGTTTTTCTCATCAGAAAGATGCTACTCCATATTAGACTGGGTACCCCTTATTAAATTAAACGAAAAATTATGCCGTTCAATTAGGTACACTTGGAGAGTAATAAAAGGAAATGGTCCTGCTGCGATGAAAATTGTACTTTTTCATAGAATATTCCTTACATTTATAGGTGCCTGCGTTACATTCCTTTCTAATCTGTGTAAAAGCTTCTATAAAATTTAATTTCCTATAAATATTTAGATACTTACCCTACATATTTTACTACTGACAGTTATTTCTGCTAGAAATGAGACTAGATGCACCTATTGTAAACTTAAGATTACGCGATTATTGCGATATATATTCATGGGGCACACTAAAAGTTTTGCACTTCTAGCTAACTGTAACTATTTGAATTTCGAATGTTATATTTTTTTAAATGTTGCAACCTTCTTAGTAATAAAAAAAAACAATTGGCGGGAAATCATTTGTCAATTGTTTTTTATCACACATCAAAGTTCTACGTATGCAACGAAAATGGAATTAAGTCGAAAAGATTTTAGAGCGATGATTTTTTATGATTTTAAAAGTTCTCTCTCTCTCTCTCTCCGCAAGACTGTGCCGCTCGTCTTCAAAATGCTTTTGGGAGAGAAGCACCTTGTTTGAGCACCGTGAGGCGATGGTTTGCTGAATTTGAGAGAGGTCTAGTTTCTTTACATGACGAAATTCGTCAACTGCCGTCAACGAAAATAATGTGGCTACTGTTAAGCGGTTAATTGAAGAAAACCCGCGGATTACCTATGAGACAATTCGAGGATTATTATTTTATTATATTATTGGGGATTGGTATGAGTCAAATCCAGAAAATTTTACAAGAAGAATTGAAAGTTCGGAAACTTTGTTGTCGTTGGATCCCTAATGAACTGACAGCGGGGCAGAAGCGGGCTCGCGTGGAATGGTGCTCACAGATGCTACTGAAGTACGACCACGGACATTCTAATGCTGTTTATGACATTGTCACATGACGAAACGTGGATTTATTGCTTTGAACCCGAAAAAAAATAGCCATCATGTGAATGGGTGTTTGAAAATGAGAACAAGCCAATAAACGTGAGGCAGGCGAGAAACGTTGGTAAAAAATGATCGCGTTTTTTTTTCTCAGCTACGGGTCCCATCTGTACAATTCCACTTGAAGATCAAAAGAGTATTAATGCCAAGTGGTATTCTACCATTTGTTTACCCAGGGTGTTAGAAAAAGTTCGCGAAAGACGACCCAAAAGCCGCGTTCTCCTACATCATGACAACGCTTCTTCACACACAGCCAACAAAACAAAGTCATTTTTAGCTTCCGAAAAAGTACAACTCGTCACCCATCCTGCGCATAGCCCCGACTTAGCACCCTGTGATTTCTGTATTTTCCCCAAAATCAAAGATTTGATGAGAGATTTCACCTTTACCAACTCCGAAGAGGCAGTGATAGCGTTCAATCAGCACGTAGAAAACATGCCTTAAGATATGTGGTCCTCCTGTTTTAAAAAATGATTCGATTGCATGAAAAAATGTTTAAAATGTAAAGGAGAGTATTTTCAAATGCAATAAACATAATATTTGGTTTTAACATGATGTTTTTTTAAGTTGCGCAAAACTTATAGTGTGACCTACGTACATACCTCTTTATTACCCGACGTTTCGGCCAATCGCGAAAGTTTAAAAAGTATTTAGATGCACCTAGTCTTTTATACTCGACGACACTGCGCTGTTTTCAAAAAATACGATTCAATCAAGTTCATATTCCGAAATTTAGATTGTAATACGTAGGTCACACTATAAGTTTTGCGTAACTTAAAAAAACAACATGTTAAAACCAAAATACGAGGGTGGATTGAAAAGTAGTTGGCCTAACACTGATCCATTTAGTTCTAAAAATCAAATCTACCTACATTATTTAGTTCAGTTCAGACCTGTTAATTGTGTGAAGTTTGAAACGTGTGCGATAATTAGTTTTAATTTTATAAAATTAACAAATCAATTTGACATCATTTCCGCAAATGGAGCAAATCGAGCAGCGTGCCGTCATTAAGTACCTCCATAAGAAGGGGCTGTCATCAAAAGCCATCCATGATGATATGGTCAGTACATTAGGGGATTGCGCTCTTTCATATTCATCCGTCAAAAAATGGATAGCAGAATTCAAGCGTGGTAGAGATAGTGTGAAAAACGAACCCCGCTCTGGAAGGCATTCGACGTCCACTACTGACGAAAATGTTAAAAAAATAGTTAATAAATATTAATTATGGGAGACTGCAGATTGAAAATTAGGTGGGTTCCGCGACTGCTTTCAGTTGAGTAAAAAAGGATGCGATTGACTATTGCACGCGACTGTTTGGAGTTATTTGAAGCTGATGAATGTGATTTTTTGAATCGTTTTGTTACTATGGACGAAACATGGGTTCATTACTGTACACCGGAAACCAAACAACAATCAAAACAGTTTAAAAGACCTGGTTCACCACCCCCCAAAAAGGCTAAGTCGATTTTGTCGGCAAGTAAGGTGATGGCTTCAGTATTCTGGGACTCGAAGGGTGTGATTATGGTTGATTATCTTGAAAGGGGTCAGACTATAAACTCTGATTATTACTGCACCTTACCACGTCGTTTACGAGAGGAAATAAAAGAAAAACGTCCAGGAATGATCAGAAGAAAAGTCCAGTTTTATCAAGATAACGCTCGTGTTCACACGTCTGTCCAAACAATGGCAGAAATTCACAACTGTGGCTTTGAACTGTTACCGCATCTACCTTATTCACCTGATCTGGCACCGTCAGACTTTTTTCTGTTCCCTAACCTAAAAAAGCACTTGGGAGGTCAAAGATTTTTGACAAATGACGAGGTCAAAGCAGCAGTTTTGACTCTAAATGCTTGGAAGGGAACATGGCAAAAGTGCATTGAACTTGATGGTGATTACGTTGAAAAATAAAAATATATTTCATTTATTATGTATTTATTTTTTTGGTTAGGCCGATTACTTTTCAATCCTCAATAATTTCAATATTATGTTTATTGCTTTTCTAAATACTCTTCTTTACATTTTAAACATTTTTTCATGTGAGCACATCTGAAGGCATGTTTTCTACGTGCTGTTTGAACGCTATCACTGCAGCTTCGGAGTTGGTAAAAGTGAAACCTCTCATCAAATCTTTGATTTTGGGGAAAATACAGAAATCACAGGGTATTAGGTCGGGGCTATGCGCAGGGTGGGTGACGAGTTGTACTTTTTCGGAAGCTAAAAATTACTTTTGTTTTGTTGGCCGTGTGTGAAGAAGCGTTGTCATGATGTAGGAGAACGCGGCTTTTGGGTCGTCTTTCGGGAACTTTTTCTAACACCCTGGGTAAACTTAGGTAGAATACCACTCGGCATTAACACTCTTTTGATCTTCAAGGGGAATAGTACAGATGGGACCCGTAGCTGAGAAAAAAAACGCGATAATTTTTTTACCAACGTTTCTCGCCTGCCTCACTTTTGTTGGATTGTTCTCATTTTCAAACACCCATTCACAAGATTGCTGTTTTTTTTTTTCGGGTTCAAAACAATAAATCCACGTTTTGTCTCCTGTGACAATGTCCTAAACAGTATTAGAATGTCCGTGGTTGTACTTCAGTAGCATCTGTGAGCACTATTCCACGCGAGCCCGCTTCTGCTCCGCTGTCAGTTCATGAGGGATCCAACGACAACAAAGTTTCCGAAATTTCAATTCTTCGTGTAAAATTTTCTGGATTTGACTCATACCAATCCCCAATAGTC
Source organism: Nudaria mundana (assembly GCA_963556515.1). NCBI lineage: Eukaryota > Metazoa > Arthropoda > Insecta > Lepidoptera > Erebidae > Nudaria > Nudaria mundana. The sequence goes on along the minus strand of OY748305.1, from coordinate 7,632,506 downwards.
CTCGAATTGTCTCATAGGTAATCCGCGGGTTTTCTTCAATTAACCGCTTAACAGTAGCCACATTATTTCCGTTGAGGGCAGTTGAAGGCCGCCCTTCATGAAATTCGTCATGTAGAGAAACTTGACCTCTCTCAAATTCAGCAAACCATCGCCTCACGGTGCTCAAACAAGGTGCTTCTCTCACAAAAGCATTTTGAAGACGAGCGGCACAGTCTTGCGGAGAGAGAGAACTTTTAAAATCATAAAAAATCATCGCTCTAAAATCTTTTCGACTTAATTCCATTTTCGTTGTATACGTAGAACTTTAATGTGTGATAAAAACAATTGACAAATGATTCCTGTCAATTGTTTTTTTTTATTACTAAGAAGGTTGCAACGTTTAAAAAATATAACATTCGAAATTCAAATAGTTCCGATTAGCTAGAGTGCAAAACTTTTAGTGTGTAGGTAGACTATGGTCGAACAGTAGACCTTGCGAACATTAAAAATATTTTTTGGGATTTTATTTATAATATCAATTGAAAGCAGTCACCGTACTTACCATGGACCTATTATATAATACCTCATGCTAACATTGACGAAACTGCGTAATTTTGATCTTTGCAACACTTGTTACGGTTATCTCACATCCAGGTCAGAGTGATGCAAAAACTTTAAATAGGTAGGTACCTACCACTCTTGGAGTAGAGTTGTTATCACAGGAGTTCGTTTTTTTACCAACGAAGAAGTTACAGGCTTATTTTTTGCTCGAAACTATAGAATTAATTATTATAAAGAGTTTAGGTAGGTTTTTTTAATTCCAAGGCCGCGGCCGCTCTCACGTCCGTTGCCGGGCGTCTCTGGTGCACACGCAGAAGGCGCAGAAGGCTTGATGGTAGGTACTCGTAGTTTATGCTACTCTATGTAGTGTAGATACTTAATAGATTTAATTTGAGAAATTCTTTTACTTTAAGGTAAATTTTAATTAAGCTTCAACTCAAAAGACTTAAAGTAATTGGATAGCTATTGAAATGGTACTGTTGTATACTACGTGACCGAAGTGCCAATGGCAAACTAACCGCACAAATAGATTAATTTCCTCATGTGATTCCTTCGGATTCCGTCAACAAAGCGATTCATTTTACGATTAAAGTGAGAGAATGAACTTCGCATGCTTTAAAAAATCCATAGTTCGTTGAATTTGAAACATTTATTTCACATTTGAGATGGATAGATACTGTGAAATTCAAATTCGGGGCTGATTTCGTTTATTTTAGAAATCAGGTGTTTTTTTTAAGAATACAAGTAAACTAAACACGAATTGTTACCATTTCCGTTTACTCTCATCTCTACTCTCTCTAAATAAAAAGCGCTTGTATTAGGAGTGGATTCACGTGTGAAGTGGAATTTGGAGACAGGGTAAGTACGTAGGTAGATAGATGGGATCTAGATAACTATCACACTTTTCTAAATAGGTACACACAGGTACTACTATCATAGATATCTGCTGCAATATACCTCGCCTCCTATTACGTGTAGATCCCATCTATCTTCAAATTGTTCATGGATACACGGTCTTCATTCCTTACCCAAAATGAAACCTGAAACCTCATTTTACAGTATCTACATATCACATTTAATTAAACCGACGAGTAACGAGGATGTTAATAGCAAAGCCTCTCTGTAATGTATTAAAATAGCTCGACGCACCGAACTCAGTCAATGATGCAAAATCATCTGTTGTAACAGGTACCTACATTATTTTTGAATTTTTCCCGTTGTATTAAATAGCTGTGTGTGACACATCGATCACAATATGGCTTACAAATTATCAGAACCCACTCCACTCTACTCACAACATTTAATTTAGACCAAAACTTGTTGTTATAAGGGCTGAAAAAATACTAGTGACACAGAGCGACACACACATTTAAAAAAAAACGCTCATTTTATCTTGAAGATCGTCACGCCACGGTCGTTATATTTATGTTATGTCCATTATGCAACAGGGTTGATAACGTATGATGGTAATCCATAAAAATACTACTTCACTACATAGGATAATAAAGAAAATGGGTTTCAGATGACGCAGTCGACATAGGATATAGGCCATTTACATGGCACATTATTTTCCAAGATAGGAAGAACGAGTGTAAAGTACGCACATTGTAATGTTTATTGTTTTCCAATACCGTCTTGAATATTTAACTTGCAATACAATGTTTGTGAATATATCTACATAAAATCCGGTACGCATTAAAATTTGGTGTAGGTATGTAGTGCGTTCACCAGATTTTAAATAGTTCTTTGTGTACAGTTCTGAGCTTGTTTAAATTACATGGCACCTAAAACACATGTGTTGTGAAGAGGATGCCGAATTGGCTGTTATTTTAACCAGGAGTTGAGATTACATTACTGAATATTTGAATATACCCAACAAAACGATTTTTTCATGCTCAAAGCGCTACAATACGTTCAAGGTGGAAACAGATTTTATGACATACCTACCCACATTTAAGACCAATTTAAGGTTCAATTCGCACTAAGTTTCCTAATCATTATGCTACCCTGTACCAACTAAAATACTATTCTGTGCCTTAAAATGCACCTCTTGCCGCTGTCAAAATCAATATCAGATCCACCATTTTAGTTTTCATGGTATCAAAATAAACGCCAGTCAACATAATGAAGTACATGTGCCCATAAACTATAAAGCTGATATTAATTAAGTATATTATTATTGTTACGAGCCGGGGTTCTACGGAATGGAAAATGCCGATCAAACTACCACAAAACACTTTATTTATTACACCACTAATTTACACTTCACTATAAAGCTTCACTAAACACTTTTAATCGCACTTGAACTCGCAGGTATAACTCGTATTATCGCTCTGGAAATACTGATCCCCCGCCACCGAAGTGCTCCGCCTTTATAGTACGGTCATTACTCTAGATTACTCTAGAATCTTCACGGAAGAATTATCGCGAACATTCCACACCTTCGAGATGCTTCTAGATAACACGTTACATAGAAGTACCTTGACAGAACATTCCCGAAAGACGTTACGTAGTAGTACTGCGATTTGCTACTAGATGGCGCTGAGTTTGGTAGTCTTATTACTCGCTACGAGATGGCGTTACATTATTCTTGTTGCATCGGATCAATTTCATAGGAAGTAAATCTAACCACAGAACGTAACGACACCTAAACGAATATAATATTGTGTATTTTGTACTATTTTAAAAAGACTTAATACGGTTTTAGATCTTCGGGATCTTTGACTCTTGAACAATGTAAAAATACGTCAACAGGTCGACGAATAAATTACTTTGGCTCCAATTCTTTTTTAGCCTAGCTTTAATTTACCAGTCACTTCAAGGAATCTATCATCGATTATAAAAGTGACCATAACAACGGCGGTGATCCGCCAAAAGTAAAAGTCATCCTAAATCTTGTTATTAATCCACTGGACAGTTCATATAACATACTCATAGCTTATTCTAGTGGATAACTTTCGCTCCGGACATACGTATTCATCATTGACTATTGAATGCACCTGTAATTTTACAGTCGACTGCATATATGGCGCAGCGGGTTCATCCGCCACTCGCCAACTAATCAATGTCATACGTTTCAATAACCCACGCCATCGATATTATCTGTGTGTTGACTCAAATCGACAGTTGCCAAGTATCAATTAAAATCTAACTGTAACTTATCTGTTTTATTCATTACTCCATTACAGCAAGTACATAATAATATAATATAAATCTATTTCATATTGATATTATAGATAGTTTGGTTATACAGTTATGTGGTCTTGTAAGTATTAATCAATGATTTTGCAAAACTTATATTATTTTAAACTTGGAATAACCTAGAACAAACCTAGAATCATAATAATCACTTTCTATATCATTACATATTATAAAACAAAGTCGCTTCCGTCCGTATGTATGCTTTTAAAACTACGCAAAGGATTTCGATGCGGTTTTCACCAATGGATAGAGTGGTTCGAAGGTTTTTGTGGATACAATTTGTCACGCGGGCATCCGCTAGTAAGCTATATTTTGATATCGACATCCAGCAAGCATTACCTACTAATAGGATTTTTTAAACGATATTTTGTAATGTAAATATTTTTAGTACTTATATAATTACGTATATTGTAATTCTTATTGTAAATAAATATCACCTCCTTTTACGATCTTGTAATGTTTTTTTTTTATATTGGGTTCGCCAAATTGACGCCGCCCGCCTGGTGGTAACTCGTGACGACGTCTAGCGATTGTGGGCCACTCTCACAGCACATAATACTATTGAGAGTGGCCCTCAACTTGACGACCTACTGATGTGCCTCTTCACGCTCCGCTTAAAGAACCCAGGATTATATGTGGGAGGAAACACGTGCAAAGGCAGGGCGTTCCAGGCCGCTATCGTTCGGCATAGAAACGAACGTTTAAAACGTTCGGTTCTCGCGAACATGCTATCCACTGTGTGGGAGTGGCATCTCTGCCCGGCACGCGTTGTTTGTTCGGGATCTGAAGGAAGAGGGTGGGATCAGATTGAAAAGCTCTTCAGAACACTCGCCGTGGTAAATACGGTAGAATGCGGCCAAGGAAGCTATTGTTCGGCGCTGAGCTAGCGGCTCAATGCTTCCCGTTACCTCCGGACAACCTATAATACGGATAGCCCGTCGCTGCATAGCGTCGAGAGCGTCCAGAAAATACTTCGCGGAGCCGTACCAGAGGTGAGAGCAGTATTCGACGCAGGGTCTAATCTGTGTCTTGTACAGCAGACACCTCTGGTGCGGTGTAAAGAATCGCTTTACCTTATTCAGTATTCCTAGTTTCCGCGAAGCTAGCCCTATATATCTTTCGATGTAGTTATTATTATTGAGCTCTCGACGAACGTCTATGCCAAGGATGTCAAGGTTGTCCTTCATTGGTAATAATGCATTCTGAAGAGAGGGTAGGGGGTATATGTTTGTTGGATATAGATTATATTAATACTTAAGTACTTAATAGGAAATTGTTCAATTATAGTATCAATCTGTTTACAATTCCATTTAGGTATGTAATCAATTTGGCTCGAGAATAATAGGCTGCTGGCAGCCTAGTAATTAATAAGTAATAAATTAAGCAAAGAAAACAGTGGGTGATAGATTTAAAAGAAAACCACTTGGCACAGATTTATAAAGGGGAGAGAATTACCCGTAGGTACAAAATGGAGACATAATTTACGATTGGCTGATTAAATTGTACATTTACATAGAAACGCTTTTACGGACTTTTGTATTTCCTTCGTGAACTCAACAGCGATAGAGCCAACTCAACGGTAGCGGTACACAGTAGGCATTGTTTAATTAGAAATTACTCAATTAAACGTATTGCTAATTGATTCACTAAGAATAATTGTTAATTGAAACATTTTAACTAAAATAAGATTATAATAATTTAGTTTAATTGAAGTAGGTATCTAAATACCTACTTCAATTAAACTAAACTTGCAACGGTGTTAATATTTTACAATTTAATCAAGGACATTCCAGTACATACTGCAGACGCCATATTATTTTCTTTATTTGATTACATTACATCTTAAGTATACTACCGAATACCTAATTACAAATCAAATTGTCACATACAAGTTTCATGGTCACAAAATAAGTGAAGTAAGTTTATGAGTTGACTGGAAGGGATGACTTACAATTGAGTTACTGAACAAAGGAAATAGGAGAGAAAATTTCACACGAAATGCACGTCAGATATTTGTTAAACCAACTTTTCAAAGTTAAAACCCATTTATTTGGCTATGCGGTGTTAGGAATTGTGTATAATGTATGGACCTTTTCTCGCTGTAGATCATAATGTCACACAAAATTGTATTTCACTTGTCAGCCGAGGTTCAACAAAGATCAGTAGATACAACTAAGGTTTTAATAAAGGACTGGGTGCGTGGTTTTAGTATTTATGTTCATATAGCTTATGGTCGTCACACATTATTTGATGACTGCATGTTCAGTTCTCTTGGGGTTTGTCGTTATTTAACATGAAACTGAGCGGTGTGCAAATCAAAATGTCGCGTAGTCTCACTGCAGACAGTTGCGGAATGGAATGAATGGATTTCAGTGAGACTATATTCTACTATACTCTACTAATTCTAAACCGAATATTTATCAAAATAAATATTCGGTTTAGAATTAGTAGAATATAGAGCGTACAGAGGATTCTCCTGTTTTATGAAGTATCTTAAACATTAAATAAGTTGAAAGCATAGATATAGAGGGAGTGAAGCGAGCGGCATCCCAAGTCTCTGGTTGAAAGGCATTCATATATATTCTTCACAATACTACTGCTCTAATCGATTCGGTGACAAGTGATTCGTTTTTGATGGTAGACGTATTAAACATGTACCTATAGGCACAGAATAGGGAATAGTACTTACATACAGAACGTGCACTCCGACGTTAATTAAAGCACATTCTTTTGTTTACAGAGAACATAATTCGAAAGTTAGGGTTTTCAGGAAAGTATGACGTTAATGCCTCAATATCAACTCTATGGTCAATGCCGTATCACAAACAAGAGACAACCCTTACTGAATTACAACTTCTTGTTGTCACTGACGTCACGTATTTTTTGCGATTGTTAGACGAGTGACATAGGCCTGCTATAGGTAGGAATAGGAATCCTATAGTAACTAACAGAACATACTCCTTTCCCAAAAAAACACTCCAACAGTCAGTATGCAAGTATGCATGCAGCGCTGGCAAACAGCATGCAAGTAACAGACACGATTCCCGTAGCATCATGAGAATCACTAAGAAAATCAATTTAAGCCATTCATTACAGGAACGCCATTATGTCCATTGTTAACTTCATGACAGAGCCCAATCTGTGTTTAATTACATGGACGAGTTCGTCTTTTGTATTAATGTTGGAAACAATTGGAACAATTTGGATACTCGTTATGTACGTCTGTGACAGACTTACTATAAATAGTAGGTACATAACATATGACATATGTCTGACTATGACAACTACGACATTCAGTGTGTTGTTTGAAAATATTAATATCGTCAGACGACAAGCCTCGTCTTTGGTGTACTGCGTAGTTTAAAAGATCTAATACCCCGTTTACACTTTGATTAGGGATTTAGTTATTAAATGATTAATTCACTCGCACTTAATACTTAACAGAAAGTTAACCAGTCTTAAGCAAAAAGACAACGGGAGCGACTTTGTTTTATCTAAGTAGTATATCTAAGTAGTTCGACCTACATCAATTCATAATATACTTAAATTGTAAAAAGGCGCGTAGGAAGGACACAATATTCGCATTGCTAGGATCAACAGAATACGCTTTTTAGGGTTACCGTACCTCAAAAGGAAAAAACGTAACCCTTATATGTCCATCCATCAGTCTGTCAAGACTCAAGACCCTTTTTCGTGGAGGTATCAATCTGAAATTCATATCAAGTACTCAGGTTTACTGTCCCTTGGAGCTGTGAAAATATTTAACTTCTTAGCCAACGCAATCAAAAGGACAGCCGTGTATATGTATACCTACTGCAAATTCTTCGAAATTTCGACACGCAAGGGAAATTAAACCTACAGGCTACTTTCCGTGAACTTAGAATCTTGAAATCTGTTACGAAGCAACGTCTTATAGCACAGATAAAAGAAAAATTGCGAAAAGCATTACTTTTTGATTTGTATGGAACCATCGGTGCGCGAGTCCGCCTTTCACTTGGTCGGTTTTTTTACAATGTATATGTAAAAATGAGGCGAACGTTAGACGTCAGGGACAAAAGTATGATGCGATGCGTGAATATGAAATGAGAACATTTTCATTTCATCATATTCTCCATGTCACAGTAACAGACATATTGTGCGTGTGCGTATATTATAATGATAATAAATATTTGCGTATGTGGGTGTTTGCGTCTAGAGTAATGTTTCATGCGGACTAGGTGTTAATGTAAAACGTTATGTAAATAATTCTAATAAATATTAGCACGTGTTGCGTGTTGATGCGATGGAAATATTTATCTCCTTTTGTTCTGGGCTTTCAGTTCTACATGTGGTACTGCTCAATACTTACGTATTTAATGACTAGCGACTTTATAAAGATAAAAGAAATATGTAAGTACCTACTATACGTATAAAATTCCTAACTTTTAATCTTTAAATTTTTGGAATGCAAGTAAATTATTACCTTTGATAATGTCGTGAGGGGTCAGTTTTAGTTTTAGTTTTTGTTCAATATAATATATTGAACAAAAACATAACTTTGTAGCAAATTCCATCAAGGACAATCATTCGACAGTATAAATTCATGCTTACCGTAATTCGTTGATCAGGAAATATAAATAATACATATAGTACGTACAGAGTAGAGTACTAACTATAGACGTCATGTTAAATTAGTATCAACCATTATTTAGTATCACGGTTGACGGCCAACAACTCAACGCTCCTTAACAGACCGTTGAGGACCTTGGCCGTCAAAACAATAAGGGGCTACCGCACGATCTCCGGAGAGGCTGCATGTCTCCTAGCCGGGACCCCTCCATGGGACCTGGAAGCGAGAGCCCTTACGTCATGGTTCCAATGGCGCAAGGAGGCGCTGGAGCGGGACCACATGCCTGCGTCTCGAGAAATCGATGACCGGCGGTCCCAACTCCGACAGGATCTCATGGAGTCATGGAGGGTGCGACTTGAGCAACCCAAGTGGGGTGCCACCATCATCGCGGCGGTGAGACCGATCATGGACGATTGGCTGCAGAGGCAGCATGGTGACCTCACGTATCGTGCGACGCAGATCGTTACCGGGCATGGATGCTTCGGTAGCTATCTGTTTCGCATCCATCGTGAGGTCACACCCCGGTGTCAACACTGCGAGGTTTCCGACGACGACACCGCACTCCACACGTTGGTGGAGTGCTCAGCGTGGGCGAGTCAGCGCCGGGACCTCGTAGTGGGTCTGGGCGTGGATACCCTCTCGCTGGAGACCATGCTTCAAGCCATGGTCTCCAGCGGGAGTAGGTGGAACGCGGCCATGTCCTTCTGCGAGCAAGTCGTGCTCGCGAAGGAGGCGGCCGAGAGGGAGAGGGAGCGTACCCTCCCCGCCGAGTTCCGTAGTCAGCGGCGAGGGCGCCGCAGACTCATCTACGCCCAAGACCATCGACCTCCATGATCGGGGCCTGAGGACGGCGGGATCGCCACCCGTCATCCTTACAGAAGCAGGCTAGAAGGGTTGCGTGCTGCGGGGCCTTTGCCCCATAGCACCCAACCAGATTCACTCACTGACGCGGGATAAAACCCTACCCCAACGACGCGGGATTATCATCCCGACCCAACCCCCGCAGAGACCACAGAGGTGGTCAAAGTCCGCCGGGCGCCACTGGAAATACGTTCTGCTTGTAACCAGAGACGCCCACTATTACTGACGGTATTTTGTTGTTAATAAGTAAACTATACGTATTTAAATAACGATCAAAAAGGCACGTTGAGCTGGATAGATGAGTGCCTACAAGACCTCAACAGGATGCTAAGAGAATCTAATAGCTTATAGGCAGGGCAATGTCATTACAAAAGAAAAAGCAATCGCTATCTCTGTTGTCTGTGGTGGGTAACCATTATTGCAAAGCACTATATTTTCTAGACGATACTAGTACATATTTTGTATCCAGCGAAAAGGTTATAATAGTACATGGAGCATATATTTTATCACGTTTAAAGTACGCAAACAGGCGATTAGTACTGTAGCTCTAATTAAAAGCAATTTACGCGTGAACATTGTCAATATTGACTAGGTTACTCTAGATACGTATTTGTAGCATAGCCTGTTGTTTACTGTTGGTATGTTTAGGTTAATAAAACCTTACTTAGGCTAGAAGCCTTAGCTGATTCTCGAACATGGCCAAGTTTTTTTAGAAGAAGAGAATTAGAAGAAGAAACAATAGCAGGTGGTTCCCGCGGCTCTATTTGCGTCCACAAATTATCATCAGTTAATTTGGAATTACAAACAGACCGAAATTTATTTATTTGCATAGGTAGATTTTTAGAATTTCTTTGTGATACCTAAGTTATATACCTACTGATTGGTCGTACCTATACCTATCAGTTTTTATCAGGAAGTACTGATTCCTTACTATCACTCTATCATATCGGTAATAATAACAATTAGAAAATGGGCGGAAAATAACATAATGCACCAAAGTGGTAGTAAATTTTCCCATAAGAACTACTAGCCCCCGCCCGCTACACTGAACAGTTTGAAGCTTTACGAGAGAATAACCAAGTGATATGATTTTGTTTCAAGATAATATTGAACAAAAAAAACGACTTCAACCATAAACTGGGATAAATGTAAAGTTCTCTTCAATATAAATTAATCAAACCCAAACACAACGTAACTGCTGTAAATCGTTGATGATTTCCCTCGATGGCTTTCGGCTCCTTCATCAGATCGACTCCAAACCTTCATTAAATGGTAATCCTTTATAATACCTAATGAAAAAATTAACAAACGCACTAGTCGCCCTTACAATATTTGAAGGTTACACTGGATTTCGAATGAAATCTGAAGATGGCATCAGATCCTGGTTTCCTTATAATGGGACCACTTTGGAAATATCACCTTTCCAATAAAAAAAAGTATTAAAATCGGTTCATAAACGACGAATTTATCGCGAATAAAAAAACGGTCGAATTGAGAAACCTCTTTTTTTAAGTCCGTTAAATATTTAAACATCTCTGTTTTCGAAATTCTGTTCAGCTGTCAGATAATGAGTGCATGGACTGACCAACTGACTGTGACCAATGACAGTGTGCTTTACGGACTGATCGTCATGGATACCTATACCTATCGATCAAAAATGGTAGGATCACTTTTTTTTTATTATTACTTAATCTTTTTGTAGATTGTTCTCCATGTAAACAGTGTTGCATCTTGCATCGCATGAGACATATCACGTGTTGTTTAGCAAATATACATAGGTTCCTGTGCATTGTATGTACACATTGTACACAATGTTTCTGTGGTTAATTATAAACATGGGTACGCGGTCTTGGCACATATAATATGTTATATTTATAGTTGTTGACAAATTACGTACTTAGTTAGACATTACATGTAGGTTCAATAATATAATTTAAATTACTGACCTCGGCAAACATTGTTCTGCACGTTCTGCACAATAAATTATCAAAAGCTGAACAATAGAGATAAAATACTTAAAGACCCTATTCCCATTTTCATACCCACCAAATATAGAAAGTTAACTTTTTGGATTTTGATTACTTAATATTAAATATTCATTATAGAAACTTTTATCATAGAGAGCAGTATTCAACACTGCGAGGTTTCCGACGACGACACCGCACTCCACACGTTGGTGGAGTGCTCAGCGTGGGCGAGTCAGCGCCGGGACCTCGTAGTGGGTCTGGGCGTGGATACCCTCTCGCTGGAGACCATGCTTCAAGCTATGGTCTCCAGCGGGAGTAGGTGGAACGCGGCCGTGTCCTTCTGCGAGCAAGTCATGCTCGCGAAGTAGGCGGCCGAGAGGGAGAGGGAGTATACCCTCCCCGCCAAGTTCCGTAGTCAGCGGCGAGGGCGCCACAGACTCATCTACGCCCAAGACCATCGACCTCCATGATCGGGGCCTGAAGACGGCGGGATCGCCACCCGCCGTCCTTACAGAAGCTGGCTAGAAGGGTTGCGTGCTGCGGGGCCTTTGCCCCATAGCACGCAACCAGATTCACTCACTGACGCGGGATAAAACCCTACTCCAACGACGCGGGATTCTCATCCCGACCTAACCCCCGCAGAGACCACAGAGGTGGTCCGCCGGGCGCCACTGGAAATACGCTCTGCTCTTAACCAGAGACGCCCGGCTACGGACGTTAGAGTGGCCGCGGCCGCGGAATTACAAAAAAAAGAGAGCAGTATTTTGAAAGATATGTGACAAAATATACCCATTACAGCAACAAGCAACTTATTGCCAATACTTAAATTACGACAAGACTCACTCCGCTATTAATTCCACATGTGCCTGTACAAAAATAAACACTGACCTATCTTGTAATAGTAATATTTTCAATGATAGAATAACCAAATCCCTATGTTCCGTCGTTGTTTTGTTCTTGCGGTATAATCCGTCACATTTACCGCAAGAACAAAACAAAGAATTTCGACACCGGTCACTGAATTTTAAATGTACATATATTAGGTACTGAAATAACTACCGAGTTTTGGTAAAGCTATTCATTGAACATTCCACAAACATAGTAAGATTTACATAAACAGACCCATTTGGCGAAGTTATTAGAATTTTCATTTATTCACATTTGCTTGAATACCTACACCCGTTTGACAGTTTAACACCCTATAAAATATTGCATTACTAAATCAACATACAAAACATATTTAATGCAAATACCATTATTGTTTTACTTTATGGCCCAACAACGGTTGCCAAAACATTTAAAACCGCAGGTAAACCTTTGTTCATTGACCTCTACCACCTCGACACTATCAAACTTATTTCGCACACACAGTTCCATGTTTCATTAAGTATCAGCATACCTACTATCGTGATACCACATTTCTTAATCATAATAATATCCACAATATGAAACAAAGTCGCTTCCATTCCCTATGTATGTTTAAATGTTTAAGACTACGCAACTGATTTTGATGCGGTTGTCACCAATGGAAGGTGGTTCTCCAGGAAGGTTTTTGTGTATACATATAATTTGTCAAGCGGGCGAAGCCCCGGACGTCCACCAGTACTTACTATAAATTATAGAGATTATTTTTATTACATTTTATATAATGAGAGTGGTATTCTCAAAAGTTGCCAATTAAATCTTTGAATCCACGGTGTGACACCGTTCCTAAAGGGCACTTGGGTGATCCCATGCTCTATATTGTGATGTATAGAGCACGAAGATTGGATGGGATATCTATTTAGCAAGGATTTAGGAGCAAAAACCTAAAGCAATATCTATTTAAGAAGGTCAGGGGCGTGTACCTTTACTAGGATTACTGCTCGAGGTCTTAGATCTATCAGATTCTTGTCACTCAGTCAAATATTAGGGATGGACAACCCTTATTACTTAGGCGTATGAAAAATAGATACTAGTCTATTCTCAGACCTACTGAATATGCATATAAAATTTCATAAAAATCGGTCGAGTCGTTTCGGAGGAGTATGTAACTAACACTATGACACGAGAATTTTATACACATACTAGCTGACCCGGCAAACGTTGTTTTGCTTTAAGGATGACTCACGCTAGACCGTGTTGGGTCTGAGCCGAGTGTCGGCCGTAGCACGGTCACCGAGCCGGTTCCGTGTCTGAAATTACAAAGACGGGCCTCGACCGGGCATTTACCGTTGTGCCGTGATGCAGTATACTCGTCCGAGTAAAATTTGTAACTAGACTACAATCATGTTGAATTTTGACGATCTGGAATTAGCGGCTATTGCGATCGCTCTGGATGACGAAGAATCTTCAACTACAAGGAAATGGAGTGTGCATCCACTTTGGAAAAAGCGACAAGAGAAAGGAGAATGTGTGAATCTTTGTAAAGGTCTACGTATTTATAAAGACAAACATTTGGACTACTTTAAAATGACTAAAGAATCTTTTGACATCTTACACATAACAATTAAAGATGATTTGACCAAATGCAATACAAAGTTTCAGATTCCTATTTCATCCAAACATAGATTAGCTCTTACTCTCAGGTATGTCTCTTTATAAACTTTTCTTAGAGTAAACATTTATGATGAACATTTGTGTTTCCGCTGTGTCTAGGTGTAAAATTATCTATTTAAGTCATATGTTTCTACAAGCTTTCCCTAGTTTAGGGTCAGAAGTAGTCATTTAAAAAAGAGAGACGGTTGTGCACAGTCGGTCGGAGGTCAGAGGCAGAGAAACCCTTAACATTAATACTAATATTATAAATATTGGATGGAAACAGGCGTTACCTGGCGATAATCCATGACAAAGTAATGGTAAGTAAGATGTTAAACTTTTTAAAAATATAATAGCATTATTTTCGCAAAATTAAAAGACAATAAACCGCTTATTTACCACCGGTCACCTGCTGAGACCACCTGGGTGTACCGTGGGAAGTTTTTTTTTACAACGGACCACCTGTGACCACCTGGGTGGACCGTGGGAAATATAAAATTTCCACCGTCCAGCTCAAATGTATCAGGAATAATAACAACATCATCATAAACAATAAAAAAAGTACCTTTTAAATATACAGACCTTGTAAAACACGCGTCCCACAGACAGAATAGGAGGTTCTGGTTTTGAAAATGGAAAAAATGTATTGTTTGATAACTGGTTATGAAACAATGAAAAAAAAACCATATTCATAACCAGAACCTCCTATTCTGTTATGATAGCCTGGTACTTTTTCGGAATAATGAGTTCAAACATTCAATCGGTTTTCACTGAATTTAAAAGAATTTAAAATCTTGAAGGCTCTTATGTTGTTACCACCACGCTTAATCCGTCATGACCAGGGGACTTGCCACACGAAATAATTTTTATAGCCTTTGATACGTCCTTGGCCGTAAATCTGATGCCCACGTATTATATAATTATTAATATATAATTGTTTCGCCACTAAACGAGGCATTATCAAGACTGTCTCAGAGAGAACAGCAAAATATGAAGCCAGAACGTATTTGCTTTTAAGTATGAATGTTTAAATATCGCTAGCGTTATGTAGGATTTGTCACAATAACTAACGTGGGTAGAAAGTCCAAGTCATGCTAACAAAATTTAAAAAATTAGGTATTCAACAGTATAAGACACTACTCTTTATTACATAGAAAATGCAAAGTGACACACACAAACCAACAAACAACTACTGTGTCTGTCTGTTCACAAACAAATTAAGCAGAGGAGATGTATGAAAATCAGTTTGTTCGTTGAGTAAGGTGTCCTCTTCCCTCTTAACTATTTCCAACCTCTCCCAGACACATAACTTGAACCCTTTCTCACATAAACGTAAAACTTTAAAGGTGTTGTTATTGTTTAAGGAATGGCCCGTATCAAGAAGATGTCTCGCGAAATGGGATCTTTCAGGACAACCGTTGCGGAAAGCTGATAAATGCTCTCTGTATCTGACTTCAAAGGACCTGCCTGTCTGCCCTACATACTGCATATCACAACCATCGCAACTCAACAAATAAACTCCTGACTTGTGTGAAACTAAAACTAAATCTTTGCCATTACACAACTCCCTCAAGGTGTTCTGAGTTCTAAAAGCTGTAAATATATTGTTTTCCCTCATGATCTTAGCCACACTCAGCGAAATGTTACCCACGAACGGTAAGTCTTCCGATTTGCCCAATACCACAATAACTGCACCGTATGTTATAGTTGGCGATGAGGCCTTTCCTTTAAAAACTTATTTAATGCGACCATATCCACGTAATCAGGTCGCTACAAATAGTGCTAATGCATACTTCAATCAGAGATTGACGCTGGCCAGACGAATAGTTGAAAATACCTTTGTCATTTTGACACAAAAATTCAGAATTTATTCTAGGAGAATGATATTGAAACCAGAAAATGTGGATTATATTATTTTAAGTACTTGTTAACTCCATAATTTTTTACGACAAAAAAACGACATTGGATATTTAAGGCAAGATTCAACTATAACAGACAATTCGCTAAGGCCATTGCCCGCTCATGTTGGGAGGCCTCCTAATAATGGTTTTGAGGTTAGAGAAATCTTTAAAAATTATTTTGTCTCTGAACGTAATAACAAAATAATGTAATACTCAAAACTTAAATAAATGCATTAAAAATTATAATATGTGCGCGACAAGTTGAGACCTGAGCTCTGTGAGCGGGCTATGGAGCGGGTATTGAGCGCAAGTGTCAACTTGTCGCGCACGGCTAGTAGATAAGTAACTAAGGTTGATTAATAAAGTACAATTCAATGTATCTGCTTACCAGCTTGTTTGATTTCTTCGCTTATTTTGACCCATAATGAAGACTTATAATTGGAGTCCATATATTTCCCATCGCTCATATCATATAATGCTGGATACTTCCTCACAGCCTCAATCAAACGTTAGTTGTTCATTTTCCGAAGACGAACAAAACTTCAGTGCACTTGTTTGTATAGCATCACTACGACTGCTCGGGCGCAGCTCGTCGGCACTGTATTCATGCAACGGGCCGTGGCCGAACCGTGGCGGAACCGAGTTGTTTCCGAGCGTTGTCCGTTGCTGGGCCGTCACTCGGTTGCCGCTCTTGCAGCGTGAGTGTGTTCATACAAAATATATGTAATACTCAGACTAAAAGAATAACATTATTATTGTTATTGTTATTTTATTGTTATTCTTTTAGTCTGAGATGTAATATTAGTTGACCGTCACTCGGCTCGGACCCGACACGGTCATCGGCGTGTATCATCCTTAACCCTAGAGTACTAATATAAATTTACCACAGCTTAATACTAATGATCGCTTGGGAGGCTACTTTTTAAATAAAACCAATTTATTATGTTAGTTGTTTATTAAATTTTTATAAAAATAACATAATTTAATAGGTAAAACTCTACCTTTTCCAAAACTAAACTCTAAATTCTTCTTTAAAATCAACTTTACTCATAAAATAAGACTTAAAACTTACAGCTGCTAAGATTTTTTCTCATTACATAACAGTCTTTGAACAGTCTGGTAAAAAAAAATACTTTTATATCTTTACTTTTTTGGCATCAATATTACTATGCAATATATAAACTTTATAATACACCAAATTAAACTTATGGTAACATCACAGTTTTGTCTGCAAACTAATTGAAAGTCAGCCTTTCATTTTTTGTCACAGGAACTGCAGTTTGAAGATCGATGTTCCAAGTAATAATTTTTGATGTGTGGTTTATGTGGTTTTATGTGGTACTGAAATATTCGGGGGTTCAGGGTCTTCTACTACAATATTTTGTAGGTCTTCTTCGACCGAAGATTTCATTCGAAAGAAGGGTCTGCTGCGCTATCGTCAGAGTCATAAGGATCGACTTCCAGGTGGTCCTCAGTTTCGCTATCAGAGATCTCATTTAGTAAGGACTCGGCTATTTGTTCATCGTTGAGATTCATCTTAACAGAAAATAATCATTTGCTAAGTTATAACATGACTACATGCTAAAAAAAAACCAAAACAACAAGTAAGTAACGAAATAATAAACTTACCATAAATACTAATGATCGCCTCCCAGGCGATCCAGTAGCTTATATTTTGAAAACGAAGCGTCCGCGCCGGGCCCTCTTTCGCTGACGTCTGCGGGGCGGTGTATAACGAATTGGCGCGAAAGCACATTACGATTCGCGGGTGCGTTTTAGAAATAACCGGAAAAAACTGAACGCGCGCGGCCTGTCAGGCGATGTTTAGTATTCTAGGGTTAAGGGGTGGACTACCCTTAACACTTAGGGGGATTAAAAATAGATGTTGTCCGATTCTCAGACCTACTCAATATGCACACAATTTCATGAGAATCGGTAAAACCGTTTCGGAGGAGTTTAACTACCAACACCGCGACACGAGAATTTTATATATTAGATAAAATCTAAAATGCTAATACGAAGAAACGTAACACATTGAGTATACATCTGGTACAAAAATACACATGCTCATTGCAAATTCTGTCTGCATATAAAATTTGTTTACACATAGGTACTTATTTAAATGATCAATGTGACCTAGTCGAAACCAAGAACCAGAACCTATTTTTTATACAACCCAACAAGTGTACGTAATTTAGTCAAAATGACTAATTTTAAAACTAAATGAGAGATGTTGAATGACGTCCACGTTGAATGATGTTGATTACGATAATCCTGTAGATCTCCAATTATAAGTTCAGAGTTTGACAATCTGTTTCAAGAACGATAATCTGATAATGAAAATTAGACAATTTAGCTGAATAATATTTATTCACATTTGTTATACGAAAGAATCTCTCACACACACATATCACGTCTATATCCCCGAGGGGTAGGCAGAGGTGCATTACACAACCACAATTTGCCAGTATTTTTAGTCCCACGTAATAGGGGGCAAGCCTATTGCCGTCACCGGGCACACATACAATGGGTTATGTCCAAAATGGCCGAATTATATCCTACTAATCCTACTAATATTATAAACGCGAAAGTTTGTGAGTATGTATGTGAGTATGTATGTGAGTATGTATGTATGTATGTATGTATGTATGGATGGATGGATGGATGGATGTTTGTTACTCTTTCACGTAAAAACTACTGAATGGATTTTAATGAAACTTTACAATAATATAGCTTATACATCAGAATAACACATAGGCTACAATTTATAAAGATATTGTGTGAATTGTTCAAAATATGACGCGGCGCGACGGGAACGGGAAAAAATCCAAATTACCACGCGGACGAAGTCGCGGACGACCACTAGTATATAATACGAAAGAATCTAACAAGGAAATTATGATATAAATCCCTCTTTAACATCAAAGCATCACTGTCAGATAAGATTTGAAGGCAAACATACAGCTTTGTCTCGATAAAAAAGTAAATAACAGTCCATAAAGTGGCCCAGTATATTAATATCAATGTTTTATCTAAAAAGCATTTCTGCTATCAAGTAATAGTGAGTGATTCACAAAACAAATTTGTAAATTACCACGAAAAGCCTACATTAATTAAACTAACAAGCCATTATTAAGCTGTATGTAATTTTTGTTTGTGGCGTATCTTGATAAGAGAAATTTCATTTTGGATAATGGCAACATATCGGACTTTGAGAGTACGGATAGAAAAATCCACGTGTTTAATGGAAAACCGGCTTGATTGTTATTGCCTACAAAAATATGTCAATAATCTATATTATAATAAGCGAAGTTCCTAATTTCCGATACCCCGCGGCGTTCAGATTTAATATCAGTAGATTATGGGTACACTTATTGTAGTTACTGTTATTATTATACACTTAGAAAGACAGTTTAAAATAAATAATATTAAGTACAAACATCAAAAATTCTCCGACCACTATGCGTAGGTATGTACTTACTTAGAATTTAGAATATGGAGTAACATGTATCACATAAAACGAACGACTTATCATAACAGGTTAGTCAGAAAACGTAAAAACGACTACCTACCCAGGTAATAAATTAGACTCGTGTCCCAGTTTTGCCTTTGGCGCTGACATATATTATACTTATTGCGGTTAGGCTCGAAAACAGGTTTAATAATAAATTATAGTAAATCAAACTAAACTAAATCCAACTCAGACAGGATTCAAACCTAAGACAAGAAAAATCTCTATAACTCTACTTATCGTTAAGTCAAACATTTAAATTAAATAATCTAACTACTTTGCATTATTCCGCAACATGCAAATTACCCAACTCTCGTATTTATTCATGCACAAGACCGCCCTCCAAACCCACTAAGGCTAAGGACTCATGAAGCGGTTTTCACCCGCACCTTCCGCGGTTGCGGGCCCGCAGCCTTTGTAGAATACAGAATCGGTGCTCCCAAGCAACAACCCGGTAATCGTAAAATCTAAATTTTACAGGAGAGCAGATTTACTTATTTTATGAAATATCTTTTTAACCAGTGGGACTATTGAAGTCAATGATATATCAAATGAAAGCTCTTTATTTGTGGATTTAAACTGAGCTATTAATATGATATTACTTTCATTCAAAATCTTGTAAATAACAAAAATAAATAATACCTAAAATTCTATTCATAAAATATACAGGTATAAGTACTTACGGAATTATTGCAGTAAATTTATGAAACCAAATATTTCGTAATTTATATTATGAGCTTTTACAGTATTATATTTTATTATATAGGTGATACATAATGCGTTATTATGGAGTTATTGTGGTATTGTCTATAAACTCTATAAATGGTATTGATAAATAACATTATTATTGCAAGTAAGTGTACTATATATTGTATTATATACGTCTTACCTGTGTTACCCCGGCTATGTCATCGAGGAACAATTTCGAGACAAAGCAGGGGTGTGCGTGTTCGTTAGGGCGGATGTTTGCTGCCGCCGGTTGCGCTGCCTAGAGAACCCCTCCAATTCCGTCCTTTGGCTGCACGTAGACCATGGCTCTATGAGCCAGATCTACGTGTGCGTCTACCTTTCCCACACAGGGGATTCTGAGACAACAAAGCTCTTCCAGTACCTCAGCGAGACGGCTGATGAAGCGCAGGTGCGGTTCCCGAACGCTGACCTAGTATTTCTGGGGGACTTCAATGGCCATCACATTGAATGGCTGGGGTCCCTCAAGACTGATCATGCGGGTAGGGCCGCCCATGCGTTCGCTCTCTCCCACGGTCTGACCCAGATGGAGCCCAGACCAGTACAGTGTTTCGGTAGGAGCCCCATTGGGTAGTTCCGACCACTGTGTTGTTCACGCTGGCATGAAGGTATCACCTCCTGCACGTGCTGTACAAACGTCACGACGACTATGGCACTACTCGTCAGCGGATTGGGACGGTCTACGCGATTATTATGCGTCCGTCCCCAGGAGCCAGCGCTGCTTTGTAGGAAAGGCTCCCTCGGATAGCGCTTCTGCGATTGCTTGCGAGATCAGTTTAGGGATGGAATGTTACATCCCTTTCACTGATGTCGCCAGTATCCGCAGAGCCCGTCCCTGGTTCGGGCGAGATTGTGCCAAAGCTGTTCGACAAAAACAGTCGGCATATCGCGCCTGGATCAGGGTCCGGGCTGTGCGCGACCCAAACGTGGGCCACCTCAAAGCAGCGTACAACCGGGCCACAAAATCCAGCAAGAGGGCCTTTAAGAGAGCG